>JARFJB010001010.1:0-49601 GCA_036346205.1 Vesta saturnalis | reverse complement strand
ACCTAACCACTTAATTAACATTGAACCATAACCATAACTGTCTAGACACCACCTCTCCTTGCCGTATGGTACACAGCTTAGGCTTCGGCACCACTTTGGTGATCCTACGGTTATCCTATCCCAACTATCCTGTCCGCTTCTCCAACTCCTACCCTAGACCTCCCTCCTTTCCTACGTGATTCGTTACAGATAAACATCAGCCTAGAGATCCGGTGCGATCGATCTTCCACACGTGACAAGGTCGTTCGTATCACCTCTACACCTAGTCTGCGCCATCACCCGGCCCAAAAGCACACTCGACTTCCTCCTCGCACGCAGTGTCATGTTCGACACACTACCGTTGCGAACCCTCCCTTATCACACAGGCCCTCCTGCAGGCTGGTAGATACCGCTGAGAAGTGTCTACCCGCTCCGTCGCTAGCTGTGCAAAGTCACAGTTCGACTTCCTGAAAATCCTCCGCAACCAAAAGTATAACAATTTCGGAAGCACACCTTATACACCTTTATGCCGGAGGACGGAAACCTACCAATTCGTAGAAGATGGCACCCTGATCCAATCCTGTGTTCTGAAGAGTACACTAAGACACCTAAACCCTGTCTCGACATCGACCCCTCTCCATTAAACACTCTGCAGGTCCTGCCAGCACCTTTCTCTGCAGGTTTTCCGACCGATGAAATAGGGTTATTCGTGTCATAGATTCGCTATCCCGATCCTATTTCCAATGGAGTACCGGCACCTTCGTATCCGTCACGCGGATGGTGGCCTCGTAATCCGACTATCCAATCTTTAAATCCCTCCAAAATGGATATACACATGGACCGTTAATACCAGGGGCATTCGTCGGATACGCTCCTTACTAAAACTTCTTACACGAACACAATATGCACATCCTTTTCATCACAGAAGCGAAACTCACAAACAAATTCACACTTAACAACATATCATACATCTTAAACAGCCATCACGGAACCGCCCTCGTAATTCAAAATTGCATACCATCCATTCCATTTCAACTTCCTAAGCATCTACATCATCTCGAATGCGTTGCTGTGACGATGCGCTACCCACAATCGCCTTCATTTCATATTACAACCTGCCAGCCACAATACCCTATCCGATGTCCTAGCTTACGTCTCCAGCCTCCCTAATGCAGTCATCCTAGGTGATTTCAATGCCCGCTACACCCAACTGGGTGACTCCAGAATAATACAACAGTATCAGGCTATCATCAGCTTTGTTACAGTTGCCGTTTTAGTCACTGACATATTTCGAGCATCTAGCTGCCCCAATAGTAAACCATATCATTGTGTCAAGCCATATCATACTATTTTGATCGTGAGTGCTTTCTAGCTACCACTGTCACTTCAGTCCACTTACCACTACTGGTCAAAACTTCATTTTGGACATGGGCATGAACACGCACGCGCGCACATACACGCGCACACGCATACGCACCACAAAGCTCAAACTCAAACACAAACACAAACACAAACACGAATACAAACACAAACACAAACACGAACACGAACACGAACACGAACACAAACACGAACACGAACACGAACACGAACGCGAACGCGAACACGAACACGGACACGGATATACACACAGCGCAACTCGAAAAACACGCCCAGGCACACAAAGACAGACAGGCACAGACACGCACGTAGTCGCACGCACATACACCACACACGCGCGCCCTCGCACACAGAGAATAAAATTGAGCGAAAAATTATTATTCATTAAAATGTAAGGTTTTTTTAATCAGAAAAACATTTATCAAACAAACCAACTGTTACATCTACAAGCTCGCTTGTAGACATTTCTAAAATGCAATTATTAATTTAGAGTTAGACTTCAATTCTGCCTATTTCACAAAATTTGTGAATAGGCTCACGTTCTATGCAGCTTGTTACGTGCACAAAAGGATATTGGTAGAAATTGGTGACCAAGGTGCAGTAACAAGGAAAAGAGGAATTAGCCGGAAGCTCAGTCGGTCGGTTCAGCACTTGGATGCATGGGCGTTTTGGCAGGAGAAAGGAAATACATAAAGTTTAAAAAAGGGCACCACTTGATTGACTTCTTTATCGCCCTCTATCAAGAAAAGGGCTACGGCCACCTAGGACAAAAGAGATAGCTAAAAGAAAGTGGTGAACTAAGTCCACACTGAGGAGGAACTGGTTAGGAATGGAGTCGTAGATCACAGGATTAATGAAAGAACATACAATCGTTTAACACCACTTGTTTAATATACCCCAACGGTAAATAGCATAAATGTTACAATAACAATCAAATGTTCATAAATATCTAACACAAAAATATAATCAGAGACCATGTCTGCATGAAATAAACCACCAGCAATCAACTTACCTTTCCGACAGCACTGAAAACAAACTATAAAATTTACTTGAACTTTACCTACTCAGCCACAATGCGGTTCGGCATCTAGTGTTGACCCTAAAGAAAAATAATACCCACAACATATATTTATAATTATCCGAAATTGACTTCTTTGTTTGTTTCCGAAATTCAGCGAAGAGCTCTCCGTTGGATTAACTTATCAGTTTCCAATCAACCGGACGCAAATAAACCCCAAATATCAAACAAAAATTAGCACTAGATGTCTACCCTGTTGTTTACTTATGTAAGCACAAAATATTATTAAATTTAGTTAACATGAGCATTACAGAAAAATCAATAAGCATAAAGCATTTAGATAAATTTTGAAAGGCCAAGTTGATTACCAAGTTGGCAAGTAAGCATAAAGCTACAAAAAAATTTCGATTAGTAACTCCTACTTCAGACAGTTTTAGAATAGACAAATATTAAAATTGTAATCCGAAAGAAAAATTATAAATGTTATACAACCCCAAAGCTGGTAAATAAATATTCCCGTTTAATTACCAGTAATTGAAACCCCAACAGTTAGCCTAATCTTATGACATACATTGTATATTTAACTCAACGAGCAGCATTCAGTGAAACAAACAGCTGGTTGTATGTACAGTAAACACAGGTAATTCTAACCGTTTCACAAGTACGGTTATTTAGCAGAACAAAGCCAGCATACAAGAAAAGTAAATAGATGATATATAAATTCTATTGTAAAGTTAAATGTAAGTATAAGCCAAACTTGAATAACCCAATTTATCTTTTACAGGTACAAATGTATAGTATTACTCTCGATTACTCAAAAAAAAATTGTTTAGCAATAAAGCATAAGCATTAAGTTCAAGATTAAGAAAATTGCAGAAACACACTAATACAAGTAGTAGCACAGTAATATAATGGTTATAAACCTTCAGTAAAGTACAGATAACGGAAGCATCGTTATCCAGAAAACAATCAATAGTCACTCACCGTAGGTAAAATTGTGTCTGCGTGTAACAATAATACTTATCGGAAACTAGTCGTAGGTGTAATGTATATTTCTTCTGTTAAGTCGGAAGATATTAGGAGAAGGAGTAATCGTAGATGGTTTCCATTCAGGCTTGAAGACCGCTAACTAATATTTCATCCCTCGGACGAGTGATATCCAAATGTGTTGTCAGGAACGGTTTAATTATTCCTTATGGAAGCACGAAATATGTTAATCTTGAGTGAATGTGTAAAGAACCAAAAGAACCTATATAAGATAAATGTGTTAGAATTTAAGTTGATACCCCAATTTTAAAATATGATCTTTAGCTGTAGTAACAATTTCAAAACATGTACGCATGCATTTCAAAACTATGTCTTGTAAATAAGTAACGAAAGTGAGTAGCTTACCTCTTGATCGAAGCCAAAGTGTAGCAGAAGCAACCAAAAAATTAAAGCCGAACTAAATTCGAAGTCCCCAACAGGACTTATTTATATGGAAAAAGAATAAAACCAGCAACAGGCGCTGAGTTAAAATTTTCTTGAACAATTCAATCCAATTTTAGGAACACTTTTCCAAATTTTACATGTGCCTCACACTACGCATTTTACCCAAAATGGCGTTTTACTTCTTATCTCGAAGTACCAGAAAACAAAAAAACCCATAGCCTGATTATTTTCACCAATCCAAAATTTTAAAGTATCACGTGTTTGAAATATTTTAAATTGAAACGATATTTAGTGACAATGTTGCCGTTTTCCACCAACATACACGAGGAGTCGCAAGTTAAAGACCATAAATTCAACAACCGAGTTTTACACGTATCAAATCCCCTAGCAAAATTAAAACCCCACCCAGAATTTCGAAACCCCGTACAAAATTTAAAACCCAAGAGATCCAACCCCAGCACAAAGAGACAGACGTGCTAAGAAACCCACCGAAAGAAATAAAAGAAGGAAGTGAAGGGCTCTGATGTTCGAGCAGGAGACACTCGAAGAACGAAAAGACAGAAGTGAGTGTAACCTAAATAGCCACCCCTACGAAGAGAACCCAACCAACCACCCGAAAGAAGTAGCGTAGCGACTACTTGTGCCGCTTGCGGCGTTTAGGACTCCCTACAAGAGTACCTTTGGTCCTCGAACCCACAGTATCAATAGCATCCTCGTCCGATGACGTAATAGAAGGCGCAGAGAGCAAAGGTGTGTGCGGTTTAATATCTTTAGCGTGATAGACGCCCAAAGACTTCCCCGTTGCATCCTCTAACGCGTACGTCCACGGAGAAACTACCCGTGATATACGGCACGGACCCACGAATTTCGGTGCGAGCTTGGCATTGAAATACCGAGACGCATCGGAGAGAACGAAATTTCTTTTCCAAACCAGATCGCCTATTTTATAACGAACGTGACGGCGACGGAAGTTATACCGCTGTTGGACTCGTTTAGTAGAACGTTTCATACGTTTAAGAATGTCCAAGCGAAGTGAGTTGTAGAACTGGTCGGATCGTATCGGAGGAGTATTTTCACTAGGGTTCAGGATAGGAGAGTCAGAGTCAAGAGGTTCAGGAAAAAGATCACCATAAAGTACGTGTTCGCGTCCACAGAAAGCAAAATACGGAGAGTAACCGGTAATTTCATGTTTAGCTGAGCGAATAGCGCATCCGATCTTGGGTAAATTTACATCCCAGGTACGCTGATTGGAGCTAATATAAGAAGAGAGCATTGTTTTTAGAACTCTGTTAATTCGTTCAGCAGGATTCGATCTAGGGTGATATTTTGGAGTATATAGAATATTTGTACGATAGCGAGAACACAGGCTTGTAAATTCCTTGCTGCGAAATTGTACCCCATTATCAGTGATTATGTATTGTGGAGTACCAAACATTAAAAGATTTGTTCTTCCAGAATTCGAGTAACCATAGTAGCTGTTGCAGTACGTAAAGGAAAGAAGCATGGAAATTTAGTGAAATAATCTGCTACCACAAGTATAAAACAATGACCTTTTGAGGATCGTGGCAGAGGTCCTACGAGATCTGCGCAAAGTACTTGCCATGGCCTGGTAGGCACAATAGCAGGAGCAAAGAATCCTGGCGGTGTCTGTTGTTCCACCTTATGAGCAGCACAGGTATTGCAGCGTCGAATGTAACGCGAGACGTCGGCCCGTAAGGCTGGCCAATAATAATGAAGTGAGATACGAGCTACAGTTTTAGTTACCCCACAATGTCCTGCAGTAGGAGAATCATGTAATTCGCGAAGAATTTCTGAACGTTGGTTCTTTGGAACAACCATTTTCCAATCACCTAAGTCATCAGAAGTTGAAGTAGCTTTAGTACGCTTGAAGAGCAATTCATTTTAACAAACCAGGAAGGAAATTTCTTTGAGAAGAATTTACGCGTTCGCGCATAGAAATATACCATTGATCAGTAATAGGTAATGAGATACGTGAAGTAGTTGGTTCAGTGACGAGAGTATAAAGTTTTGGTACAGAACGAGAAAGAGCATCAGGTACTACATGTTCTTTACCTTTTCGGTGTATGATGTCGAAGTCGTATTGTTGAAGCCTAATAGCCCAACGAGCTAATCTTCCCGAAGGATTTTGAAGTTTATTTAGCCATACTAAAGAATGATGATCAGTAATTACCGAAAAGTGTGCAGCCTCGACATAAGGACGAAATTTTTCAATGGCCCATAAGACCGCTAAACATTCTTTCTCGGTCGTTGAGTAATGACGTTCCGTTTTAGTTAAGGAGCGACTGATGTAACTAATGACTTGTTCACCAGCCGTAGTAGTCTGACTTAAAACAGCACCTAAGCCAAAATCTGAAGCATCTGTTTGTATAGTAAGAGGACAAGAAAAATCAGGACATGAAAGAATAGGAGCAGATACGAGACATTTTTTTAAAGCGTTAAAAGAATCTTGACATTGATTTGACCAAACGAAAGGAGTGTTTTTCCGAGTAAGAGCACTTAAAGGAGCAGTAAGCGTAGCAAAATTTGGAACAAAACGTCGATACCAACTACACATTCCGAGTAATCTACGAATTTCCGTTACTGAGGTAGGAACAGGTATAGAAGTAATTGCAGCGATCTTATCCGGATCAACCAATAAGCCATCTTTGTTGACCACATAACCGAGATATTTCAATTCGGGACGACAAAATTGACATTTGTCGCGTCTTAAAGTTAACCCTGCTTCCCGTAAACGATTGAAAATTTGCGTCAGCACCTCTAAATGTTTCTCGAAAGTAGGAGTAGCAATGACAATATCATCCAGATAAGCGAAACAGTATGGTTCGAGATCAGCACCGAGAACACGATCAATTAATCTTTGAAAAGTAGCAGGAGAATTATGTAAGCCGAAAGGCATTCTAGTAAATTGAAATAAGCCTCTATGAGGTACAGTAAAAGCAGTGAGCGGTTTAGAATTTTGAGAAAGAGGTATTTGCCAATAAGCAGAACGAATATCCAAACTGGATAAGAAGCGAGCGTCACGTAACCGATCCAAAATCGAAGTTATATAAGGCAAAGGGTAAGCATCCTTTTGTGTCACAGCGTTGACTTTGCGAAAATCGATACAAAATCTGTAGGAGTTGTCTTTTTTTCGTACCATAACTACTGGACTAGACCATGGACTATTTGAAGGTTCCACAACACCCATAGCCAACATGTCATCAAGCTCTTTATCTACAATAATTTGTAAAGTAGGAGATAACGGATAATATCTTTGCTTAATAGGTTCTGCGTCTGTAATAATTTTGTGCTCTATTAGAGAAGTGCAGCCAAGTGTATCGGAAGCCAAAGGAAAAGCTGTATTCAGAAGATTTTGTAGTGAGTTTTGTTCAAAAAAGATAATTCGGAGAAAGAGTTTAAATGTTCGGTATTTATAGCGTCAAGTAATGGAGTAGGTCCAAAAGACCAATGACCCTTTCAAATCCGGGACGAAATCAATCGCCCTCCAAAAATCTATACCCAAAATAAGTGGTTGAGAAACTTCTGGTACTACTAACACATCAATAACTACAGTTTTATCTTCCACCGTGATCGGAAGAGGAACATGACCAAGAATCTGACATTTGCCACCATTAGCTACTGAACAAAATAAAGGAGATTTGTCTGTCAAAAGTGAAATATGTAAACGTCGTAAAGAATTCCATCCATCCATGCCAAGTATGGTCCGTGAGGATCCACTATCCAGAAGACCTTTAAACATTTGTCCAAGAATTGAGACATTAAGGTAAGATCGTTCGTCGTTACGAACACTAGAGAATATAAAGTCAAGAAGAAAACGTTGTTGGTCAGTAAGACCCGAAAAAGGAGTATCCGAGATTGTAGGTATAAGAGAGTCTTCTACTCGGTCAGAAGCCTCTAATATTAGTTTCCCTGACGAGAATTACATTTAGGACAATTTGGTCTGGTAACCCCTGGTTTACCGCAACCATAACAATGCTTATTCTGTGGTTCTGAACATTTAGGAGAAGTATGTCCTCGTTTTGACAATTCCAGCAACGTAAATTAGAAGGTGAAGGAGTAGATAAGGTATGAACAACGTAAGGAGTAGGTTTACGAATATTAGACGAAGTTGATGCATCACTAGCAGAATCTACATATGCTAAATTAGGTTCTAATAATTTGGAAGTACGACGAGAAGGAGGAAGTCTAAATGTTTCAATAGAATATTTATTATGTTCGAGCTTTTGCCCAAAGTGATAAGTTGTGCCAAAGAAGTTATATCTGTTAAAGCTAAAGAAGTTTGATAGAACGGAGAAATATTACGTCGGACAATCTCAAGTTGTCGTTCCGGAGAAAGAGGTAGAAGTAAGCGTTGAAATAAACTTTGCATAGTAGCTACATATATGCCAATCGATTCTAAAGGACCCATAGTACGAGCTTTAATTTCTTCCAACAGTCGTTCATCATAGTTAATTGGAATAAATTCTGATTTTAAAAGTGCTATCACATCTTCCCAAGAGGTTAAGGATTCCTTATGTGCCCTGTATAGTAATAAGGCCTTGCCCGTCAAAAGTTCTGGACAAGCAGCGTAAAGGTATGAATTAGTAAGTCCCCTAGCAGAAGCGAGTTCTTCCACCCGTGTCAAAAATTCAAGAAGTGACGAAGAAGTTTCCCCAGAAAAGGTTAAGTTTAATTTCGCAACCGCATAGTATTTCCGGAAGCTACTGGTGTAGACGTATTAACGCCTGGAATAGGTAACGCATCCAAGTCATCCGAATCAGAAGAAATAAAATCAGGTTCACCTTCCGAACTACTAATTGGTGTAACCTTTGGACTAGAAGAAGGTACTTGTGTGAAACTAACCGTAGCAGGATGATTCCACCTGCGATACATAGCCTCTACTTCAGCGCGATAATTTTGAAGTGAGAGAAGAAATTCATTTTTTGCAGTTACTTCATCCGGAGTATCCACTTTCGTCAGAGTACAACGACGATGAGTATGTACCCAAAGTGTAATCAAACGTTTAGCAACCGGTGTAGAAATGTCGCCCGAAAAAGAGGTTAGAATAGTAGAAAGCTCTTCATTAGCTTTTCGTATAGCCGATAGATCAACATCACACGCAATAGTATAATCTACAGTCGAAAGAGTTTGATCCCCGTCTAGTACTAATGCACTACGAACTGATTTACGTAACTGTTCTACAGAAACATCGCATGAACACCCCTTGAAGATAATTCGTATTGAAGCTCCGCTTTTAGTAATCGATTAACATCTATTTTCCAAATAATAGCCATGTTAAAGTCTAACTTATGAACGTGAGTCTAAATTTATTAAAGTAAATACCAATTAAAGCTACAGCGTTAAATTGATCAATTAAATTTTAAACTAAGTTGTGTTAAACTATCGTAGAGAAAAGGAGTAAAGGATACAAAAATCTTAAAGTATAAGGACAAAATCTTAAAGTATAAGGTACTGATTAAAAGTATGTGTACTGGTACACATAAAGAATATTCACCAAAACAAATCGCCCCCAAAGTTGGGTGCCAATCTTTCTTTGTTACGTGCACAAAAGGATATTGGTAGAAATTGGTGACCAAGGTGCAGTAACAAGGAAAAGAGGAATTAGCCGGAAGCTCAGTCGGTCGGTTCAGCACTTGGATGCATGGGCGTTTTGGCAGGAGAAAGGAAATACATAAAGTTTAAAAGGGCACCACTTGATTGACTTCTTTATCGCCCCTCTATCAAGAAAAGGGCTACGGCCACCTAGGACAAAAGAGACAGCTAAAAGAAATGGTGAACTAAGTCCACACTGAGGAGGAACTGGTTAGGAATGATCGTAGATCACAGGATTAATGAAAGAACATACAATCGTTTAACACCACTTGTTTAATATACCCCAACGGTAAATAGCATAAATGTTACAATAACAATCAAATGTTCATAAATATCTAACACAAAATATAATCAGAGACCATGTCTCCATGAAATAAACCACCAGCAATCAACTTACCTTTCCGACAGCACTGAAAACAAACTATAAAATTTACTTGAACTTTACCTACTCAGCCACAATGCGGTTCGGCATCTAGTGTTGACCCTAAAGAAAAATAATACCCAAACATATATTTATAATTATCCGAAATTGACTTCTTTGTTTGTTTCCCGAAATTCACGAAGAGCTCTCCGTTGGATTAACTTATCAGTTTCCAATCAACCGGACGCAAATAAACCCCAAATATCAAACAAAATTTTAGCACTAGATGTCTACCCTGTTGTTTACTTATGTAAGCACAAAATATTATTAAATTTAGTTAACATGAGCATTACAGAAAAATCAATAAGCATAAAGCATTTAGATAAATTTTGAAAGGCCAAGTTGATTACCAAGTTGGCAAGTAAGCATAAAGCTACAAAAAAATTTCGATTAGTAACTCCTACTTCAGACAGTTTTAGAATAACAAATATTAAAATCGTAATCCGAAAGAAAAATTATAAATGTTATACAACCCCAAAGCTGGTAAATAAATATTCCCGTTTAATTACGCAGTAATTGAAACCCCAACAGTTAGCCTAATCTTATGACATACATTGTATATTTAACTCAACGAGCAGCATTCAGTGAAACAAACAGCTGGTTGTATGTACAGTAAACACAGGTAATTCTAACCGTTTCACAAGTACGGTTATTTAGCAGAACAAAGCCAGCATACAAGAAAAGTAAATAGATGATATATAAATTCTATTGTAAAGTTAAATGTAAGTATAAGCAAACTTGAATAACCCAATTTATCTTTTACAGGTACAAATGTATAGTATTACTCTCGATTATTCAGAAAAAAATTGTTTAGCAATAAAGCATAAGCATTAAGTTCAAGATTAAGAAAATTGCAGAAACACACTAATACAAGTAGTAGCACAGTAATATAATGGTTATAAACCTTCAGTAAAGTACAGATAACGAAAGCCTCGTTATACAGAAAACAATCAATAGTCACTCACCGTAGGTAAAATTGTGTCTGCGTGTAACAATAATACTTATCGGAAACTAGTCGTAGGTGTAATGTATATTTCTTCTGTTAAGTCGGAAGATATTAGGAGAAGGAGTAATCGTAGATGGTTTCCATTCAGGCTTGAAGACCGCTAACTAATATTTCATCCCTCGGACGAGTGATATCCAAATGTGTTGTCAGGAACGGTTTAATTATTCCTTATGGAAGCATGAGATATGTTAATCTTGAGTGAATGTGTAAAGAACCAAAAAGAACCTATATAAGATAAATGTGTTAGAATTTAAGTTGATACCCCAATTTTAAAATATGATCTTTAGCTGTAGTAACAATTTCAAAACATGTACGCATGCATTTCAAAACTATGTCTTGTAAATAAGTAACGAAAGTGAGTAGCTTACCTCTTGATCGAAGCCAAAGTGTAGCAGAAGCAACCAAAAAATTAAAGCCGAACTAAATTCGAAGTCCCCAATAGGACTTATTTATATGGAAAAGAATAAAACCAGCAACAGGCGCTGAGTTAAAATTTTCTTGAACAATTCAATCCAATTTCTAGGAACACTTTTCCAAATTTTACATGTGCCTCACACTACGCATTTTACCCAAAATGGCGTTTTACTTCTTATCTCGAAGTACCAGAAAACAAAAAAAACCCATAGCCTGATTATTTTCACCAATCCAAAATTTTAAAGTATCACGTGTTTGAAATATTTTAAATTGAAACGATATTTAGTGACAATGTTGCCGTTTTCCACCAACATACACGAGAGTCGCAAATTAAAGACCATAAATTCAACAACCGAGTTTTACACGTATCAAGCTACTCAAAGTGTCCTATTATAATTATCTGTCATATTTATTCATAATTACCTATATTTACTTGTTAATATTGAAGATATAATTACCTGGTTTCCTGATAGCAAGATTAATTGTATTGTGTTGAACTGTTACTAATTTTAACCGTGTACTTAATCATACATTTGTTGGTAATCACTCCTGCTTTAGATTTCTATGACTTTCTTATTGAATTACTTTTTGCCCTCCTAACTGCTACAGATCACTTAGAATTTGTTCGTTAGGAGTTACTACATTGAAATAAAATTCAAGATATACATTATCCTCCGGTTCTTAGATGTACGGTAAGAATCGAGCAAAGTAAATAATAATATTCCTACATTATACGTTAAAAATTATACTTTTATGTATCGCTCAGAAATACATTTGAAAGTCGTAAAACATTTGCAAGCTTATATAATTTTACTTTTATTACATCAAATTTGAGCATCGGTAATATTTTCATCATTATTTAAAGTAAACGGTGTGTCAAAAGTCACTTAAAGTCTATTCACATTCAAGCTGCACCGACTGTTTTTAAACAACAACGCATGATTGCCGTAAGATCCGCATGTGATTGATTGAAAGTTGCGATGTTATAGGCCGGCCGCTCACATGGACACAGCCACAGCAATTCTAGCCGGAATTCATATCTGCAACAAGGGCAAGGAAAAATACAATAAAATTTCACATTTTTGTTTTTGTTGAAACACCAAACACTCTTTATGCATTACTTATTTTAGTGTACAGAGTAGGAGTAATGTGTCGTTACTTTTCTTCAATTGGCACACTTGGTTATCATGTTTTCTGCATTATTACCTTGTTTGCTATTGTCAGAATTTGTGGTTATGATCAACAGAATAAGATTTAGATTGTGATTTCATTGCAATAAGATTGTCTTACAAAATAGTTGTGTATGGATTTGATAATTGAGTTACTATAATGCCTAGCTTTGTGAAGAGTATTCAAAAACATAAAGGTGTAGGAAAGCCTAAAGGTGTGTATGTTAATGATAGTGGGCCTAGGCTAGAGCAATCAAGTGACACTAGTACTGAACCTACTCAAAGCCTTCCAAGGAAAGTTTAGCTAGTAAGAAAATTATGCAGTTTGGCAGAATTCGGTATTTATAAGTGGCTCTAGCATTTATGACATTGTAAAACTTCAATCCTTGCATCGTTGCATTGGTTTAGAAGAGCAGGCTGAAACCTATTTTGCAGAACTATGAATATGGTAGCTTTGAGTAGTACGAAGAAAGCTACTGATGAAGTGTAGCCTAGATAAAATAGAACGTGAAGCCTCAGAAAATACAGAGCGGAATTTAACAATCGCGTTGGATGGGTCATGGCAGAAATGTAGACACTCTTCACAGAACGGCGGTTACGGCTTTCGGTGTAAGTACAGGAGGTGATTGATGCCGAAATACTAAGTTCTGCAGATGCAAAGATAGGCTTGATAAGGTACACAAGAAAACTGTCTGCTATTTATCAAGGCTCCAGTGGTGGTATGAGGTAACTGGGGTAGTGAATATTTTCAGTGTTCTCAAGCAGTCTATAACGTCAAGTATGACAATTAAAATTTTTCCGATAGGAAAACGATTGGCAGTCGAAGTCAAAGTTTTTTATATTATAAATAACATTTGAAAATTTTCTACGATTTTGAAAAACTCCAGAAATTAAATTTCTTTTGGGAGAAAAAAGTCCTGTGTTAAAATGTGCAGATAGGTTTACAGAATCAAATACGGTTTATTGTAGTTTTGTTTTAATGTTCCTTATAATCAGGCAAATTAACATTGTTTAGATAGGACCCCCCTCCGACTCCCCTAAGACCATAACGTGTGTATTTTACTTCCTTAATTTTCCAATTAATTTTTACAGATATTTAATTTATTTGTTTGAGATCCCTATTGTTCAATATTAGTAATTATTTAATTATATTTAAACTATTTTTTGCTAAATTTCACATTTATCTTAATGTTTTCTAGTACGCACAATTTTAGGTTGATTATGAATATATCAACCTCATTGCGAAATCTTGAATGTTTTTAGATTTAATCGACTTTAAGGTTTATAATAACTTATACATTATTTTAGTAACGCATTAATCAAGTTATCCAATTATATAAATAACAAATTAACGCTTTCTTTATACAGGTGTGGAAACTGTCTATATTTGGTGGATAATGGCTCGGATATTGAAAATAAATAAAATTGTTGATATAAAGTAGTTCATAGTCAAGTTTTCTATCACGTAAAAATATTTTTGAGTGTACAGTGTTTCGTTCAGCCCAGTCGCAACCAACCTTTTTATTTTAAATGGAACATCCTGTATATTATTGCATGTTCTGATTCTTCGTTTCATTTTAGATCAACTTTATGTATCACATGTAAGGTCTAACATGGACTGTTTTCCAGTAATTAGACTCTTTTGTAAAATTAACGTCTGTTGCAGTCTTTAAAAATCGAATATCTCAGGAACTGTAGCCTTAGAAGTGCGGTTTGAACTATCAGATTTAGCATGAATTGGCCAAACTTTTCCATCTGTGGAAAATGGTACGGAAGACAGAGGTACCAAATAGAGGGCGCCGAATTAAAAAATTTAAACATACGTAACTCTGTAATTAAAAATTATTATTAATTTTATTAAATACATAAATAAAAAGTTTACCTCAGTAGGATTCGAACCTACGACCTGTACTTTGCTATATTTAGAATTTACATCAGTTCTACATACATAAAGACAAAATTTACATCGATTGGGGCTTGAACCTTGGTGGCCCAGTTGGTTACGCGGTACTCTAGCAAAGTACAGGTCGTAGGTTCGAATCCTACTCGAGGTGACTTTTTATTTATGTATTTAATAAAATTAATAATAATTTTAATTACATATTTACTTTCGAACTTATTCGTTCATAACAAAACTTATAATAATTTAATATTAGTCAAGTTACTTTGGTATGTGTGAATCCTTGCGATATTGCAGGCTCGCATTCCATTAATATAAGTAATTTGACTGTAATCTCATTATATTTAGAATTTACATCAGTTCTACATACATAAAGACAAAATTTACATCGATTGGGGCTTGAACCTTGGTGGCGCAGTTGGTTAGCGCGGTACTCTAGCAAAGTACAAGTTGTAGGTTCGAATCCTACTCGAGGTAAACTTTTATTTATGTATTTAATAAAATTAATAATAATTTTAATTACATATTTACCTTTGAACTTATTCGTTCATAACAAAACTTATAATAATTATTATAATAATACGTAACTCTGTTTTTCAAATAGCCTAACATTTTTATATGTTTTTAAATTAGTTTTAAACTGTCTAACAAACATTCATTATATACCCTATACCTAACTTTAACCCTTTTATTGTTATTTGAAGTTTTAATATTATTTTAACAATTTTTGCTTTGTACGACGCGGTAGGCGTTTAAACAAGTGAAAAACAAATGGAAAATATTTATTCTCTGAAAATTTTCAAAACTAGGATTAAGATTTTAACAAAAAATACAAAATTATACTAATGAAAGGTTCAAAGTATCTATTCTAGTGGGCGCCTTCGTTTTGTAAACATAAGCGAAAAGAAATTTGTACACGCGCTAATCTGTCTGAAATCCTGTGTTATGCGCAATTTCATGTTGTTAGAAGTAGTTGGAAATTGGATTTAAATCTGGAAATCTTGGCGCAAGCAATCGATACCCTCTTCCTATTCATGGTTCATGCAATCGTTCGTCTGATAATTATCTCGCAATAATACTGAAGTGTGCAAGTGCGCCATCCAGTTGCAGCCACTATGTTTTGTTTTATTATTAAAGGTACATCTTCTAACAATTCATTTCACGCGGTATTCAAGAATTTGTGAAAATTTGACCAGCCAGAGTGCCATTAAAGAAATTTGGGCCAATAATCTGAGTATCAATTATTTCACCCCAAACATTAATAGACCACTTATTTTGTCTATGACTTTCCATAACAACGTGCGGATTTGCATCAGGATAATAAAGATAATTATGTCCATTAACTAACCCATTAAAATTGTAAAATTGGGACACCGTTCGAAGTTTATTCATCAGCAACTGACAGAAATTTGCACGTGCCTCATAATCGGTGGGAGTAGTTCCTGATGTAGTTGCACCTTATATGGATAGAAATGGTTTTCTTTAACATTAGACCAACTGATCTAGAAGAAATTCCCAAATAAGAACTTAATGTCCGTTGACTAACTTCATTTCATTTGTCACTGCTTTATATCCGTTACGAGCTGTGTATTTTATATTTCCTGTTGAAACAAATCTTTCTAATGTCCGCTGAAAATGTTTATCTGAATCTTTCTTTATAAATTCTTGATGCCAATAAACAATTCGCCATGGTGTCTACCATTTCTTCTGTAGATAAATTCATTTTGAAGCAAAGTTTTGGCACAAAGATATTCAATTGAAAACCTTAATAACGTATTGAAAACTGACAGTTACGTTCATGCGCTTTTCATTTCTTTAAATGTCTACCACGCCGTATACAGGAAAAATTGTTAAATAATATTGAAACTTAAAATAACAATAAAAGGGTTAAAGTTAGGTATAAGGAATGTAATGGTTGTTTGATAGATAATTTAAAAATTAATTAAAAATGTATAAAAAATGTTAGGGTTCTATTTAAAAAACAGTTACGATGTTTGAAAATTTTAAAATTCGGCGCCCTCTATATTGTATCCCTGTGTTTGGTACCATCTTGCGCAGATGGAAAAGTTCGGCCAATTCATGCTTAATCTGATAGTTCAATCCGCACCTCTCTAAGTTCCGTTTAAAATAAATAAGTTTGGTTGCGCTTGGGCTGAACGAAACACCCTGTATACTCAAAAATATTTTTACGTGATAGAAAAATTGACTATGAACAACTTTTGTACAAACAATTTGTATTTATTTTCAATATCCGAGCCATTATCCACCAAATACAGAAGTCCTGGTTCGTCTGCTTTGATCACCGGACTAGCGCATGCATTTCATTTCGCTGGTCACCTTAAGTGTATATAGTTTAGCCGTATGTAGTTATTCATACGTTCTTGTGCAATGAAACTGGATCGAAATAAGGAAAAATATTAATAATTACATGAAAACATTTTGTTTTCTTTACGTTTGATGGTCTGTTTTATAACTTAACAAATGTTTCACTTCTTCCAATATTTGACAGAACAGACAACAAAAACAAGCATTATGATTACGATATTTTCCATGGTTAATAATTAAAACAATAATGTACTTACCACGATAGCTAATTTCTCTTGATACTTCTTCCCACGCATTTACTTTCCGTACAATCGTGGTAGAATAATTTCTTGCTAATTCTATTAGCTTTTCATCACTCATTATTGAGGCGAAGCCGGGTCGACCGAAAAGCCGGACGAACCGATTACGGACAGTTCAGTGAGGCCTACATTACTTTCTGTGTAAAAGCAACTTGACCGGATGGTGTCGATGCAGCCGAATCGAGGCGAGCCGCGGCGAGGCGTATGCAGTGAGCGCTGCTTAATTCTATTAGTTTTTCATCATGCATTATTGAATTTTATTATAATGTTCTGTTGCATTCAATCAAACGTGATGTTTTGTGACTGTGCCCGGTTCGTGAATAGTAAAGTAACTCTTCGAGGCAACCGCAGGCGAAGCCAGGTCGACCGAAGCCGGCCCACCGATTACGGACAGTTCAGAGCGCCACTCCATTACTTTCTGTAAAGCAACTTGGCCGGATGGTGTCGATGCGGCTAACCGAGGCGAGCCGAGGCGAGGTGTAACAGTGAGCACGCTGCTTTAAGTGTAGTAACATAAGTTTTGGCAGCTAAATCATACTCATTATTGTCAATTACTTCTCTGTTTTGTAATAATCAATGTTGTTATCGTTGTTATTCTGAATCTCAATTAGATTATTTTATTTGATAACGCTAATAATGGTAGAAGAAAACGTTGCTAGTATTTAAATGTGGAGCTCAACGATGCTATTTTCAACATGAATTTATTATTGAAATAACTATATTCCTCCCATACTACAAACGTTAGTTTATTATGTGCTAAAGGATACTTAAGTCCAAAGCTCTTAAAATTCGATCCAACAGTAAAACAGCATTAACTAACTTAATTTGGTAATCCCTATTTATATTCTTAGTCTTTACGATTGCGGGATTATGTAAAATAAAGAATCGAAGGCTCTAAAGGCCTGTTTCAAATTTTGTGTATGTTTATGTACCCTTGGGAAACATCTGCGAAACAGCGTGATATAAAATAAACCATTCTTCGGTCCGCGAAAAACAAATCATGCAACAAAAACGGTTTGTCTTCGGTTTAGGTGTTACACTGCATAAGTTATTATGTTTTAACGATTCCCAAAACAAATAGAATATAAATTAAAGTTTTCAAAGGTTGCCTACAGTTTGAGAAACTGTGAAAATCGAACCGATTTAATGCACTAAATCATAAAATAGTTCCAAGCAAAAACGCTATTCACACTATATCTTCAAGATTCAACACGTCACCTTCTATTGAGTGGATTCAACTAACACACTACCTTACATTTATTGTCATTTACAAACTGAAAATCTATATAATGAAATTTACCTCCGACAAACGTTTAAACGTAGTTGCTCTTTATTCAGCTAGACGCCTTTCACATCTTTTTGGGAAATTATAGTTATGCATTACATAGGACAGTAAACCGTTTGTTTCCAAATTTCTTTCAACTTAAACATACATCTTACAGAAATTTTCATGCGGAAAATTTGAGTCAACTCGTAGCCTTTGCCTCGTAGCTCCATCACCTGCAAACATTCCTGGGGTGTAGATGTTTGGTGATAAACATTTATGATACAATTGAATACAGTTACTTGTAAAGTTTTTGAGTTATTGCGACCGAAACTAAATTACATTTATCCCTTGACTTATTACCACTTACTATCTCCTACCACCACAGATTGTTAGAATGGAGATATTTGGGCCATAAATACTTATGTGAAATTGAATCGCTCTTTCAACATTGAGATACAGATTGAATCAAGTTTATCGTTGACACATGCACAGACACGCACACACGTACATGGATGTGGTACATACACACACGTAGGTGCACATACACTCCATACGTACACGCACATGCACACGCCACCACGCCACACAGCGCGCGTGCACGGACACAGCGCGCACGCATACGTACGTGCGTACGCATATGCTCACGTGCGTTCACACACTCCACACACGCATACACACGCGTACGCACACGCACGCGTACGCATTTACATGCACACTCAGATACTGTTTTAAAATAAATGTTAGCATTTTGTCGTAAATTGTTTTGAATTCTGTATAATTATTGAGGTATTTCGTCCATTATAGGCACATCACTTGAAACACACACACACACACACACGCACACGCACACGACACGCACACGCACAGCACGACCACACGCACACACGAAGCACAAAGCACAGCGCCACGCTCACGCAAAACAAACAAAACAACAACCACACAAAAAAAACAACAACACAAAAAAACACCAAAAAAAAAAAACACACCCACAAACACACGACACAACCACCCGCACCACACACGACACAACGCACCACACATGAAACAGACGCAACGCACGCACAAAACAAAAAAAACCCAAAACACATACACACACAAAACACACAACACAACACACACACGACACACGCACACACACGCACGCCAGCACAACCACGCACACACACGCAGCACACGACACACACACACAACACACACAACAC
Source organism: Vesta saturnalis (assembly GCA_036346205.1). Lineage (NCBI taxonomy): Eukaryota > Metazoa > Arthropoda > Insecta > Coleoptera > Lampyridae > Vesta > Vesta saturnalis. Next base: position 30,177 of record JARFJB010001010.1, on the reverse strand, counting down.
ACACACACACAACACTATACACTCAATCACACTATAATACACTCACATACATCACACGCACGCATTACCTTCACACAGGGCACTAACGTTGTTAAATCCCTCGTATACGATCAGGATTCAGATAATGCTCAGTAGTAAATCCTACTTCCCTTGTAAAGTAATTTACTATTTACGTACATGACTTTATAATATTCTATTATCTAAAATTATGATAAACGAATACACTTGAAGATTTTTAATTAATAAATAAACACTGGAAATTGAACAAAAATAACTAAATTATTTATCCACTTTGTAATGAATATTGATATTGAATCGGAACATTATTAATTAGCTTCGTACAAAGTGATATTACTATTGCAGTAATTTGTTGCTGCGATGTCGTTGCCGTTGTCGTCATCAATGGTGGACTAAGGCGCCAAGTTTAATATTTTATTTGCAACTTCAATCTTGTTATTTAGACAGTCTTCAACATATCCTTCCGCTACGGAAGATTTCCAACCTCCATGTCTTTTAATGGTCAGCAAATCTCTACCATCATTGGCTGGAACAGTTGGAAGACCTTCTGAATCAGGGACCTGTGTAGTTTTAGAGTTCTTTTCCTCAGAAATGCAACAATAAGACTGGATATTTCTCCAATTTTATTTATTCCTACGTTCTGATTTATACATCTGCCTTTTGCATACTTCAAAGAAAGGCAACTGCTTGTACTATGTAATGGTCGCAAACATCTATATATTTCAATGTATTCTAATCTTGAAACCGTAAGTGTACGATCCCTGTAAGTTTTGGTATCGCCAACTTTGCCAATTACTATGTGCCTCATGTCGTACGTCTTTTATTGTCAACGTGCGCGGGTGTCTACGCCTGCGTGTCCGCGTGTCTGCGTGTCCACATGTGTGCGTGTCCGTGAGTCCGCGTGTCCGCGTGTGTGCGTGTATGCGTGTATGCGTCTGTGCGTGTGTGCGTGTGTAACGGTATAAACGGGTGGTAGAACGGGATTACAGATAAAATGGCCTTTTGCCCCGACTAGCCAGCGTATGGGTGTAGGTCAGATGTTGAAAATTTTGCACAACTAGAATAGTAAATCGTACGTAAGTCAAAATAGGGATGAAGACGTAATCAGATCGGTTTAGGGCGCCAGAATGTTTGGTAGTCAAAATAAGGGACGTCGTGCCAAAATTACGAGTACATAGCGTGTCTAAACATACAAAAACATACGCTTACCTATCCGCAATCAATCCCAGGTGTGCTGGACAGCAACTCAGCAAACCACCTGAAATAGGGCTTCAAAATCACTACACGCTTGTCAAATAAAAGCGTGATAAACACTCAATAAAGTTACGTTACGTTACTACACCTCAGTGTAATAATTAGGCATTAAATAATAATCAAAACAAAACAAAAAACAAGCTCTAAAGTCACTCTAAATGAATTAATACTCAACTAAAAAAATAAAACACTAAATACCAATAACGCTATTACTCAATAATAAAAAACTAACTTCGTTACGTTAAAACTAAATTACCGGTAAACTTGCAATTTGCAAAAAAACTTTTATGTAACAAAAAGGGTTTCCACAGAATTAAAACACATTTATAAAACCTAACAAAGCTATAATAAAATAAAAAAGGATAAATATAAACATACGATAATGCGTATAAACAAAAAAAATACAAAAGCTTAATGGGCGACAGGAATGTCTGATCAGAATGCTGCTTAACGCCGTTCTAAATGGTTTAACCTATAGTATATATATATATATATATATATATATATATATATATATATATATTCGTGGATTATATACCCACACTACAACAGGGTCAATTGCCCTTTAATACTAAAATAAATAACAAAGTGTGAAGGCGGAGCGTCGAACTTAATTAATTACACTAAATAAATTTAAAACAACTTAATTTAACAAAAAATACAACACCGCTTTCAAACCTTCGTTAACACAAAAAAAATAGTTCGAAACACATAAAAATAAATCTTGAAAATCTTCAATAAAAAACACAATGTTATACTACCTTAAGGTCTAGAATTACACCTCTCCTGTGTTACAACAATTGAAAAAGGTGGTCGGTTACTGCTATTAACGGAAATGAAATCTTCCTGCTCTGACAAATGATGAATAAAATGTTGACTATTGTTCTTTTATACACAAACGATTCCTTGATTTAAACTAATTAAAAACTAATTTGAGCACTCAATTTGCTTGTTGACTTTAATCTTTTATATAGTTTTATTCACAACAATCAAAAAGGTTAATAACTTGTTTTAAATAACTATAATTTTAATATATTGCGCAAGTTTCTTTATCCATAAACACGCTTTGTACGGTAAATAAGTGGCACTGCAGGAACGTTGATTTTAAAAAAATCCGCAAAAGCGAGAAAAACCAAAGAGGTCACTGAAGCACTAACATAACACGACGATGTCCTCTAGGTAACTTTACGTAAAATCGAAATCGGCACTAGGTATAATCCTTTGGTGATGAACAATTTTAATAAAATCCCTTTACAGGTGTTCTTCAGAAGTAGCTAAACTACCCTTACTACACAAAAAGTACGTTCGTTAAACACCACAAGGTCCAAAATATCAACGTTCTAAACCACCCTTAAAGCGTAACAACAAGCGGCACCGTACTAGTACGAGAGCGCGATCAGTTTCAGAATCCTTCAAATTATTACTAAATCCATCTTGGAATTTTGAATCCCACCACTCAAAAAAAATCTTATCTAATTTAATTCCACCAATTAAAAAAACGGAAGGGGAAGATTTGATACCCCAAACACACAAATTCGTTTTCGTCCGCAAGGACTCGGTAATTTCCAAAATCTCAAATGTCAGCAGACTTAACGCGAAAAATATCTCTATATTTTTATTTAAGTACAATCAGTCCCACATTCTATCTCTATGACTTAAAATCAACATACTCAATAATCTGAACAACTACAATTAAGCGACTTTATGTCGCCAATATGACATCATATACATATAAATCTACGTTCTTTCTATAATTCTTAAGGAAATCAAACGAAGTAAACGTTACTTAAACTTATATACAACTATATACAAATAAACGTTACTCAAACTTCTATAAACGGGAATAATAAGGAAAACAACCTAAATTACGGAATAATAATTCACAAACAAAAAAACTAAAGCTTGCCACACACCTTTCCTAAAGGTCGCTACACACGTGAAACAAATTCATTCATTATCGACAGTAAGCTCTCAAACAAAAAAAATATACATACGGAATCTAACTAAGTGCATAAAACTACAAACAAAATTACGCAATACGTATACAGGGTGTTCAAAATACCCTGACACTCCCTTACAAAATATTTTCCTTCGGAAAATATATCCGAAAACAACTCTACCCTACAGGCAACCTATGCCAGGAACAAAGCGAATCTAACACTAAGTACAACGGTTAACCCACACAAACTAAACGTACGAAGAAGTACGGAAAATGCGGTGGTGCTGGTCAGGAAAGACCCCTCGCAACACCCTCAAAAGCTAGTGGTGTGTTACCGCCCGCACACACCACTAGTTGGGACTATAGGGCCCAAACCTAAAATAAAGCCATACAAAACATTAAACTGTTGGGGTCCGTGAAGCGAACCACCAACAGAGGCAAAAATGAAAATCCGGTAAAAAAAAATTCAACTACGTTATACAAAACGGACGACGAAAACCAACCATGACCTTTGATAGGCAGAGGGTGGGGAACCGGTACTTGACATAATTGTATATAGAAACGTTATTGAAAACAAAATTCCACAAACTTAACAAAACTCCACCGACTGCATAAACTACATAAACTCCACAAAACTCCACAAACTCCATAACTCCATAAACGCCACAAACTCCACAAACGCGTCCCTCGAGGCGGCGAGAGGTGGTTCAACTCACTCCCTGGAACTCGAGTTAAGCCCCCTTAGAACTTCAAAACAAAACTTCCACAGTCACGTTCGGTATCATAAGTCAAAGTCGAGAAGACAAACAAAAAAATTGGATCAAATCCACGGTAAACGACAAACCCAAAAATGATCCGCTAAGGATCCGAGAGCACAACAAGGTGCAACAACGGTACACGCGTTTGGCTGGTGCACTGAAACTCCGCGTCGAGTGTACGGAAGAGGCCGGGCCACGGTTCACGAGATCCCGCTTTCCGTTATTCCACAACCGCATACGCAAGACCCAAAATCGCAACACCTCCAATCAAACTCGCTACGCCTACTTGATTAGTCGCCTCTTACGACAAGCAGTGGCATCTGCTGTAGGAAAATTCTTACTCCGTCCCTACACAGAAAACGTCCAAGAGGACTTTAATCGACATTCGGATTTGGCTTAACATCTTTCGCATTCCACACTCCTTCGAAACTCCTGAAGCATCTGACAGTTTGTAAGTCTGATATGAAACCTTTCTCTTAATATAAAACGGGCCGATAAATTTTGGCGCTAACTTATCTGCGAAATAACGAGATGCGTCCTACCTCAAAATTTGCTAAACGTCTACGTAAATCATAATTCTGTTTACTCTTAATATACGCGACATTGAGTCTTTTCTTAATATCGTTATAAACAACGCGGAAAATTTCACTTCTCTCTAACAACGGTGTTCGGTTGGCAAAATTTACATTATCTAAATCGGTACTGTTCGTCGGTACACCCTGCTGTGATCCGTCTAAGGTCATTTCTCGCCCAAAGTTCGCGAAATAAGGCGTCAGGCCGGTAACCTCATGAGTTGCTGTACGAATGGCACAGGCAACTTGCGCTAAATACTTATCCCAATTACGTTGGTTATCTTCAATGTACGACGCTAACATTGTTTTCATAACTCGATTAACACGTTCTGATGGATTAGCCTGAGGATGATAATTAGCGTTAAATATAATTTTGGCGTTATAAGACGTAACCATTTTCTGGAATTCCTTACTCCTAAATTGTGATCCATTGTCACAAAAAACGTATAACGGTACCCCAAACATAAGAAAAACATTTTCTTCGATATTATTAACTACACTCGCAGCGGTAGCGGACGTAACGGAAGAAAAGTACAAATTTCGAAAAATAATCGGCAACTACCAAAAAGGTATGAATAACCTCGAGAAGATCTCGGTAACGGTCCTACAGTATCCGTGGCAATCATCTGCCAAGGCTTGTCGATAACGGGATGTTTTGCCATAAGGCCGGCCGGTTTCTTCTGTTCCGGTTTATGTCTAATACAAGTCTCACAATGTCGAACATTTCGTACCACATCTGCCTTTAACTTCGGCCAATAACACTGTCGTGAAATTCTCTCATAAGTCTTGAAAATACCTGCATGTCCTGCTCTAGGGTCATCATGACACTGCGATAATATCTGGAGCGTTCTCCCATGTGTGCGTCTGTGCGTGTGTCCGTATGTGCGAGTGTGCGTGTGGGTGTGTATGCGTGTGTCCGTGTGCATGTGTGCGTGGTGAGTGTGTGCGTGTGTGTGTGTGTGTGTGTGTGTGTGCGTGTATGCGTGTTTGCGTGTGTGCCCGTGTGCGTGTATGCGTGTGTGTGCGTGTGTGCGTGTGTACACGTGTGCGCGTGTGCGTGTGTACGTGTGCGTGTGTGCATGTTCGTATGTGCGTGTGTGCGTGTGTGCGTGTGTGCTTTTGTGCGTGTGTGCGTGTGTGCGTGTGTGCGTGTGTGCGTGTGTGCGTGTGTGCTGTGTCCGTGTGTGCGTGTGTCGTGTGTGCATGTGTGCGTATGTGCGTGTGTGCGTGTGTGCGTGTGTGCTGTGTGCGAGTGTGCATGTGTGCGTGTGTGCGTATGTGCGTGTCTGCGTGAGTGCGCGTGGGTGTGTATGTGTTGCGGTGTGCACGTGTGCGTGGTGAGTGTGTCGTGTGCGCATATGAGCGTGTGTGCTGTGTGTGTGTGTGTGTGTACGTGTGCGTGTGTGCGTGTGTGCATGTTCGTATGTGCGTGTGCTGGTGTGCAGTGTGTGCGTGTGTGCGTGTGGCGTGTGTGTGTGGTGTGCGTGTGTTGCGTGTGCGTGTGTGTGCGTGTGTGCGTGTGTGCGTGTGGTGTGCGTGTGTGCGTGTGTGCGTGTGCTTGCGTGTGTGCGTGTGTGCGTGTGTGCATGTGCGCGTCTGTGCGTGTGTGCGTGTGTCGTGTGTGCGTGTGGGTGTGTAGGTGTACGTGTGCAGTGTGCGTGGTGGTGTGCGTATGTGCGTGTGTGCCTGGTACGTGTGTGCGTGTGTCGGTGTGCTGTGTGCTGTGTGCGTGTCGTGTGTGCGTGTGCGTTGTGCATGTTCGTATGTGTGCGTATGTGCGTTGTGCGTGCTGTGCGTGTGTGCGTGTGTGTCGTGTCGTGCGTGTGCGTGTGTGCGTGTGTGCGTGTGCGTGTCGTGTGCGTGTGTGCGTGTGCGTGTGTGCGTGTGTGCGTGTGTGCGTGTGCATGTGTGCGTGTGTGGTTGTGCGTGTCTGCGTGTGTGCGTGTGGGTGTGTTGTGTGTGCGTGTGCACGTGTGCGTGGTGAGTGTGCGTGTGCTGCGTGTGTGCGTGTGTGTCGTGTGTGCGTGTGTGCGTGTGTGCATGTGTGCATGTGCGTCTGTCGTGTGTGCGTTGTGCGTGTGTGCGTGTGGGTGTGTGTGCGTGTATCGTGTGTGCGTGTGCGTGTGTGATGTGTGCGTATGTGCGTGTGTGCGTAGTGTGTGCGTGTGTGCGTGTGTGCGTGTGCGTGTGTGCGTGTGTGCGTGTGTGCGTGTGTGCGTGTGCGTGTGTGCATGTTCGGTATGTGTGCGTGTGTGCGTGATGTGCGTGTGTGCATGTGTGGTGTGTACGTGTGTGCGTGTGTGCGTGTGTGCGTGTGTCGTGTGTCGTGTGTGCGTGTGTGTCGTGTGTGCGTGTGTGCGTGTGTGCGTGTGTGTCGTGTGTGCTGTGCGTGTGCTGTCGTGCGTGTGCGGTAGTGCGTGTCATGTCGTGTGTGCGTGTGGCGTGTGTGTGTGTCGTGTGTGCAGTGTGCGTGGTGATGTTGCGTGTGCGCATGTGCGTGGTGTGCGTGTGTGCGTAGTGTGCGTGTGTGCGTGTGTGCGTGTGCGTCGTGTGCGTGTGCGTGTGTACGTGTGCATGTTCGTATTGCGTGTGTGGTGTGTCAGGTGTGCGTGTGTGCATGTGTGCGTGTGTGTCGTGTGTGCGTGTGTGTCGGTGTTCAGTGCTGGTGTGCGTGTGCGTATGTGCGTGTGTGCGTGTGTGCGTGTGTGGTGTGTAGTGTGTGTGTCGTGTGCGTGTGCGTGGTGGTGTATGCGTGTGGCGTTGAGCGTGTGTGCGTGTGTGTGTGTGTGTCGTGTGCGTGTGTGGTGTGCATGTTCGTATGAGTGCGTGTGTGCGTGTGTCAGTGTGTGTGTCGTGTGGTGGCGTGTGTTCGTGTGCGTGTGCGTGTGTGCGTGTGGTGCGGTGTGCGTGTGTGCGTGTGTCATGTTCGTATGCGTGTGGTGTGTCCAGGTGTGCGTGGTGTGTCATGTGTGCGTGTGTTCGTGTGTGCGTGTGTGCGTGTGTGCGTGTGTGCGTGTGTGCGTGTGTGCGTGTGCGTGTCGTGTGTGCGTGTGTGCGTTGGTGTGTTGCGTGTGCGGATGTGACGTGTGCGTGGTGGTGGTGTGCGTGTGTGTCGTATGTGCGTGTGTGCGTGTGTGCGTGTGTATGCGTGTGTGCGTGTGTGCGTGTGTCGTGTGTGGTGTGTGCGTGTGTGTGTCGTATGTGTGCGTGTGTGGTGTCGTGTGTGCGTGTGTGCGTGTGTGCGTGTGTGCATGTGTGCGTGTGTGTGCGTGTTTGCGTGTGTGCGTGTGTGCGTTGTGCGTGTGTGCGTTGTGGTGTGCGTGTGTGTGTCGTGTGTCGTGTGTGGTGTGTGCGTGTGTGCGTGTGTGCATGTGCGTTGTGCGTGTGTGCGTATGTACGTGTTGCGTGTGTGCGTGTGGTGTGTTGCGTGTGTGTGCAGTGTGCGTGGTGAGTGTGTGCGTTGTGCGTGTGTGCTGTGTCGTGTGTGTGCGTGTGTGCGTGTGTGCGTGTGCATGTGGCATGTCGTGTGCGTGTGTGCGTTGTGCGTGTGTGTGCATGTGTGCGTGTGTGCGTGTGTGCGTGTGTGCGTGTGTGCGTGTGTGCGTGTGCGTGTGTCCGTGGTGCGTGTGTGCGTGTGTGCGTGTGTGCGTGTGTGCGTGTGCGTGTTGCGTGTGTGTGCGTGTGCGTGTTGCGTGTGTGCGTGTGTGCGTGTGTAGCGTGTGCGTGTGTGCGTGTGTGCATGTCGTGTATGCGTGTGGTGTGTCTGTTGTGTGGTGTGTGCACGTGTGCGTGGTGTTGCGTGTGCGTGTGTGCGTGTGTGCGTGTGTCGTGTGATGCGTGTGTGTGTGTGCTGTGCGTGTGTGTCGTGCGTGTGTCAGTGTGTCGTATGTGCGTGTGTGGTGTGTGCAGGTGTGCGTGGTGTGCATGTGTGTCGTGTGTCGTGTGCGTGTGTGCGTGTGCGTGTGTGCGTGTGTGCGTGTGTCGTGTGCGTGTGTGCGTGTGTGCATGTTCGTATGTGCGTGTGTGCTGTCAGTGTGCGTGTGTGCATGTGCGTGGTGTGCGTGTGTGCGTGTCGTGCGTGTGTGTGTGTGTGTGTCGTGTGTGTGTGCGTGTTGTGGCGTGTGTGCGTGTGTGCGTGTGTCGTGTGCGTGTGTGCGTGTGTGCTGTTGCGTATGATGCGTGTGTGGTGTGTGCGTGTGCGTGTGTGCATGTGAGCGTGTGCGCGAGTGTGCGTGTGCGTGGTGTGTGCGTGTGTGCGTGTGTGCGTGTGTGCGTGTGTGTGCGTGTGGTAGCGTGTGTGTGTGTGTGACGTGTGTGCGTGTGTGCGTGTGTGGCATGTTCGTATATGCGTGTGTGGTGTGTCAGGTGTGCGTGTGTGCATGTGTGCGTGTGTTCGTGTGTGTGTGTGTGCGTTTGTGCGTGTGTGCGTGTGTGCGTGTGTGCGTGTGCGTGTGTGGCGTGCGTGTGCTGGATGTTCGTGATGTGCGTGTGGTGTGTGTCAGGTGTGCGTGTGTGCATGTCGTTGCGTGTGCGTTGCGTGTGTGTGCGTGGTGTGCTGTGTGCGTGTGTTCGTGTGTGCGTATGTCGTGTGTGCGTGTGTGCGTGTGGTGCTGTGTGTCGTGTTAGCGTGTGTGCGTGTGCGTGTTGTGAGTGTGTGCGTGTGTGCGTGTGTGCGTTGTGTGCGTGTGTGCGTGTGTGCGTATGTGTACGTGTGTGCGTGTGTGCGTGTGGTGTTGTGTCGATGTCGTGTGCGTGTGTTGTGTTGCGTATGTGCGTGTGTGCGGGTGTGTCAGGTGTGCGTGTGTGCGTGTGTGCGTGTGCGCATGTCGTGTGTGCGTGTGTGCGTGTGGTGTGTAGCGTGTTGCGGTGTGCGTGTGCGTGGTGGTGTGTGCTGTGTGCTGGTGTGTGCGTGTGTGCGTGTGTGCGTGTGCGTGTGCGTGTGTGCGTGTGTGCGTGTGTGTGTGCGTGTGTGCGTGTGTGCATGTTCGTGTGCGTGTGTGCGTGTGTGTGTGTGTCAGGTGTGCGTGTGTGTGTCGTGGTGCTGTGCTGTTGTGTGTGTGTGCGTGTGTGCGTGTTGTCGTTGTGCGTGTGTGGTAGTGTCGTGCGTGTGCGTGTGTGCGTGTGTGGTGTGCGTGTGTCGTGTGTGCGTGTGTGGTCGTGTGCGTGTGTGTGCGTGTGCGTGTGCGTGTGCGTGTGCGGTGTGCGTTGTCGTGTGTGCGTGTGTGCGTGTGCGTGTGTGTGTAGTGTGTGCGTGTGTGCGTGTGTGCGTGGTGGTGTGTGCGTGTGCGTAGTGTGCGTGTGTGCGTGTGTGCGTGTGTGCGTGTGTGCGTGTGTCGTGTGCGTGTGTGCGTGTGTGCTGTCGTATGTGCGTGTGTGCAGTGTGCGTGTGTGCGTGTGTGCGTGTGCGTGTGCGTTGCGTGTGTGCGTGTGTGCGTGTGTCGTGTGTGCGTGTGTGCGTGTGTGCGTGTGCGTGGTGTGTATGCGTGTTGCGTGTGTGCGTGTGTCGTGGTGTGCGTGTGTGCGTGTGGTGCGTGTAGTGTGCGTGTGTGCGTGTGTGTGTGTCGTGTGTGCGTGTGTGCGTGTGTGCGTGTGTGTGTGCGTGTGCGTGTGTGCGTGTGCTGTTCGTATGTGCGTGTGGTGGTGTCGTGTCGTGTGTGCTGTGTGCTGTGTCGTGTGTGCGTGTGTGCTGTGCGTGGTGTGCGTGTCGTGTGCGTGTGTGCGTGTGCTGTGTGTTGCGTGTGTGCAGTTGTGTGCTGTGCGTGTGTCGTGTTTGTGCGTGTGTGCGTGTGTGCGTTGTGTGTCGTACTGTGTGCGTGTGTGCGTGTGTGCGTGTGTGCGTGTGTGCGTGTGTGCGTGTGTGCGTGTGCTGTGCGGTCTGTGCGTGTGTGCGTTGTGCGTGTTGCGTATTGCGTGTGGGTGTGTATGCGTGTGCGTGTGCAGTGTGTGCGTGTGCGTGTGTGCGTTGTGTGCGTGTGTGCGTGTGTACGTGTGTGCGTGTGTGCTGTGCGGTGTGTGCGTGGTGCTGTGTGCGTGTTCGTGGTGAGTGTGTGCGTGTGTGCGTATGTGCGTGTGTGCGTGTGTGCGTGTGTGCGTGTGGTGGTGCGTGTGCGTGTGTGTGCGTGTGTGCGTGTGTGCTTTCGTTGTGTCGTGTGTGCGTCGTGTGCGTGTGTGCGTATGGTGTCGTGTGCTGTCGTGTGCGTGTTGCGTGTGGGTGTGCGTGTTGCGTGTGTGCGTGTTGCGTGCGTGTGCGTGTGTGCGTGTGTGCGTGTGCGTGTGTGCGTGTGTCTGTCGTTGTGCGTGTGTGGTGTGTCGTGTGTGCGTGTGTGCTGTGGTGCGTGTGTCGTGTGTGCGTGTGCGTGTGTGCGTGTTGCGTGTGATGCGTGCGTGTGTCGTGTGGTGTGTGTGTCGTGTGCGTGTGTGCGTGTGTCTGTGTGTGTGCGTGTGTATGCGTGTGTGGTGTGTCAGGTGTGCGTGTGTGCGTGTGGCGTGTGGTGTCGTGTGTGCGTGTGTTGCGTGTGGTGCGTGTGTGCGTGTGGTGCGTGTGTATGCGTGTGTGCGTGTGCGTGCGTGGTGTGCATGTTCGTAGTAGTCGTGTCGTGTGTGGTGTGTCAGGTATGTGTTGCGTGTGTGCATGTGTGCGTGTGTGCGTGCATGTGCGTGTGCTGTCGTGTGTGTGTGTGCGTGTGCGTGTGTCGTGTATGCGTGTGTGCGTGTGTGCGTGTGTCGTGTGCGTGTGTGCGTGTGTGCGTGGTGTCGTGTAGTGCGTGTGTGGTGTGCTGTGCAGTGTGTGCGTGTGTGCTGTGCGTGTGTTGCGTGTGTGCGTGTGTGCGTGTGTGCTGTGCTGTGTGCGTGTGTGCGTGTGTGCGTGTGTGCGTAGCGTGATGCGTGTGTGTGTGTGTGTGTACGTGTGCGTGTGTGCGTGGTGTGCATGTCGTATATGCGTGTGTGGTGTGTCCAGGTGTGCGTGTGTGCATGTGCGTGTGCGTGTGTGCGTGTGTGCGTGTGGTGTGGTGTCGTGTGTGCGTGTGTGCGTGTGTGCGTGTGTGCGTGTGTACGTGTGCGTGTGTGCGTGTGTGCATGTTCGTATCATGTGCGTGTGCGTGGTGGTGTGTGCGTGTGTGCGTGTGTGTCATGTGTGCGTGTGTTCGTGTGTGCGTGTGTGGTGTGTGTCGTTGTGCGTGTCGGTGTGTCGTGTGTGCGTGTGTGCGTGTGTGGTGTGTATGCGTGTGCGTGTGTGCAGTGTGCGTGTGTGCAGTGTGTGCGTGTGGTGCGTAGGTTGTGCGTGTGTGCGTGTGTGCGTGCGTGTGCGTGTGACGTGTGTGCGTGTGTGTGCGTGTGTCGTGTGCGTGTGTGCGTGTGTGTGCATGTTCGTATGTGCGTGTGTGTGGTGCGTGTGTGCAGGTGTGTCGTGTGTCGTGCGTGTGTGCATGTGTGCGATGTCGTGTGTGCGTGTGTGCGTGTGTGTGTGTGTGTGTGCGTGTGTGCGTGGTGTGCACGTGTGCGTTGGTGGTGTGTGCGTGTGTGCTGTGTGTGCGTGTGTGCGTGTGTGTGCGTGTGTCGTAGTGTGTGGTGTGTGCGTGGTGTGGTGTGTGGTGTGCGTGTGTGCGTGTGTGCATGTTCGTATGTGCGTGTGTGGTGTGTCAGGTGTGCGTGTGTGTGCGTGTGTGCGTGTGTGCTGTGTGCGTGTGTGCGTGTTGGTGCGTGTGTGTGTGTACGTGTGCTGTGCGTGTGTGCGTGTGTATGCGTGTGTGTGTGGTGTGCGTGTGCATGTCGTGTTGTGCGTGTGTGCGTGTGTGCGTGTGCGTGTGTGCGTGTGTGTGCGTCGTGTGCGTGTGTACGTGTGTGCGTGTGTGCGTGTGCTGTGTATGCGTGTGTGCGTGTGCAGTGTGCGTGGTGAGCTGTGTGCGTGTATGCGTATGTGCGTGTGTGCGTGTGTGCGTGTGTGCGTGTGCTGCTGTGTGTACGTGTGCGTGTGTGCGTGTGTACATGTTCGTATGTGCGTGTGTGTGTGTCCAGGTGTGCGTGTGTGCATGTGTGCTTGTGTGTGCGTGATTTCGTGTGTCCGTTTGTGCGTGTGTGCGTATGTACGTGTGTGCGTGTGTGCGTGTGGTGTGTATGCGTGTTGCCGGTGTGCACGTGTGCGTGGTGTGTGTGCGTGTGTGCGTATGTGCGTGTGTGTGTGTGTGCGTGTGTGCGTGTGCGTGTGTGCGTGTGTGCGTGTGTGTGCGTGTGCGTGTGTGCGTGTGTGCATGTTCGTATGTGCGTGTGGTGGTGTGTTAGGTGTGCGTTGTGCTGTGTGCGTGTGTGTGCAGTGTGCGTGTGTGCGTGCTGTGCGTGTGTGCGTGTGTATGCGTGTGTGCGTGTGCGTGTGCGTGTTGTGCGTGCGTTGTCGTGTGTGCTGTGGTGTGGTGTGTGCGTGTGTGCGTGTGTGCGTGTGTGCGTGTGTCATGTGCGTGTCGTGTGCGTGTGTGCGTGATGTACGTGTGTGCGTGTGTGCGTGTGCAGTGTGTAGTGTCGTGTATTGCGGTGTGCACGTGTGCGTGTGCTGTGCGTGTGTGCGTGTGTGCCTGTGTGCGTGTGTGCGTGTGTGCGTGTGTGTGCGTGTGTGCGTGTGTTGTCGTGGTTGTGCGTGTGTGCGTGTGTGCGTGTGTATCGTGGTGTCGTTTGCGTGTGTGCGTGTTGCGTATGTCGTGTGTGCTGTGTGCGTGTGTCGTGTGCGTGTGACGTGTGCGTGTGTGCGTGTGTCATGTGTAGTGCGTGTGTGTCCAGGTGTGCGTGTGTGCGTGTGTGCATGTGCGTGTGTTCTGTGTGCGTGTGTGCGTATGTCGTGTGTGCGTCGTGTGCGTGTGGTGTGTATGCGTGTTGCCGGTGTGCACGTGTGCGTGGTGATGTGTGCGTGTGCGTTGTGCGTGTCGTGTGTGCGTGTGGTGCGTGTGTGCGTGTGTGCGTGTGTGGTGTGTGCGTGTGCGTGTGCATGTTCGTATGTGCGTGTGGTGTGTCTGGTGTGCGTCTGTGCGTGTGTGCGTGTGTGCTGTGTGCGTGTGCGCGTGCTGCGTGTGCGTGTCTGTGTGCGTGTGGCGTGTTGTGCGTGCGTGTGTGTGCTGTGTGCGTGTGTGCGTGTGTGCGTGTGCGTGTGTGCTGTGCGCGTCGTGCGTGTGTGCGTATGTACGTGTGCGTGTGTGCGTGTGGTGTGATGCGTGTATCCGAGTGTGCACGTGTGCGTGGTGTGTGCGTATGTGCGTGTGTGCCTGTACGTGTGTGCGTGTGTGCGTGTGTGCGTGTGCGTGTTGCGTGTGCGTGTGTGCGTGTTTGCGTGTTGGTGTGGTGTGTGCTGTGTGCGTGTGTGTGTGCGTGTGGTGCGTGTGTGCGTGTGCGTGTGTGGGTGTTGCGTGTGTGCGTGTGTGTGCGTGTGGTGTGCGCGTGCTGTGCGTGTGTGCGTATGTACGTGTGTGCGTGTGTGCGTGTGGGTGTATGCGTATAGTGTGCACGTGTGCGTGGTGAGTGTGTGCGTGTGTGCGTGTGTGCTGTGTCGTGTGTCGTGTGTCGTGTGTGCGTGTGCTGCGTGTGGTGTGTGCGTGGTCGTGTGTCGTGTGTGTGTGTGTGTGCTGTGTGTCGTGTGCGTGTGTGTGTGTGTGTGTCGTGTGTGTGTGTGTGTGGTGTGTGTGTGGTGTGTGTGTGTGTGTGTGTGTGTGTGTGTGTGTGGTGTGTGTGTGTGTGTGTGTGTGTGTGTGTGTGTGTGCACATCTGTGCGTGTGTGTGCACTTGTGTGCACGTGTGCGTGTGTGCGTATGTGTGTGATTGCGTGCCTTCGCACGTGTGCGTGCGTGCGCTCGCGTGTGCATGCGTGCGTGGGCGCGTGTGTGCGTTCGCGCGTGTTTGTGTATGTATGTTAGTATCCACGATAACTCAGAACAAGATACTTAGGTACTTAAAATTTTGTATTTAATCTTGTTTTCATTTGTCTTAGAACTGATTAGATTTTGGGAGAAATAGAGATATGGAGAGGGCGATTTGTTAGTGGCAGTTTTGGTTTTTGTCAAATATTTCTAAAATAGCTGCATATTTAAAAGATATAAAAATACCTAGATATTGGACCTTAAACGTATCGAAAATTATGTTCTATGCAATTTTTGTTATGACGCGTAATTTAGCTACAAAATTCCTAATGTAGAATTTAAGTGTTAGTTCAATTTTTTCATTATCTGAATAACGATTATTTTAATAAGAAAAATTGTAGACGTATTTTTGAGAAAATTTAGTTTGACATAAATTTACTTTATAAAGTTTTTAATGTAAAGCGAAATAAATGTCAAAATTAAATAAATATGATTGAAAATGCTGAAGTAGTATTATCGACATTTTATGAAAGCGGGCGGGTTTGGAATTTTTTACGTCAACATGTATTTATGTCTATGAATCTCTATCTGACATGAAGTCATGTCATTCTGACATAGATTATTGTTTTGTTTTTACAATGTTTCGTTATGAACGTACGGAACGGAGGTTGAATATTTAACCTAAAAAATTGAAATTAAAATTATTTTATTGAAGTTTTAAACGTATGTTTGACATAGATTATTGTTTTTGCGTTTACAATGTTGCCTATTTTCGTAATGAATTTCTTATAAAAGAGGTTTCAAAGAGGTTGCGGTGTTCCACACCAGATATGTATACAGGTATGGAAAAATATTATCGCGGGTCTGACTTATAACAAGTAAAACAAAGACAGTACAATCTGTTCACGTTCTAAGTGAGACAGAATACACAACAAACTAAAAGCGCTGATGCCATACCTGCGTCTTTGGAGTAGGCTAGTATCAATGACACATTTGATTGCTACTGTCAACGAGAATTGAACTCATGTATTCCACTGAAAAAAATACAGATTATTAAGTGGTATTATTCAGAAAGCACTGCACAAGAAACAATGGGTAGGTTTGCTTTTTCCTTAGAAAACAGACCAATTCCACAAGAAAGTACGATTATGCGTACTGTTTGTAAATTTGAAAGATGTGGATGTTTAAATAATTTTTGGGCACAGGCATAAACGTGCTAACAATTTGGACGAACTTCGTGTCAAAATTACAGACTCTTTTAACAGCATCACCCAAGAAATGTTATAAAACACACGAACTAAATACCATCACTGATTGGGTTACTGCCTTGCGCAAGGTGGAGGTCTTTTCGAAAATCTTATAAGGTAGAGTTTTGAAAAACTGTATTCTATTCATTTTAAAAATAGTTGTTTTTCAATAAGAATTATAATGCTAAAGTTAAACCTTAACCAAAGTTATACTATCAATGGAAATGTTAATGTTCTTGTTTGTAGCTCTCGTAAGTTTCTTCTTGGTTCTTCTTACGAGTAGTAATCAAACCATGTCATAAATTTACAATTACAATAAACTTAGATGTTTGAGGTATTACCATTTAATGTTTAAGTGTAAAGTATTTACTTAATTGTTTCAAAGAACACGCGACTTTTCAACATCATCTTAATTGCTTTGGTTTCGTTAGAAATGTTGAAGCTAGATTGAATGAGACTTAAGTAGTTCATATTTTGTGCCTACATGCAAATATGTACAAGTGGCAACATCGGCAAGTTATGTCTCTCTCACACTCATATAATGTTTATGGGTTTCTTTCTAGCTTATTATAAATCAGACCCGTAATAATGTTCTTCCATACCTGTATATTTTTTAATATATTACCTATATAAAACCACTTGTAAAAAAACGTTGTTTATATTTCGTGCGTGAAGCTGTTTTAAAGGCTCGAATGAAAATTTCATTCTCACCGTTAAAACATATGCTTCACTTATCTAAAAATAACTATTATACAGGGTGTGCAAATAGTATTGCACCAAATGGGATTATGTAGAAACGGTTTGACATTTAGATTTGACATTTGGTGGGGTTAAAACATACATAAATACCCATATTTTGATATGAGTTTCGTTTGTTTTGTGCGACTGGTGTTTGTCAGAGGCAGCCATCTTGAATTTTTTAAATTGCAACCTAGGTTGAGTTTGGTGTCATTTGACAGGTAATTGATTTAGAAATACACTACGGTATATCATAAGCTTATTTATTCAGAAATAACGAAGAAAATTAAAAGCCAAATTAACTTTGTAGAGGGAACATTTTCTGAACAAACGGTTGTAGATAAACACAACTTATACAAAAATCAAATGTAGCATTTCCGTGTTCTCTACAGATTGTTATCAATTTTAGCAATTTCTAATACTCTTTATCGCTTTTCTAATTCGAACTGATAGTAAATACTACAGTACGATATTATCATAAGCTTGTTTTTCTCATGGAGAGTCGCATGTAAAGTACGGTTTGGTTTCTGTGGTAATAAGTATGTATTTATTTATTTGTTTATTTAATAGGCCAATAACATTAGATGAATTAGAAGCTTGAATTAGAATTGCGATCACAAACATTTCTCTGGCATATCTGCAGAATGCATTGGGTCCTTTTGTTGATAGACTTAGATCTTATCAAGAAGTGAATGGATAACAATTTGAGCAGTTATTGTGATTTTCATCAATTAAGTAACTCAATTTTCTTGTTCAATTCTTTTGTTTTATTCACCTGAACTACTTGTTTAATATTTTAATTTTCTTCGTTATTTTAGGATAAACAAGCTTATGATATATTGTGCTCTATTTTTAAATCAATTACCTGCCAAATGACACCAAACTCAACCTAGGTTGCCATTTAAAAAAATTCAAGATGACTGCCCCTGACAAACATCAGTCGCACAAAACAAATGAAACTCCTATCAAAATATGAGTATTTATGTATTATTTAACCCCACCAAAGGTAAAATCTAAATGTCGAACCGTTTCTACATAATCCCATTTGGTGCGATACTATTTGCACACCCTGTATGCATTATTATTGCAACGAACATAAAAATACTAGTATGCTTAAATAGAATGGTATCCATATGAGATCTATCTATCTAAGTATATGAAAAATTGTTACACTTAAAATGTTTTAGAAGGATCTAAGATTGTAATACATCACATACTGAAGTAATCATTTATAATCAAATCAACAATTACATTTAATAATTGATAGAAAAATTTTAACAGAACATAATTAAAAATTATAATTTAAATGCTATAATAAACAACTCCCTTTGGGAATATTAATATTCAAAGTTATTTTTGGAAAAAAGTGCAAACTACAAGTTGCCGCTTAGCTCTTGAATATAAATATGCTGTTAGGATAAAATTTACTTTACGTACTTTGCTTAGAATTTAATTAAAACTATATATACCGTTAATATTTGCAATTTTGATTAAATTAGAGGCACTAAGGAGGTATTACAAAATATCCTAGAGAGTTTCCAAGGCATTCTATTATTTTCACTTTAATTTTGCGTAACATCTTCCACTGAATTTTTCCCCTTATAGGTATAGGTACAAAAAATCTCTCTCTTACTAGTATTTTTTGTTACCCAACCTATAAAGTTTTGTAATAAAAAAGATAAAGTTGATGAAATGTTTTTGTAAATCTAGGGATATTAGTTTTATAATGTATTAAAATAACATTATCCGACACCGATCTTTAAACCCAACATAATAAATTTGTAGAAAACGGAAGATCGAAAGAAAAGACTCTCCAAATAATTGCTTTCCAACAGAACTCGTAACTTTTTTAACATTTAAAGGAGTTTTTTTTAATCTAAATTCAAAAATGTACAGAGTAAGATAGATTTCTGTAGTTGCTCTCGAAAACGTGCAAATAAATTTTGTAAACATGCGAAATTCATATAGGTAAAGATGAAAATTGCGTGCTAGTTTTTTTTATGCTTACAAAAGGAGATTAGTCTCGTTAATCAAATGGGATATATAAGTATGTGAATGCTTTGCTGAAATATAATATTTAGGTCTTTCTCTTTATTTCTAACGTACATTTCTGCACAGAAACACGGGAATGCCAGAAAACTGGATAATTTTTCGTTCTATATCCTTTTCTTTTGTTGAAATTCAATGTACAAACGCTCTCAGATCCTTCAAAACTTACATTTATTAAAGCTTCATTACTGGAAATTACTTTTGCAGTATACAGTTAAATTCATATAAATTCATATAATTTCAAGTTTAATATTATGTTTTACAAAGCGTAAATCAAATTTCACTTAACTGTTATTTGACTTGTTTACAATAATATATGTTTTTTAAAATTGTTGGTTGAAAGTCAATAAAATAAAATACTATAACTTAAAACATTTATTTCGAAACATTGTCCAGATCTATTGAAATTACAAACACTTCACTTCATTGGCCAATTCAGTGGTGTCAATTTTTTTTCTCAAAATTCTAACACAATGGAGAATTCAAGATGGCGGAGAAAATTGTTTTCACGAATTCAGTGAGATTTTGGGGAATTGGAGTTTCGGTTACAGTTAAACAAAGAAAATAAAGAAAGAAATTGAAATGTTTCAACTTTAAGAAAAACTGTATGTCTTGTGGTGCCAAAAAAAATCGCATTTAGCTGAAATTTTGTGGATAATTAATACTAATTATGGTTAACAATAGTACCAAACTTTAGCTTAAGATAATTAAAACTGTAGAAATGGCAGAATTTTGATATTTAATTAGGTAAAGAAATTCATTGAGTCGTTTGTTTTTTTTGATGACACCAGTGGAAAAATGAACATCATTTTTCTTTGGACAACTTTTGCCTTTTCGATGCAATGTCCAGTAGCCGAATTAATCTGTAATCAATGTTTTTTGACTAATAAAATTTGGCAAAAATCGCAACAAGTTCTCAAAGTGCCCACCTCCTTGGGTAAAGCAAACCTGACACCTTCCTCAGTTGGTTGCGGCCTTGATGACTTCAGGTTTATTTTGGATCTCCCCCGTTGCAGCTACTATCCTGGCAACCAGGTGTTGTTCGCTTGCAATGTCAGTCCCGTCATAGACCAGACTCTTCTTGTGGTCCCAGAGATAGAAGTCCAGTAGCGTCAGGCCAGGAGAACGCGATGGCCATTGGACGGATCCACCTGTCCCAATCCACCTGAAAAAATTGAAATCTATCATATCGTATTAATTGTCAATTCGTTTTCAAAAAACGGGTTAAAACTAAATTTTATTGAGTCAATTAAATGTTGCTCGCCGATTTAGGAAAGTCGCATATAAGCAGGTTCTAACAGGGCCAAAAAAGTGTCACGACGCTCCATTGTACTGGAACCATAAGCGGCCCCGCAGATCAAATCATCTAAATACTCCGGAAACACATGCTGCAGGAATGCCAAATACGACTGCCCATTCAACCTAACTGGCAGTATGTACGGGCCCAGCAGGTTTCGTCGACTAGACCAGCCCATAACTTTACCGAAAAGCGCTGTTGAGTACCGTGATGAATCATTGATTGGGGATTTTAATCAGCCCATTCGTGTTAGTTTCAAAAAGTCATCTCTGTGCAATTTAAGGAGCTTGGTAAAATGCGTTTGAAAGTATTTCTGGTGAAAGGTCCTTGACGTACAAAGTTTAACCCTCTTCTACTTAGTATTTAAGCAAAATATTAAAAGTAAATGAGCTAATTCAAATACAACGTAGTAAGAAGAAATATCTTCCCATTTTCATTTGCTAATGCCACAAACTTTATTTCAAAATGTTCGCCCTGGATGATGAAACTATATGTACGGCACAAAACCTTGCCGAAATGTGCTGTTATTGAATAAAGATGGCAAACCGCAACCGTTTTTAATCTAGGAGCACACATGTACTATATCGCGTGAATAATTTGTACACATGTTTGTACCTTCAATCTAAGTCAATATATTATTTTTTAATGACCCAAAATATTATGTTAAGTGAGGACTTATGAGGGTTCCAACCCAGAGCGGTATTACTGTATATATATATATATATATATATATATATATATATATATATATATATATATATATATATATATATATATATATATATATATATATATATATAGTATACTCTGTGATAAAAATGTAACACCAAGATGGAGGTGGAATTTTTGGACCAAACTTGGCAGAAATGTTTAACTAGTCAAACATAGTAATTGATTAAAATTTAATTCAAAATAATTCGGTAGCTATGAAAAATTTTACGTTTTACTTGTTGTAACAATGTTTTTGTTTGAAATTCTTTTGCTTTTGTGTTCTTCTTTGCATTTTGAGGCTGCGATGCCTAGAATACGGCGACGTGAAAATTATCGACAACTGAGTGAAGGTGATCTTTCATTCCGAGAAATTCCTAATCGTCTTAACCGTAATCAATCCTCTGTACGGTATTATCAAGCATGGTCTAGAGGTCTAGAAAGTCGTAGAAGGGGAAGTGGATGGTCAAGACAGACAAAAGTGGTTCAGGACCGCCATCTCAGATTAATGACATTAAGAGACCGATTATCGAGTACAAAATCAATAGCCGATTAATGGATTGGAAACAAAGGGCGTCATGTAACCCTTCGTACAGTTTACCGTCAAATGAAAGCTTTTGGCTTGCAGTCCTATCGACCACACCTTGTGCTTCCGCTGACGGCTTGTTATCGGCAGCAGCGTTGGAGTGGTGTACCTTGCTACTGCATTGAGACGTGGAATCGCATAGGATGGTCTTCAGTGACAAATCCCGATTCTGCTTGGGAATGCACGATGGTCGCATGAGGGTCAGACGTAGACGTGGAGAACGTCGCAATGTGCAGTATCTGTGGAGCGGCATGTGCACCACACTACGGGGGTTATGGTATGGGGTGCTATTGTTTATAGAAGCAGGTCTCAGTTGGTATTCATACGAGATAATATGAATGCCCACCGATATATTGATGAAGTGGTATCCTTCCATTCCTCCAAGTGCTGAAGGACCCGATTTTTCAACAGGATAATGCCTGTCACCACATTACAAGGCATTCTATGGAGCGCTTTGAAGAGTCTAACGTCAATATCTTTCCGTGGTCACCCAGAACTCCCGACCTTTCGCCCGTCGAAAATGTGTGGGACATGATGGGTATAAGACTCAACAATTAGCCAATTCTTCACAGACACTAGAAGCATGAATTGCAGATTACCTGGGATGCAATACTTCTGCAAGAAATCGACCACCTGTTGGAATCCATGCCAAGAAGGGTGCGGGAGCGTGAAACTAATAGTGGTGGTCCAACACATTATTAATTAAAGAAATGCCGTTATCGTTTGCTTATCATCTTTGAAATTTTAATCAATTACTACATTTCACTAGGTAAACATTTTTGTCAAGTTTAGTCCAAAATTCCAACGCCATCTTGGTGTTGCCTTTATTATGTCACAAAGTATATATATATATATATATATATATATATATATATATATATATATATATATATATATATATATATATACATATATATATACAGGGTGTATTTTAAACTCATTTTCCTATTCTAATGATGAAGGTTTTACTAGGTTCTACAGGGTACTTTCAAAGATATGGCCATTTTATGTGAAAATCGTAATGAAATTGTCACCCTATATTTTTCAAAATAAACAATAGAGGGCTAATCTCCCATGGGCAAAATAATTTCGTGATAGTCTGGTTTTGTTAAAATATCACTTTTGTGATAACTTTTATTTTTTGTACAGGGTGATCCAAAACTTACACCCATGATTACCTCGGTTATTTTAAGTGGAACACTCTCTATTTTATAAGAAATACTTTTTTCTCTTCTTAAGCATTCTCTATACCTAAATGTTACAGTTATTAATTTATTTAGATTTTTAAAAAGAAAAGCGAAATTTTTGGCACTGCAAGTTTTTTACAGTTTGCCATGAACGTAATGTATTATTTGACGGAGGGTAGTATTATTTGTCTATCAAACTTGTAAAATTAATATTTTAGTTCTAGTAGGTTAATTTCCTTGTTGTTTACGTACAAATTTTGAGTTCATTATGAATTTTTCTAATGAGGAATTAGTCGATATGATCTGAATACTAGGTGAATGCCATAAAAATTGATTGGTAGCAGTAAGGGTGTATCACGAGAGATTTCCAGACCGCCGATTACCTGAAAAAAGGAATTTCGAAAAAGTGATGGATCGATTTAATCGTACAGGTAGTTGTAGTATATGAAAAAAGGAAAAAACAAAAACCATTGCTACCGAGGAAAACGAACTGAATGTATTGTTGGCAGTTACAGAAAGATCCCAATAATAGTGTAAGAGAAATTCTATGGAACGGAAAGAAGTTATGGAACTGTACAAAAATACTATCTAAAAACAAGATGCACCCATATCATATTCAATTGCAGCAGGGATTATTGGATGATGATTTTCGACGAAGAACAAAATTTTTGTAATTGGACTCAGAGAAAATTCACTATCAAAGAGATTTTTTTGATTATGTACTTTTCGGGATGAGGCGACATTCCATAAAAATGGATGTTTAAATAGACATGAACTATTCAAGAGAAAATCCTCATGTAATAGTTACTACTTCACAAACAAGATGGTTTTTAAATGTTTGGGATGGTATGGCCATTTCGTGATTGAACCATATGTTTTCGAGAAAACGGTAAACTGTGAAGTTTATTTAGATTATCTGGAAAATCGGTTGCCTGTGCTTCTTGAAGACGTTCCCCTGCGTATACGTCAATGCATGTGGTATTTACATTATGGAGCTCCCATACATAATAACGTACTGAATCACGGTCAACTACACGATCACTTTCCAGGATGATGGATAGGTAGAGGAGGGCCAATTCCGTGACCCACAAGATCGTCTGATGTAACAAAAGTAGATTCTTTTCTGTGGGGGTATGTGAAAAATGAAGTATATAAATTACCTGTAACTACTTTAGAGGATATGAGAAATAGAATTAGAGTGGTTTTCCGAAACATTAGTATCCCAACGGCTGGAAATGTAAGTAGAAAATTGGAAGATCGACTACAATGTTGTTTAAATGTAATGGGAGGCCACTTTGAACAGTTAATATAAATACCACTTCATCGAAATACTGTATTTAGTCACTACGATTAATCTGATTTATGTTTAACCTCCTGATAACGATGTGGTGTCAATGGAACCATCGTTGAGTGATGAAATACTAGTTAAAAAGTTTAGGTCCACCCTCCTGATGACGTGTATGTGGTCAACATAACGATTGTCGGCCGATGAAACACTGTGTTTTGGTTAAGTGCAGGTATGTATTTTGCTCAATCTACAATCATTTAATGTCCAGATCAAAACTTTGTTACCTAAATATTATTTTGTTACTCATTTTTTAAATTTTGTTTCATTGATTACTCTTAGTCTCTGTTATACCTAGTTTTGTTAAACTATTTGTGGTTTTATTTGCAATAGTTGATACTTAATCTATGCTTTTTCACCTGACAATAATAGTATTGATACAGAGCTGATTAAACTTACACTTAAAAATTTTAAATTATGCCAAGGATGTCGCTTTTATTTTTAAAAATCTAAATAAATCAATAACTGTGAGATTTAGGTATAGGGAATGCTTACGAGGAGTAAAAGTATTTCTTAAGCACTTTTCAGGTTGATATAAAATAGAAGGTGTTCCATTTAAAATAACCGAGATAATCATGGGTGTGAGTTTTCGATCATCCTGTACAAAAATAAAAGTTATCACAAAAGTGATGTTTTAGCAAAACCAGACCATCACGAAATTATTTTGCCCATGAGAGATTAGTCCTCTATTGTTTATTTTAATTAATATAGGGTGACGATTTCATTACGATTTTCACATAAAAATGGCCATATCTTTAAAAGTATCTTGTAGAACCTAGTAAAAACCTTTATCATTGGAATAGAAAAAATGAGCTTAATTGAAATTTGACATAATAAACAGGGTGTTCCATTAAAAAAACATAAATTTGATATACAGTGGTTATGAAACACCCTATATATTATTAAATAATTTTAAAATGTGTAGCTTGACTTTTATTTAAAACTTTTTTTCGTAACTCTCAAGGTAACGAAGTTATCGAACTCCGGAGTATAAGTTGATCACCCTGTATATATACAGGGTGAATCTTATCTAATCCACCAAAATTAAAGGAGTACTAGAACTAATCATTCTAAGCAAAAAGTTCATATGAGGTAGGTCCGGAAATGCTTTGTTTCCGAGATACAGGGTGTCAAATAATTTCATGAAATTTTTTATATGGGGTTTTTGGAATGACAAATTCAAATCTTTTCTGCTAAAAAAGTGAAGTTGCTAGGGCAGACACATAAGTAAATAAGTAAGTTACTTAGTAAAAATTAAGGATCCCTATTGATAACCCTGTCAAAAGAATACCCTCCTAAAATGTATATGCATCATGAGTCTTAAATGCGTTTTTCTCGGAAAGGGTTGCTCCTAGCGACTTCACTAGAATATACCTTTTTAGCAGAAAAGATAGGAAGATCGATTTTCTAGTCCAAAATAGTATACAGTGTAGCACAAAAAATTGCGACGATTTAAAGGGGTCAAAATGGTTGCCGCTGGCGCTCCTAGAAACCACAACTAAATGGACCACAAATTTAAATTTGTCATCACAAAAAACCCCGCATACGAAATTTCATGAAATTATTTCGAAACAGTCGAAAGATATTGAAGAAAACGCGATTTCTTTTTCAAATTTGACACCCTGTATCTCGGAAACGAAGCATTTCCAGACCCATGTACATATAAACTTTTTGCTTAGAATGATGAGTTCTAGTACTCCTTTAATTATGGCGGATTAGATAAGATTCACCCTGTATACTATATATATATATATATATATATATATATATATATATATATATATATATATATATATATATATATATATATATATATATATATATATATTTAGCGTCCCCAAGGTACCCTATCTTGAAAAGTGTAATTTGTAAGAATGCAAATTCAAGAACAGAATAATTGCTATGAGACTTATCTTGACGTGACTGGCAATAATTAGAACATTAGAATTTATTTACAGGTCTGATATTTAATTACTCGCAAACCTCAAATCGAATCAAACGAAGTGGCCGTCTAGTGGTAGGTACGCTATGCTATCTGAATTAGATAGGCTGGATGAGGTAAGTGTTTATCATGTGGGGCAGGTAAAAAAAATTAAACTACTCAAATTAAAGTTACCGAGCTTTGCGCAATGGTGGTTCAGCCCGTTAATATACTATTGTAGAAAAGAACCACCAACAAAACCCACTTTATTCATAAATAAGTAATTGCACAGACATTAATAAATCAAATAACAAAAAAAACAATGAAAGGGTTAAATATACAAGAAAACACCATTATCTCAGGTTAAAGTGCGTACAAAATTATGACATTAAGAGAAAAATAAATAAAAAGGCAGTTTAGTTACAAACACAATAAAAAAAACCATGTAGTCACACCCACAATTGTGTTATATATAATCAGCATAAAAATGGTAATACCAAACTTGCGGCCCTTTAAAACCAATCATGCCGTTCTTTAAGTAAATAAGTATTGCAAATTACGATACATACAACATACAACAACAGTAAAATAGCACATGTGGTAATACGGTAAAGGCAAGGACAAAAGAAAATAGCCAAGGAATTTATACGTATACAATTGTTTAGTGACTACTAAAGCACAAAATACATACGATAAATTACCATCAATTGCACATAAAGAGAAATTAGTTCGCAGGCAATAAATTATACTCAACAAACGGGCACAAAACAAAACTCATTAAAACAAAGCCTTACAAGGGTAAGTTATAAATAGATCACAATGGCAATTGCACATTACAATTAATAAACAGAGCGGTATCATGTACTCGTTCG
Source organism: Vesta saturnalis (assembly GCA_036346205.1). Taxonomy (NCBI): domain Eukaryota; kingdom Metazoa; phylum Arthropoda; class Insecta; order Coleoptera; family Lampyridae; genus Vesta; species Vesta saturnalis. The sequence continues at coordinate 3,850 of JARFJB010001010.1, read as the reverse complement.
CCAGCCCACCTCTACACAAATATAAATATAAACAAGAAACAACAATGCTAACTCATGCAAATACAAGAGCAAGGAAACCCTGTACTGTCCTTTATTTTAGCAGATTTCAGCTTAATGAGCGCGCATGCGAATAAGATACCTTTACAAGGTAATGCTCCATTTTTAATAGAGGTTTTAGGGTTTGTAGAATTAGCTGCCAGACTTAATTTATATAAAAATACCTACTTACACTTTAATTGATCACAGACACAACTTGTTAACATACGCGGTTTAACTTCAAAAAGGGTGACTGTTATTTATAGATTAATATTTGAAAAACACATTATAACTAACACATGAATTATTTTAAAGACAAACTGTTTACAATGAAGGTATTTAATTAACCCTCTCGATCTGGCTCCATCGACGCTCTAACTGTAACTAACTTTCCCCCCGATTTTCACATTAACTAGTGATGATAGCATTGACGATCCGGTCATAACTTTCAACGAATTACATGAAGATAGTAACGCTGACGAATCTGAAACATCACTCGATGACTATAGCTTGAAACATAATCCTGTTACTCCAAAGTGATCCTGCAATATTCAACAGTTGAATAGATGTCCTTTTACAGGAAAAAATGGTTTACAAATGGACAAATTTTCACCTGAAAAAGAAGTTTAGCCAATAGATATATTTTTAGCATTTATGAACGAAGATATTTTGCAGTTGATGGTAACTGAAACCAATCGATATGCTAAACAATATATTGAAAAGAAAAAAATTACTCGAAATAGTAGTCTACATAGATGGAAGGAGACAAGCGTGACTGAAATGAAAAAGTTTTTGGGTATAATAGCTTTCATGGGTATAATCCCATATCCACGTATAGAATATTACTGGAAAACAAATCCATTATATTGTCATCCTTATATTCATGAATCCGGAATATCTTACAATAGATTCGCATTGATACTTCGTTTCTGGCATTTTGTTGATAACTCTTTGTACAATAATGAATCAGTATCTAGAACATACAAGGTGCAATCGCTAATTGATAAAGTTATGTCTAACGTAAAGGAAATCTATATACCTGATGACACTATTGTCATTGACGAGACTATGGTACCTTTTCGAGGACGATTTAAATTCAAGCGGTACAATCCCTCAAAGGCTAGTAAATATGGTGTGAAGATTTATAAACTCTGCACTGTGAAGGGATTTGTGTACTCATTTTTAGTTTATTGTGGGCAAGACCGTCAACTACCTGATTTAGACAAACCTGGATCAGTTGTGGTCACTTTGACTGAAAATTTATTGAATGAAGGTAGATTGATAATTACTGATAACTTTTATACCAGTCCATTACTGGCAAATTGTTTGATTCAACGAAAAACTGATTTATGTGGAACTTTGCGAAAGAACAGGAAAAACATCCCCAAAGAAGTAGTAAATAAAAAATTGAAAAAGGGGAATGTATTGAAATGGCACGACAAAAGAGACGTGTTGATGTTATCAACATGTCACTATAATAGTATGGTAGAAACTGGGAGACAATGTAAAGAAGGTAACAACATTGCAAAAGGCAAAGCAATACTGGATTATAACGCAGGCAAACAGGGAATTGATGTTTCGGATCAAATGAGTAGCTACTATTCTCCTATAAGAAAATCGGTCATTTGGTACAAAAAAGTGGCAATTGAACTAATATTTAGATCAATTATGAACAACAGTCACATATTATAAAACGAAGTCAACAAAGAAAAGAAAACTTTATTGGAGTATACCGAACAAATAATTTACTCACTTATATCAGAAACAGCGAGCGATGGTAATACAGAAACATGCAGAAAAAAAAACAAATAATTCAAATGAGCATTTTCTTTCTATAATTTCAAGAAAAGAAGGCGGGAATATTAGAAGAAAACGGTGCAATGAATGCGATAAGAGCTATTCAAGAGCAAAAGGAGCAATACAAGCATCAATGAAAGCGAAGCAAGTTGATACTGAATTACTTGCGGAAAGACTTTCTGTGTACCATGTTTTGAGAATTTTCACAAAAATCAAAAATAAATGATGTAATATATTATGTAGAATATGTTTTTATTTGAAAGTAAAATGAGATATGTACGTCTATTATAATGCAATAAAAATATACAGGGTTATTATAAATGATGTTCCTGATTTTAATTATAAATATTACTGGATTAATCTGTTTTAAGACCATTTCACTTGGTAACACTGGAAAGGAAAACTCATAAAGTTTCGTTTACATTGGTTTAGGTACGTATCTGCTGCTTATTAAAGTCAATTGTCAATTGTGTAATGGCTGAGTTTGAAGACAGGAAAGCATTTTGTGTGTTGGATTATCGCATCAATAAATCAGTTATTAGTGTGCAACGACACTTTAGAACCAAATTTAATGAAGATCCCCCTAGCAATCATTATTCGAAAGTGGTAGAGTAGGTAAGGTAAAGTATTACGCGTAGTCGACAGAAATCTACTGTTAAATGCAGCAGAGAGCTTGGTATACCACAGCCAACAGTGTAAATATCAAGCCTTAAAATTCAGCTTGTTCAAGCATTAAAACCAAACAACAAAAGTTCTAAGACTTTCATTTCGTGAGAACATGCAGGCCTTGATGGAAAATGGAAACTTTGTAAAATGGTTAGTCTTTAGTGGTGTATCCACATTCCGCTTGTGTGGTAAAGTGAACAGACATAATGTCAGAATATGGGGCTCGGAGAACCCACACACCTACATCGAGCACATGCGCGATTCTTTGAAAGTTAATGTGTTTTGTGCTATCACGTACAACAAAGTGTACGGGCCTTTTTTTTTTGTTGGACAAACAATAAATGGAATAATTTTCTTGTACATGATGACGGAATGACTTCTACCGCAATTAGAACAAGAATACCCAAATTTCATTCTGCAATTAGACGGCGCACGTCCACATTACTACTTCGATGTTAGGACTGAACTTCGAAATCGGTGGCCTAACAGATGGATCGGTCCTGCTGGTCCAAATGATGGTGCACTCTTGAACTGGCCTCCAAGATCTCCGGACATCACCCTCTGTGATTTGTTCTTGTGGGGATACATCAAAGATAGATACCGTTACCACAAAGCGTACCTGAGACAACAACGGATTACCAAAGCCAACGAAACAATCGACCAAGACACTCTTAACAAAGTATGGCAAGAGTTTGAATACAGCCTTGACATCTGTTGTATAATAAGGGGTTACCATATCGAAAATTTTTAATTCTTGGCAGAATATTGATATTTAATTAGGTAAAGAAATTCATTGAGTCGTTTGTTTTTGATGACACCAGTGGAAAAATGAACATCATTTTTCTTTTGACAACATTTTTCCTTTTCGATGCAATGTCCAGTAGCCGAAATAATCTGTAATCAATGTTTTTTGACTAATAAAATTTGGCAAAAATCGCAACAAGTTCTCAAAGTGCCCACCTCCTTGGGTAAAGCAAACCTGACACCTGGATCTCCCCGTTGCAGCTACTATCCTGGCAACCAGGTGTTGTTCGCTTGCAATGTCAGTCCCGTCATAGACCAGACTCTTCTTGTGGTCCCAGAGATAGAAGTCCAGTAGCGTCAGGCCAGGAGAACGCGATGGCCATTGGACGGATCCACCTGTCCCAATCCACCTGAAAAAATTGAAATCTATCATATCGTATTAATTGTCAATTCGTTTTCAAAAAACGGGTTAAAACTAAATTTTATTGAGTCAATTAAATGTTGCTCACCGATTTGGGAAAGTCGCAAATAAGCAGGTTCTAACAGGGCCAAAAAGTGTCACGACGCTCTATTGTACTAGAACCATAAGCGGCCCCGCAGATCAAAT
>JARFJB010001009.1:0-56181 GCA_036346205.1 Vesta saturnalis | reverse complement strand
CATTTGATAATGGTAACCCCATCTACATCAAATTGAAAAGTGTTTGGATTGCGGTCAAAATACCGAAAACGTGTTAATCCGTTGAATACAATACTTGGAAACTGGATGCTTGGCGCATAAGAAAGTAAGTTTAAATCATTGTACAGATATAACATAATTTTTGTTTCCAGGAGTCGAATTAGTTAGACCTAGCAAGAGAGGATTAGTAAACGTTTTAGTTAATATTGTTGCTACAATATTTGAAGCTTCTGTAGGGGTTGTAGCATGGATTTTACCTTCTTGGAGGTAATAAAGTTCTTAATAAAGCAAAGCTTGTTATAATATTGTTTTGTTTGTTAAATTAGGACACTTGACAGAGTTGTATACGGGTTGTCATTAGTGATTGTTTTTTATTATTGGCTAATACCAGAATCATTACGATGGCTACTAGTCAATAAAAGGTATGCAGACGTTGAAAATGTTTTACAGGAAGCTACAAAAGCCAACGGAACAACTTTGTCTCAAGAAAGCTTACAAAAACTTTGGAATTCATGTAGTTCTGACGCGAATAAATCTGTATCGCTTCGAGATTTATTTAAGTCCTTTTCGTTATTAACACGTCTATTGCATTGTTGTATTTGTTGGTTCTGTTGCAATTTATCTTTTTACGGTTTAATTGTTAACTCTGTAACTTTGTCTGAGAACGGTTACTTAGATTTAACTTTAGCCACATTAATTGATATACCTGGTTGTATTCTAACGTATTTGCTAGTAGACAGAATTGGTAGAAGATATTGTCTTGCAATAGGTTTTCTCGTTTCTGGTTTATCATGTTTAAGTTTTATTTTTGTACCTGAAGGTGAAGTAAACTCAAAAAGTGCGTAATTGTTTAAATTAATCTTTATGTTATAGATTTATATGGTTTGAAACTTTCTCTATATCTCTTGGGAAAGCTCGGTACAGCTGTAAATGTTGTGACCATTTACATTCTTACCTCAGAAATATTTCCAACAGCTTTACGTGGTTTACTACTATCAATATGTTCTATGGCTGGGCGTATGGGTGCAATGGTGGCACCACAAACACCTTTATTGGTTAGTAAAGGTTTGGCTTAAATCGAAAAAGTAAATGATTCTAATGATCAATTAATATGTAAATTTTTTAATGTGTCTGTTTGATGTTGACATCAGTTTATTTGCAGGCAATATATTGGAAAGCGTTTCCGTTAACTCTTTTTACAGCAACTTCCATTTTAGGATGTGTGCTATCTGTACTATTACCTGAAACTATGGACGTTAAACTTCCAGAAACAATGATAGATATGGAAGTAAAGCGGAACCCGAAAAGTCAACGAAACAATTGTGTTGCACCTAGCTAAAAACTATATTAGGAACCCATATTGGACTTATTAAGTAAATAAATTAAATTAAATTAAATTTTTATTGTTTATTTGTCTTAAGAATATACCTTTTTGTTGCGATATTCTTTTATGTATTATTTACATTATCCTTATGTTTGCGTACCTGGTATATTGATTGGTTTCAAGTATGTTTACCGATCTGTTAATTTTTATGGAAATAGGTAAACAAATCCGTCATAGTTTAACATCGTTCTAGAAGCTTGGAACAAGGTTTTTAATTATTAACTGTCTTAATTTAATTTTTAACAAGATTTTATTGAATTGGAACAGTATTTTTAACTTTCTCGACGTTTATTAATTTATACAAATATAACAAATCCATGCTATAGGTAGTCCCTGTTAAAGGTAATAACTGTGTATTTGAATGTCGCGCCCTATAAGTACTGTAGTTAAGTATTTTATACATACGTTTTCATTTAATTTGATAGCATGTCACGTGGCAGTGTTTTGGTCGAAATTTGCCGTTTTGATCGAAATTATCAGTTGTAGTACCGTACAGCTGAAACGTAGCGTAATTCCTGTAATTAAATTTTATAACGCATAAATTTGGAGGAAAGCTTTGTAATGAAACGTTATTTGTTTTCATTTTCACATAATCGGAAAATACAGTGTCCGCCAGTGAAGCGAGAAATTTTGAAGTACCCATTTTTTTCAGACAATGTTTATGGCCAAAACTTTTTACAGGTTTGAGTAGAGGAATGTATGCCATTTTATGGCTTAAAAATAATTACGCTCAGATGGGAACCATGTCTTTGTAAACACTCTCCTAATCTAGATTGAAAATTTTTCCTTCCTCGGCCAAGCAGGACAGGTTGAATTCGCTCAATTTCTTGTGTAATGTTTATTGATGATTCCGGTAAGGTATGTGGTCTGTTACTGTATACCCTGCTCTTCAGAAGTCCTCAAACGAAAAAATCACATGCTGAAAGAATAGGGGATCTTGTGGACCATGAAATGTCACCATGTTTGGAAATGAGTCGGCCTGGGAAAAGTTCGCTTAAAGCAATCATAGACACGCGAGTAGTATGACTGGTAGCTCCGTCCTGCTGAAAAAAATTGATGTTCGGAAAGCAAGGAAACTCTTCCGTCATAAATGCTCTGATCATATGTGTGTAGCGGTTTTCCGTAACAGTGTTGTGGTGTTTCCTCTATCGTCTTGGAAAAAATATGGCCCAATTATACTAGATGATGAAATTCAACACCACATTGTAATGTTCGGACTATGTAATGGCTTTTGGTGTATCTTTCCTGGGTTTTCGTCATTACAATAGCGACTATTCTGGTTGTTTATATATCCCTTTAAATAACGCAGTGGGCTACGTGTCGACGCCACTCGCACTCTATCAATATCTTCCTCCGTTCTTACAGACCTTATTGCCCCTTTATGCTTCAAGTTTAATGTGGAGCCAGTTTATTCAAACTTTCTTACCAACTGTATAATTGCAAAACGTACGCTGAACGCCTAACCACTTCTCCGTGTATCTGTTTAAATGTCAGTAACTGTCAAACAATAATCAAATCATGGAAATATTGACTTTTGGCAAAAAAAATTTGGCCGCAAAATCTCTTGATCCTTCGGCATGGGATATTTTTGCGGATTTCTGAAGAGCGGGGTATTGAGTAATAGACCACAAACCTTACCGGAATTAGCATCAAACATCAAACAAGAAATTGAGCGAATTCAACCTGTCCTGCTCCGTCGAATAACCGACAATTTTCAATCAAAGTTAGAAGATATGGCATACTTTCCTCTATTCAAACTTGTAAAAAAAACTTTTGAAAATAAACATTTTCTGAAAAAATTGGGTACTTCAAAATTTCCCGCTTCACTGGCGTACCCTGTATTTGAAAGCATTACAAAAATTAATCGTATTTAAAAGTCTTGTATTTAGAAAACGAAATAAAGCTTTTGGTCTAATTGACAAGTTTGAATTGGAAGTGTAAAATTTAGATATGATTCATATGTTGTTATCGATCGATCGTGAAATCCCTTCACTAGTTTGTTGAGAGTTATTAGTTCGCAAAAACAATAAGTAGTAGTAATTTGTTAGTTTTGTTGATTATTATAATAAATATGTAGTTAAACTGACGTATCTTTGCTATTAGGATTAGTAATATTGAGTTAAAATGGATTTCTTTGTTCGAACTAAATTAAATTAAGATCAGGTATATCGTATAAATTTTTCAAAGTTTGAAAATTAAAACGCAATCTGTTGTTTACTAAAGTGTAAGAACGACGCTATATCGCTGGAATTTGGCGCCGGGAATACTTAAACTTATAGTTTACCGATTCAAGTTTGTTGTATTAGTCATAGCAAACAGAGGAATAATTTATATGGGCTACAATATAAACTAAAGTAAAAACAAACTACGCTACATCATTCCGTTGGACCGCGGGGAAAACACTCGATGCAGTTTCCAGGATGGAGGAATTTCGGTCGAACATCTCCGAAAGTAAACTAACGCTTTCCCGCGCTTGAAAAATTTAAGCGATTCTTTTTTTATGATAGGCTAGTTAATATTTAATAAATGGTAGGGATATAAAAAATCGATTTTTTATATCCCTACCATTTATTAAGATATTTTGTGTAAAAAATACATTTGAATTTCCCCAATGTGTTTAAGGTTCAACTTAGTTACTTAGCTTTGAGTTATGTAACCAAATGCTTAAATTTCTATAAGTAGTACTAAAATTAGAGCCTTCACTTTTAGTGTTCATATTGGGATTGACGTTATTAATTTGTGAATTTTCTAAAAATAGCCTCTTTGTATGGTCTCTCTCTCTCTCTCTCTCTCTCTCTCTCTCTCTCGTCTCATGGTTTAAAATTTTGTTTGACTCAAATCGATAGTATGTTTTGTATGATCAATATGAGTCGCGAGTGCACATGCTTTTGGTTTCCTTCGCACATCATTAATGTGCTATGTTTGTCTCTCTTTCAGGCCCTGACGAGTTTGGCCGATATAGTTTATTAATGAAGCTGGGTAGTTATTTTTAATTAAAATGTTTTTAAGTACTCCAAAGTCTTCCTTCTTATATTCCGGGTGGGAGATCTTAATGATCCTGTTTTTTAAAACCAGTACAAGATTTATTTTGTATTTGATGGGGGGTTACCGCATTATAATTAAATAATATGTTTGAATGTTTGCGAAATCATCTAGTCTGTACCTTGAAGTTTTTTCTTATCCTTGTGGTGTCAAGGAAAGGTAATTTCCTATTATATTTCTTGTCTACAGTGAACTTTAGGTCAGTATGGTATTCATTGGATATTTTAAGTGTATCCTCAGTTTTATTAGCTGCTATTGCACAGCTAATGTCTTCAACATACTGACTGAAAGGGAAAACAAAATCAACCTTATTAGTGACTGTTAGAGTATATCATTCGAAATGATATCTGCCACAATGAGCTCCTTAGTAAACGCGGCAAAGTGCAATGTATGACCTCTGCAAGCAAAGGTGATGCAGCATAAGCCATGAGAACAGTACTGATGTCAAGGTTGATAGATATTCCCATTAAACGCTACAAAGTGCAATATATGCATCTGTCTATGAACACTGAAGCTCTTGCAACAAGTTATAACCAGTTTTGACCACGAATTCTGGGTTTATATTACTATATAAGAAGATAAAGAGCAGTTTGATACCAGTTAGTATATTGCACTCCCGACTAGAGTTGCAATTGTATGCCTAAAGTACTTCTGTAATTACTTAAATTATTCATTTTTATATATCAGTTATAATAAATATAATATTTATTTCCGTTACTACATAACCGACAGCGTGTGTGCTTCATACTTTCTTGCAGTGTTGGATACAGTTTTGAAGGTAACTATGAGTAAGGGTATACCCAGTAGTAGTGATATTGTTAATCTAACAAGAAGTATTATTCCATTGTTGAAAACCAAAAATGAATTTGTAAAGCACATCTGTATAATTAACACTAATGTTAAGCTATTGAAAGATATAATTCAAAATAAAATTTATTTAGAGACATGCGAAGATTTGCTTAAACTCGAAAGTAATTTATCATTGTTAAAGTATTATCTTATAAACAGTGGAAATGCCAATGTCGCTAAAAAGCGTACACGCAAATTAAGTTGGTACTCTCTAGATTCATGTTTTAATGGTAGGTTACTTACGGGAATTATAGTTAATATAGCAAACATCAAGGACCCTCTTATTTTTTTACAAAGTTCATACAATAGTTTTGCACGAAAAGGTTAAATTAATGCTAAGGCAATCGATGCTAAATGTGAATATCCTTTTAGTCTGCAATTTTATCCATCCTGTAAATCACTTTATCGAGTTGAAGACTTTTACCATAAAAAATTATGCCATTAATATTGCGACCAATTTACGTAAGTAGTATAATGAAAACGTTTATTATAAATTACAAAAAAAATTAGAGTTTTCCGAAAGGGATTCCGGTTGGGCATTACATGAAGTATTACATTTACAGGTGAATATTAATAGCTGTCCCATTTAGAGGGCTTACAACTTACGTTAAAGTTCCCTACTTCATAGCAGTAAAGCATGCGGTAGTGAATGCTAAAAATGACGATGAGTATTGCTTCCTGTGGGCCGTTGTATCTGCACTATATCCCGGATGTTTTGAATTATGATTCAATTCCCTTCCCCATTAAACTAGATGATGTAAAAAAATTCGAACAGTTAAACAACCTCTCCATTAATTTGTTTTGCATTCCGGGGAAAGTTATATTACCATTTGTATTAAGTGAAAATCAAAAAAGTGTGAGGGAACCTATAAATCTTTTAGTACTTTCTGCTAATTATCAAGCTGCGGGTGATATTAATACAAAGAATAATACTGTTTATCATTTCACGTGGATTAAAAATATGTCGGCTCTTTTTTCTAAATAACTATCGAATAAGGAGCACAATAACTTCATTTGTTATCGATGTTTGAATCATTTTTCTTCAGATCACGTTCTACAAAAACACATCACTCACTGTCATCAACTTAATACATGCTCTGTCAAGCTACCTACTGAAGCAGAAAAGTTTCTGCAGTTCACAAATTTCACATTCCAGGAAAAGGTACCGTTTGTAATTTATGCATATTTCGAAAGTATTTTGGAAAAGTGCACAAATTTAACAGACATCGATTATAATACTATATTTCACTCCACCCTTCAGCATTGCTTACTACTTGAAGTGTTCATACAATGATTCTTTATCACGATTTACACTTTATAGAGGAGGCGATTGCATTCAATGGTTTGTTAAAGAGCTTCAATGTATTGCACATTGGACTACCGAAGTAATCAATAAAATAATTCCTATGGATACTTTAACTCCCAATCAGGTTGAGCACTTTGAAAGCACCACGATTTGCCACATTTGTGGAAAACCGTTTACTGATTATGATATAAAAGTTAGGGATCATAACTATTTTAATGGTGCATTTCGGGGAGCATCATATCAGAATTGTAACCTAAACTATAAAGACTCCCTCATTCTACCAGTCGTATTTCATAATTTGTCAGGTTATGATTATCATTTCCTCATTAGAGAATTGGCTACTATTCCCGGTGAGATTTCACTGCTACCAATAAACAAAGAAAAACATATTTCTTTCACGAAAGTAATACAAGGCACTAAAATTAGGTTTAGACTATTGACTCTTTCAGATTTATGAGTAGTAGTATTGAAAAGTTGTCGGACTATTTGGAAAATAGTAAAAAAATGATTACCCACGCTAATTGTAACAATGCCGAAGAATTTTCGCTACTAGTTCGCAAAGGTTATGAATATCTCGATACTTGAGATAAATTAAGCGAGACCAGATTCCATCCCAAGGAAGCGTTTTTCAGTCATCTCACTAATGAGGCAATCAATGATGCGAGTTTTGCACATTCAGTTAATGTTTGGAACAGATTTAGTATTAAATCGTTAGGGGATTACTCGGATTTGTATCTAAAAACGGACGTTCTACTGTTAGGAGACATTCTCGAAAACTTTCGACAAACCTGCTTAAGTACTTACAAACTTGATCCTCTGCACTATTATACAGCCCGGTTTGGCATTCGATGCTATGCTTAAAATTACACAAGTACAGTTAGAACTATTTACAGACATTGATATGCTAATGTTTATTGAGAGGAATTAGAGGTGGTGTGCTCAATGTTCTAATCGATATGCTAAAGCTAACAATAAGTACATGGGGGAAAAATTTGATCCCACTTCTGAAAGTGTGTATTGAATGTACTACGACGTAAATAATTTATATGGAGCCACCACGTCAGAATTTCTACCATTTGGCGATTTTTCTTTTGTTGACGATTTTGAAACATTAGATTTAATGAACCATCCCAATGATTCGGAAATTGGCTATATAGTCGAGTGCGATTTACACTATGGCATAGAATTACATGAGTCACAGTGATGTTCCATTGGCACCCGAACATATGGTACCACCCGTATCTGATTCCAAAATGAAAAAATTATTACTTACATTCATTACAGAAATTTGAAAGTATATTTAAAATATGGATCAAAGTTGGTAAAAGTACACCGTATATTACGTTTGAACAGTCCCCGTGGTTAAAAAATATATCGATTTAAAAACACCATGCGTCAGCAATCTCAAAATGAATTTGATAAAAATTTTATAAATTAATGATTAATAGCGTTTTGGGAAGCTGATGGAAAATGTACGTAAACATAAGGATATACGTTTAATAACGAAATGGGACGGTCGCTATGGTGCTCGTACTTACATTGCAAAACCAAATTTTCATAGTTTTACAATATTTGATAATGACATACTTATCATTCCAATGAATAAGCTAGAAGTATATTTCAATAAACCTATATATGCAGGATTCAGTGCTTCAGACGTTTCAAAAACTTTTTTATACAATTTTCATTACGGTTACACGCTAACCAAGTTTCATAATAATCCTAAGCTCTTGCACATGGATACGGATAGCTTCATATACGCATTTTCAGTTCCCGATATCTATGAATTCATTAAAGAGGACATTGATAAATTCGATACATCTGATTATAGCCCCAACAATATCTTTGGAACTCCATTGGTAAATTAAAAAGTCCCTAGCTTAATGAAAGATGAAAATCATGGCGCGGTTGTGTTGGAACTTGTAGGACTTCGTGCAAAAATGTATGCTTAGATGGTTGATGAAAAAGTTCTAAAAAATCAAACGGTTCTACCCGCGAAAGCGTCAAACAGATCACGATAAATGATTATAAATGTGTTTTGTTTGATGGTGACGTAATAAGGCGTTATCAGCATCTGATAAGATCAAAGAAACATGATATGTTTACAATCAAACAGAATAAAGTAATACTTAATCCTTGTGATGATAAACGATTAGTAAATTTCAATTTCACTGATACTAGACCTTGGGGATTTAACTTACGTCTTCCGTTTCCGAAAACAATTTTATCATTATGAACAGTCTTGAAAAGAAATTGCAGGGAGAGCAATGGTACAGTAGTGATCAAATCTACAGAAAATACCTGAAGCGTTCTTTCATGGGGACGTCCTCCCCCGAAAGCTATTTATTTGTACTGAACACATTACAATATATTGTTATTCCTGATGAGTGTCTTTACTAGTGTGCTATAAACTCAGTGTGCAAATGCAGTTATTATCAAGACATTATTTGATATAAAAATTAAATTAGACGATACCATTAAACGTTTTATGAAATTGTGTACCGATAAAGGCTACAATTCATTAACTTTTGATGAAGTAGATAGTATCTTACACGATATGAATGTACTTGGTGACATACCGTTTAAAATGTATCTATACAATTTATTATGGGTTGATGATTCAACAAATGTTAAATCTACCTTAGAAAATATTGCTTACAAAGACACTTTATTTATTATAACTGAATGTATTGAGAACTACAAGTACCTCGATATTTTGATTAAAATATTATTAGAACAAAATATCAATAAAGGTGAAAGAAACTCAAATTCATGCTTGGGATGGAGGTATGGGCCAGATTCGGGGATATGGCCATCCAGTAATTTAAGTGATTATAGAAGTAGTTTAGGTTCACTTTATAAGATAATAAAATTTTAAAAACGAATGTAATATTTCTATTTAAAAAATAAAATACTACTATTTTTTTGTGCGTTTTATTTCATCTAAGAGCTATGTCCTTTTATACAAACTATATATCTAATATAAGTAATTTATTTCACAAATTACAAATTAAACGTTATGAAACAATATCATCCATGACCTTTCATCCAATCCCCACCACTTTACGAATAACTCATTAGTGTTGGAGCGAAGCACTTTTTCTATTTAGATACACATTAGGATACTTTGTTTTCTGTAATTCATGTTCATAAAACCCTCCCAGTATAGGTTTTTCCTTCATATCTTCCAGCATGTACGTAGTGGGGTTAGTAATGCGAACTTTCACAATCTTAAATAGTTCACTGCACCAATTGGGTGTGTATCTTTTGGCGAAAATACTTTTAAATTTACTGATTCGTACTATGTCACCCACAGAATATCGATTTCTATCGAATATTTTTATGTGAGTGTAAGCCTCTAGCTTTGTATGATTACCGACATCTTTGGGCTTCATTCCGATAGTTCTATGCTTACGATTGTTATAATCCATGGTTATGGTATCAATTGTATCAATACATTTGTATTCACCTTGTAGGCTGAATGACTTATATAGAGAATAATGGTTCTGATAACACGTTCGCAATTGCAGCCTTCTTTGTGACTATAGGTGGAGCAATGGTTGACTCCATAACACCGCATTAGTTTAGTAAAATGCTCATTGTAGAATTATTATCCTGCATCTGCCTGCAAATTGGTAGGTTTCCGTCCTTTTTTGAGGATTGTTTGCATGGCCTAGGTAACGTCTTGACTGGTTTCGTTTTTAATCCTTTAGTCCATAAGTATTTCGAAAAACAGTCGATAACCACTAATATATACTTATAGCCCTTATTTTGTTCAGCATATGTGTTAAATTCAGCCAAATCTGCTTGCTAAATGTCATCAAGACCTCTAATTATTGTGCGCCTTCGGTAAAAATCTTTATGTAATTCGTTGACGAGTTGTAATTTGGACATGGTACTAATTTATCCACAATTTCTTTAAGTCGATATAGTTTTTACTCCAACACTAGATAAGCGTTAGAGGTTCCTTTAAAAGCTTTCTGAACTGCTTGTAGACAAAAATCAAGATATCCTTTACTTGTAGCATCACCATCTTGCGGGTCCGCCAACTGTGTCAAACGGTTTCCATCCAAATTGAATCCTTGTTGATAAATAGTATTGCTTAGTGATGACATCTTGAGGATCTATGGGCTGGCAACATTGCTGAGTCTCTATTCTGATATCAAATTGATTATCATCAATCAGTTTAAACTGAGGGGTTAATTTCTTGAATAGATACTGGACAAATTCCAGTCCAAATTTGTCAAGGGTAATTTTAGTTATATGTCGACATCAATGCATTCTCATTTATACTGCATAAAAAACGTCTGTTTGTTTTTTCAATGTACCTATCCTCATACAGTTCTTCTACAATTGATATTATGTCATTTACGACACCTGTATTCCCAGCCAATTTTTCTGCCCACAATACCTCTAGATCACGAATTAGTTCATGTACATCATTCCAATATTTATATTCAATCGGCCTGTTTGTTAATTCCTCAAAAAGCATAGCTCCGCCCCCTCGGTTGTGGGTGATGATGATGATAGCAATGGTTTGATTGTTTGTGTATACTTTTTGCTGCGGCTCCCTCGAATTTGCCCACTTACGTCATAATCTCGCCTTACAACATTAGTAGCTTCTAAAAACTTCTATAATCTTTCCTATCTTTTGAATTTACTAGATTTAAATTAATTAAATTCATTCATAATAAGCAGATCATATAAACCAGGAGTCACTTTATATGTGACACCTTTAATAATCATATCGTTTCCTTTAATTGTCCATTAGTCAGTTTTGGTATCATAGTGGACTCCATAAGTATGATCAATAACACTTTCAGGATCCCTCATAGTACGTTGAACGTATATACGAGGTAATTCATGACACTGATCGAGAAATTCTTCTGAGATGGGTTCATTACGGGTAGTGTGACACTAAGAGGTTCTTCTTCTTCCTCAATATTAATCTCTCCTACAACAGATGTATCTAAGAAAGATGGTGTACGAAGACCTGGAGGAGGATTTGTTTGAAAAAACGGAAGCTGAGCTAATGGGCTAGTAGCATCCTTTCTTGAATCACCTAATGGAGTGAAGGCTGGAGTCTGTTGAACTAGAGCTAGCGGGCTAGTGCGGTCAGTGGCGTGCTTTCTCGGAAATATGAATAGGGTGGTTTTTGGGTTTAACGCCAATGGGCTCCTTTTTAGGTGTTTTTTTTATCTGGATTGATTTTATTTATTATTCCAGTTAGAGGTTTTATTAGGGGTTTATAGGTACTTTCAAATGTTCTTTCATTATCAATGCGAGCAGTTTTAATACTGTTATACTTCTGCTGTATTATTTTACGAGCCTGAATAATTCTTTCTTTAATATCATTTCCTTGTTATCCATTGTAGCAAAGCGGGTTTACTGAACAGATACCGGTTTACCTCGAACAGATAGCTGTTTACATAAACAGATAGCTGTTAATACCTAAACAGATTCATCAAATATTTTCCTATAGCGACCATTATTAACTTCAGCATCCTTGTTTATGACCATGAAACCAAACGTATCTACCCAGTACTTTGAACACATGTCCCGAAATAATTTTATGCTTATGGTGGGACTTATATGATCCTCACACATGTTTTTTAGGTTTAATTCATCTTGATCAAATAATATAATTAGATTCTCATTGTCACGAATTAATTGCTTTGGAATTTTACTGTAAGCTTGACCCAAATAGAAACAGTCAATATCGTATGCCTACCCATAGAAAAATATGCTTTTATGTTATTTTGCTTTTCACAAGCGATATCATCGAAGATAAAAAAGTGTTTGATTTTGGACAATTAGGCTCAATCACATATTGATTATCACTGAAGGTAAAGTAACCTATATCCCTCATTGGAAGTAAGATTTCCTGTAAAAGTTTGTACTTGTTTTGATTCAATGACTTAGAGTATACGTATACATGTTTAAATTTCAAGCCATTTTTCTCGGTAATCAGACTAATCATTGCGTTTGTTTTACCACAATTGGAGGGGCCACATATAATACCACGTATACTACTAGGAAGTAAATCACCATGTTTTGAAGTAATAGACTTTTCATCAAAGTCATGATTTTGATTTGAGTTTTTGTTTTTGAGAAACTACTTTCATCGTTAGTGGATGAAACTAAACGCATAATTACAACATTTTTATTTATATACTAGGCTATATTACAATAACTATAACTTTTTCACTTCCCCAGTGAGTGGGCTGTACTGCGCAATAGCGTGATGGAGAATAAGACCATAGACAACAATTCCATTATCGAAAGGTGTTAGAGATTCCATTTCCAATTTGATGTCTACTGTTGAGTTTTTTAAGGATTCATTTTGTTTAGAGCAGTCCATTACAAATACTGGACATGATTTGAATTCGGAATAGTTGAATAATGCATCTTTATCATCTTCACCATAGTAATCACATCGAAATTTAAAAAAAATTGCGATAGGCAGGTATGTATCGGTAAGCACTGAAGCTCAAATTCATTGCTTCATATGGATAATACTCAGAATTCAGATGTACTTTGAGATTTCTGATGTTAATGTGATCAAAATTTCCGACTCTTGCTGACTTTGTGTACCTTTTACCTTGTTGGAATGCAATAATTATCCAAGGTGGTTTTTCCAGTTGCGTTGATGTTTTTTTTTGCCATATGTCTGAGGTTGCCTGTTTTAAAGAAGGTAATTCATATAACTCCCATTGACGAAATGGAACAGTAATAATAGAATTTTTATTGATTCCTTGAAACAAGTTAAGTTTCGCAGCATCACGAAGTGTTAAGTGTGGTACTTTCCATTGAATTTTATTTGTTATTTCATCAACTTCACCATAGTAACAGTTTGTATCGCTTCTAGATCGAATTAAAATCAACTCTTGGCGCATATTCACGATAATCCTCCATTATTCCAAATATGTGGTTCAATGGTATGCAAACTGTAAAAGATTTTTCTCCATTTTGCTCATCGAATTCTACTTGTAATGGTTCTTCATTCTTTGGCGACCATCCCAAATGGCTTAGTGCTTTGCTTTTGCTTGCCGTATAAGAAATATATCCCTTAAGCGTAAATGTTATACCTGGATTTCTGCAAACATCCACTCTCTGACCACCTAGCTCATAACGAATTTCTTCGAAAAGAAAGTTTGGGAAATTGCTGACTAAGCTGCATGCTTTCCTTTCATCTTCTTTTTTGAGCTCAGGTTTACCTTGTACAGAAAACTATCATAAGTAGCCGTAATTAGATCTTGACTTTGAATTAAGATGCGTATTTCTTCGGAAGGTCCATATTTAGAAGATTCATACGGAAGATAAGTGTGAATATCTGATTTAATTATAGTATCATCAAAACGTACGTTTTGAAAGACGTTTAACGATTCTGACATTGTGGTTGAGAACTTTTAAAGCAATTGACGTTAAAAAGTATTTATCTGCAGATGTTAACCGCAATGAAGGTTGATGACTAATTAATGACTTACTGTAGGGATGGTGTCTTTTCTATGAATTTTTGAAAGATGGAATTGGTCATGGATTAATTCCCAGACCCATGTTCTTTTAGCTCTAAGCGTACTGTGAATGGTTCATTTTCACCAAAGTCTATTAATTCACCCTTTGATTAGCCAAATTAATTCTTGTATTACTAATTATGTCAGTGTTTATTTCTAAATATTGAGTATTGCTTGGAGTTCTATCTAGACGACAACCTGGTGGAATTGAAATATCAATCTCATATAATACTTTAGCAGGTTTCCCGTTTCGATAAGATCCCTTTATAATGTTGCACTCTACGTGTAGATTAGTGTGTTTAAGTATTTGGATGTCTAACGCAGATGTAAAATAATGTAAAATACAAATGCTAATATGCGGCCAATGCAATTTTCTTCAATAAAATCGATCTCAAATGAACTGTTTTCTCACATTTAAGTGTATTGTTGTTTGCTCTAATGATAAACCTTTCTGTGGGTATTTTAGATTTTGGATAATCGCTAATTTCATCTAACTCATATGCACCGTGTGGAATATTAATCACTTGCAAATGAGATGGATTTGTTCTAAAATAAAATCTATCATTGCCTGTATAAATGTTTCTAATGCTGTTGCAGCCGTAAAATCCAACCAATCCAATAACGTATTTCTTCCCCAAACCTAGTTCTATCGGTGGATGCTAGCTGTGTTAGCAACACCTTCTAAACTGAATGTTATTGACATAACTGAGAAAATTTGATGTGCTGATTATTTATATAAAAATTGTAGGCATAGATGTCCGCGAATAATTGTATTATACTCTTGATCTTGGTTGTAATTATAATATATTTTACACCCCCGCAAGTAGCTAATCACTTCGATTGGTGGTCGAAACTATCGTAATACCATACCTTTTTACCACGCCAATGTGTACCTGGTCTTCTTTGGCTGTCTAAGTTAATAATTCCAGATTAATTTTTCCGTGGTAACTTAGGCATGCTATCTGTCATAAAAATATCCCTAAAGTAGGGTACATTTTTGGTGTATTTCTTTAAATCAATATCCGCTAACGGTCTTTCGGGTAATCTATTCAGTTTTTTGGAAACGGTTTTAAATATAGTGCACCACCACCAGATTTGTTTGGTTTTAGATACAGTGCACCGCCTTTCTTATTCACGGAGCCTATAACGATCGATTCCATCATGCGCGATGTCTCTTCTTGCTATTTTTTAGCATTTTTAGCATCATTGATTGCTTTAGGTAATTCCTGATCCACTGCCAGCTAAAGCACCGATTATTGATAATCCTGCGAATAACGGAATAAGAAATGGTAAAAACCCTCCTTGTTTAGGTAGGGGATTTACTCTTGGAACTTTAACGTTTTTCTTTCCTCCTAAATTTTTTACCACACGTTTTGCCGTTGAAAGCGCTGACTCTATTGTGCCTGTGGAATTTCCATTCGGTTTAATTTTTTTAGCTATTGTTTTTCGTAAATGCAATAAATTTCCGCCATTGCATTTCTTCTTCTTCTTCAGATTAGACCGACGTTTACACCCCATTCCTAATTTTCTCTTTGCTTTCACGGCGGTACTGACTGCTAAAGCTGCAGTTCGTTCACCTAATGTTGCGTCTGATGATTTAAAGCGCTCCCAAGCTTTTTCTTGTAAAATTTTATCTGCTTTATGTCTAGTATCTAAATCTCTGTAATATCTGTAACTGATTTCGTGAAGTTTGCAGTGAGCATCTAATTGATTAATAGCGGGGTCAAAGCGTGCGAGTCGTTTTTTTAACTTTGTCCCAGGACCGCAATAGTGGTAACCAGGTAAATGCAATTCAAACGGAAGTTTATTGATTAGAGCATTCACTAAACCACCACCACCTGCACTCTTTCGCTTCTTAACTAACATTGTTTACCTGGATGGATAAAACGGGGTATTTATACCTAAATTGAGAAAAACAAATCATAGTTATTTCTTTATTCAGTAAATGCTATACATTAGATAAGCAGGACGATAATACAATATTTCCATTAAACATACAGTGCTATGTGAATTAATATTATACTTAGCATTTATAACATAATCAATGTCATCATCACCACCACGGAATTCTTTCTCACGAAAACGACGGTAGTCAACAACTTGTATGAACTTTTCATAAAAATACACCAGATTGTAAGATTTAAGAAATTCCAATCTATAGCTTACTATATCCTTTAAATTGAATAGTTCTTTTACATCATGGGAAATTGAATGTGCAAGAACAGCAGTTGTAGTTTTCTATCATAACAGTTTTCAAAATTCTGTCATATCCTTTAATCAATTCCCAATTGTAATAAATACCAAGATTGCTAGACAGAGATTCATAATGTTGATCATAGATTATATCTTCATCCTCGTTTAAATTTGAGCAATCAATTTTATTTTCAATTTCTTGGAATCAGAAAAATTGTAATTCTACATATGAATGCCATCTTAGAAGCTCAATTCATTCCTTCATATCCAACACTACATTATTGCTTTGATCACAGTTGTTATACCCCAAACCCACTACTGGTACAAGGTTGAGGTGTGTACTGTATCTAATTTCCATGTTTTGTATGATGAGTATCATTCGATAGTTTATAATGAATACAATCGATTAAGTATTCATTAGCTGCTTGTTTATACACTTCAGATAAATCATATGGCTGCCTGTCAGTGTTAGAAGAGTAACCTTCAACATGTTTCTCTTCATTTTTACTGCTACTACCACCATCACTATTTTGACAGCACCAACAACACAAGGTAAAATTATTATTCATATTGTTACTGCTACTATGTGGGGTATCCATATATAACGTTGAACTTCTGAGTTTGAACCGTTACAGAAATGATGTTATTGCTGCCTGCATTATAACGACTGTACGTGCTTGCAATAGTACTAGGACTAAACGCTGTTTAAGAAATGATTTTAGTTAAATCATGTGGTGGGGTTGTGGCCCTACTATTAAAAACGTTATGTTTGTTGTTTTCCCGACTGCACCCAAACTACTCATGAAGACATCTCTTGTGTTTAGCTGCGCTTTAAATTCTTCCATTCGAGTTTCTTCTTTCAAATACTCATAAAAGCATTGAGGTAATATACATTTAAAATCATCCGTTTTCATCACTACACGTTCACCATACTTAGTATTAATTACTGCCACATTAATCACTTTATACTTTTTTGATATCTCGAGGTCACATGCACTTTTAAAAAGTTTGCAATGGATGCTTTGGTTTAACCCTGCTAATTCCATGTTTAACAATTACAACTTGCTAACTGACTGATCTCAGCACACCTCGCTGTGGTTTATATCACAAAAATGTGTTCTTGACTTAAGTACCTATGACAACATGTTTAAACATGTTAAATACCCACCTAATTTTAGCTTAGAAAATTATTTCACCTTGACTCAATTTAGTCAATATAAGCACCATTTGACCTTGGTCTACTTTTTAGCATAGACAACAACCCGCATTCTTCTTGTTTCCATGAATTTATTCTATTTTGATACTTCTAAGAAATGTCATACGACACCCCTACAGGTCAATAATCTTTGACCTTGACCACTCTATTTTTAGACTTCTAAGAATTGTAATTTTAGCTTTTGACCTTGACATACAAATTTCCCGCCAACACGTTTGACCGCAGAGTGACCTTGTAATATGATGATGACATTGCAATTTCTATTTTTAGCGAGTTCCAAAAATTTAAATTTCCCACAAAAAGTTTGACCTTGAAGAGATTCAAAAGCTTACATTTCTCACCACCAGAGGGCGAGTGACCTTGAGTTGGTCCAGAACCGGCTCCTAATCACTACTAAAAGCACAGAAGGTATTCGTGTCAGCTGGGTATACGAACTCAGAAAATATGCAGTTATTGAAGAAACAAGGAAATATCATCTAGACACTTCTGGTAATGTAGATGAGCTAAGAGCTCGCCTCATTCACTTTATTCGTAATGGAGAAGGTATAACAATACCAACAGCAGATATCGCCTTAATTCCGGAACCTACATCTTCATTATTATTGAATCCACCACCCGAAACACCATCACTCAATTCAGCTAATAGACCTGCTGAGACCTGCGATCGAGTATATAAATGGGGACTCAAATATGAAGGTGTAGGTGATCCATTATCCTTCTTGGAAAGAATTTAAGAACTGCAATCATGTACCAATTACCAGGACAGGAACTTCTGTTAGCACTCCCCGCATTATTTCAAGATAATGCACTCTTGTGGGATAGGAATAACAAAGATCTCTGGCAAACTTGGGATGACTTCCTCCAGGCATCCCAATTACAATTTCTACCACCAAGATACCAAAATCGTCTTGAGAAAGAAATTAGAAACAGTGTGCCACGTCCTAAAGTTGACTTGACTACGTAACTGCCATCTCCACGCTGATGCGTAGACATGGAAAGATGTCCGATCTGCCCAGTTGGAAAGAACTTATGACAATCTAAGTACCGAATATAAATTCTACATTAGACAACAAGACTTCTCTAACTTACATGAACTCCTGGCTGCGGAAAATCAATACGAAATACTACATCAACGTGCCTACAGCCCTCAAGCAACTCGTAGTCCAAATCGTGTGCATTTCAGCGGTTTGGCAATGAATTCGGCTACCCCTGCACCAAACATCAGACCTGAAACTAGAACAGTTAATCAAGAAACCAGTACAACTAACACTTACCGAAGAAAAGAAGTATGTTGGACCTGTGGAGAAGAAGGCTAGCCGGTGTATCATTGCCGCAAACAGTAGCTCCCCGGATATGACAACCAAGGACTCCGTTCCCAAAACTGGTCGTATCCGGAAAACAGAACCAACCGCTACCGTGAAGTAGAAGTCCAGAAACCCCCCAAGAAGCAAGCCAGCCACATGGCACATTATAGTCAGATCACCAGCATCCCAGACGATTTAAATAAGTGGTTGCAACGAGTAAAGCAATTTTTCCAGAAACCACCAACACAAGCACTCCAACCCATGGACACGGAAGAGAGATTATCCATTTCCCTGCATATACTCTAGAAATCCATGAAAACTCTGATCGACACAAGAGTTTCAAAACATATGTTGGTCCTCATGTGAAGAATCTCCTGATCAACAACAAAATCTACCGCAAAGCACTGGTAAATGATACTATACGACTAGCAGACGGATCCCTTACTGAATCGTTAGGCCAATATCGATTCCCTGCAACATTAGGAACTAACAATTATTAAATTCCCGGAAACTACTTACCAAACTTTTCCACAGGCCTGGTGATAGGATTAAACTTACTACAAGCAACCCAGGCCATTACACAACCAGGCAATTATCGTGTGTGCGTGTATGCGTGCGTGCGTGCGTTAGTGCGTGCGTGCGTGCGTGCGTGCGTGCGTACGTGCGTGCGTGCGTGCGTGCGTGCGCGCGCGCGTGCGTGCGTGCATGCGTTCGTGCGTGCGTGTATGTGTGCCATGTATGAGTGTATGCGGTCGTGCTTGTGTGCATTTGAATGATTGCGTGGGTCCGTCTGTGCGTTTCTGCATGTATGCGCGTGTATGGGCGTTTGTTTGTATTTGTAGTTTGCGCGTGATGTTGTGTATGGCGGTGTGCGATGTGAGCGTCAAGATGCGTTGTGCGTGTGTGCGTGTTGCGTGTGTGTGTACGTTTAGTGCGTGTGTTATCGTTGTCCGGTTGTGCTGTGTGGTGTGCGTTCGCGTATGTGCTGTGTGCGGGTCTGCTGTGCGTACATGTGCGTGGTGCTGAGGTTGATGCCTGCGTGTCAAGCTGTGAGTTTGTGCGTGTGCGTGTGTGCGTTTGGAATGGCTGCTGTGCCTGTGCGTGTTCGGGTGTGTGTGTTGCGTTGTGTGCTGTGTGGCTTTGATTGAAGCTGTTTGTGGTTGTGCGCAGTGTGTGTGTGTGTGTGTGTGTGTGTGTGTGGTTGTGTGATGTGTGTCGTGTGTGTGTGTGTGTGTGTGTGGTGTGTGTGCGTGTTTGTTGTGGTGGTGTGTGTTGCCGTGGTGTGCGCTTATGAGTGATGCTTGATGGTGGTGTCGTCATGTGTGCTAGTATCGTGTTCGTTGCTGTGTCGATGTCTGTGCGTGATGCGTGTGTGGTGTGTGTGATCGTATGTGTGGTGTTGTGGTGATGTAGTGAGTCTGTGCGTTAGTGTTATGTGTGGTGTCGTGGTGAGGTTTGTGGAATGTGCGTGTCGCGGTGTCGGCAGTATGCCGTGGTGCGTTGTATGCGTTGTGTTGTGTTGTGTGTGAGTGCTGTGTGTGCGTGTAGTTGGTGTGTGTGTGTTGTGCGTGTGTGTGTGTGTGTGTGTTGTGCGTGAGTGGTGGTGCGATGTGCGTTGTGCGTGTGTGCGTGTGTCTTGTGCTGAGTGTGTGTGCTGCGTATCGTGGTGTGTGGTGTGTGGTAATGTGTGTCGTGTGTGCGTGTGTGATGTGTGTATGTGAGGTGTGCGTGTGCTGTGCGTGGCGGTGTGTGTGTCGTGTGCGTGCGTGGTATGTGTGTGTGTGCGTGTGTGCGAGTTTGAGATGGTGCTGTGCCGTCTGTGCTTTGCTGTAGAGTTGTGTGCGCGTTGAATTGTGTTTGTGTTCGTGTCGTGTGTGTGTGTGTGTGTGTGGGTGTGTGTGTGTGTGTGTGGATGTGTGTGTTGTGTGTGTGCGTGTGTTGCGTGCGTTGCAGTGTATTGTGTAAAAGCAGTGCGTAATATAGTTAACGCATGATGTGTACGTGTGTGGTGTGATTGTGTGTGTGGTCTGCGTGTTAGCGTAGGCGTGTGCGTGTGTGCGTGTATTGGTGTGTGCGTGTGGTGTGCGTGCGGCGTATGTGCGTGTGCGTGTGCTTGAGTGAGTGGTTTGCGTGTGCGTATGCTTATGTGGCCGTGCTGTGTGTCGTGTGTGTGCGTTGTGTGTCGATGTGCTGCGTTTGAGTAGTTAGTGGTAGTGCTGTCGTGTGCGCGTTGATGCTGTGTGTGTGCGTGTGCTGTGATGCTGTAGTGTGCGTGTGCGTGTGTGTGTGTGTGCGTGTGTGCGTGTGTGCGTGTGAGCGTATATGCGTTTGGCGTGTTGTGCGTGTGTGTATCGTGTGTGAGCGTGTAGTGCGTGTGTGTCGTGTGTGCGTGTGTGCGTGTGCGTGTGTGCGTGTCTGCATTGTGCGTGTGTGCGTGTGTGCGTGTGTGCGTGTGTACTCGTGCGCGTGTGTGCGTGTGTGCGTGTGACCGTGTGCGTGTGAGTGCGTGTGTACGTGTATGCTTGTGTACGTGTGACTGTGTGTGCACCTGTGCGTGTGTGCGTTCTTGCGTGTGTGCGTGTGTTCGTGTGTGAATGTCTGCTTGTGTGTGTGTCCTTTGCTGCGTCTGTCGTTCATGTGTGTGTGTGTCGTGTAAACGATTGTGTATGGTGTGTGTGTGTGTGTGTGTCTGGCTGTGTAGTGTGTAAGTGTGGTGCGTGGTGTGCGGTTGTTTGTGGTGCGTCGTGTGTAGGGTAGTGTGGGTGTGGTGTGGTAATAAGATGTTTGGTAAGTTAAAGATCTCCTACTAAAAGGAGGAACCCTTTAGTCTGGTGTGTGTGTACATGTGCATGTGCGCATGTAAACGTGTGCGCGTGTGCGCGTATGTGCGTGTGTGTGGTGTGTGTGTGGTGTATGTAGGTATGCATCTGTATGGTGTGGGTATTGCATGAGGCAAGTGTGTTTGTGTGCGTGAGTTTGTACGTGTGTGTACGCGCGTATGCGTGTGTGCTGTGTGCACGTATGCGTTGTGCTAGAATGCGTGTGTGCGTGTGTGCGTGTGTGTGTGCGTGTGTGCGTGTGAGCGTGTCTGCCTGTGTGCGTGTGTGCGTTTAGCGTCAGCGCGTGCGTGCGTATATACGTGAGTGTATGGTGTCCATAGTGTGTGTGTGTGTGTGTGGTGTGTTAGTACGCTTGTGCGCGTGTTTGTGTGTGTACGTATGTGTGTGTGCATGTGCGTGTTTGCTCATGTGCGTGTGTGCGCGTGCGCGTGTGTGAGTGTGTGTGCGTGTGTGCTCATGTGCCTGTGTGTGAGTATGTGAGTGTGTGCCTGTGTGCGTTTGTGCGTGTGTGCTTGTGTGCGTGTGTGCGTGTGTGCGTGTGAGCTTGTGAGCGTGAGAGAGTGTGTGCGTATGTGCGAGTGTGTGCGTGTGTGCGTGTCTGCTTGTGTGCGTGTGTGCATGTGTCCGTGTGTCCGTGTGAGCGCGTGTGCGTGTGTGCGTGTGTGCGTGTGTGCGTGTGTGCGTATCTGCGTGTGTGCGTGTCTGCATATGTGCGTGTGTGCACGTGTGCGTGTGTGCGTGTGTACTCGTGCGCGTGTGTGCGTGTGTGCGTGTGAGCGTGTGCGTGTGAGTGCGTGTGTACGTGTATGCTTGTGTACGTGTGACTGTGTGTGCACCGGTGCGTGTGTGCGTTCTTGCGTGTGTGCGTGTGTTCGTGTGTGAATGTGTGCTTGTGTGTGTGTGTTTTGCGCGTCTGTGCGTTCATTTGTGTGTTCGTGTAAACGATTGTGTATGGTGTGTGTGTGTTGTTTGTGTGTGTGGTGCGTGCGTGGTGTGCGAGTTGTGTGGTGCGTCGTGTGTATGGGTAGTGTGGGTGTGGTGTGGTAATAAGATGTTTGGTATGTTAAAGATCTCCTACTAAAAGTGTGAACCTTTAGTCTGGTGTGTGTGCACAAGTGCATGTGCGCATGTAAACGTGTGCGCGTGTGCTCGTATGTGCGTGTGTGGGTGTGTGTGTGTGGTGGGTATGTATGGTATGCGTCTGTATGGTGTGGGTATTGCATGAGGCAAGTGAGTTTGGGTGCGTGAGTTTGTACGTGTGTGTACGCGCGTATGCGTGTGTGCTGTGTGCACGTATTCGATGTGCTATAACGCGTGTGTACGTGTGTGCATGTGCGCGTGTGGTGTGCGTGTGTGTGTGCGTGTGTACGTGTGAGCGTGTCTGCCTGTGTGCGTGTGTGCGTTTAGTGTCAGCGCGTGCGTGCGTATATACGTGAGTGTATGGTGTCCATAGTGTGTGTGCGTGTGTGTGGTGTGCTAGTACGCTTGGCCGCGTGTTTGTGTGGGTGAGTATGTGTGTGTGCATGTGCGTGCTTGCTCATGTGCGTGTGTGCGTGCGCGTGTGTGTGTGTGCGTGTGTGCTCATGTGCCTGTGTGTGAGTATGTGAGTCTGTGCCTGTGTGCGTTTGTGCGTGTGTGCTGTGTGCGTGTGTGTGTGTGTGGCTTGTGAGCGTGAGAGTGTGTGGTGTGCGTGTGTGCGTGTGTGCGGTGTCGTGCTGTGGTGTGCGTGTGCATGTGTCGTGTGTCCGTGTTGTAGCGCGTGTGCGTGTGTGCGTGTGTGCGTGTGTGCGTGTGTGCGTTGTGCGTGTGTGCGTGTGTGCGTGTGTGATGTGCGTGTGTGTTGTGTGGTGTGTAGTGGTGTGTGCGTTGTGCGTGTTGTGTGTGTGTGTGCGTGTGCTGTGTGGCGTGTGCGTGTGTGCGTGTGTGCGTGGTGCTGTGTGTGCGTGTGTGCGTGTGTGGTGTGTGCGTGTGGTGCGTATGTGCGTGCTGTGCGTGTGTGCTGTGTGCGTTGTCTGGTGTGTGTGGTGTGTGCGTGTGTGCGTCGTGTGTCGTGTGTGTGCGTGTGTGTGCGTGTGCGTGCTGTGTGTGCGTGTGTGTGTGTGGTGCGTGTGCGTGTCGTTGTGTGTGTGCGTGTGTGCGTTGTGCGTTTAGCTTGTGTGCGTAGTAGGTGTGTGCTGGTTTGTGGTGGTGTGTGTGTGCGTGTCGTGTGTGTTGCGTGTGCGTGCTTGTGTGCGTGTGTTTGTGTGTGTGTGTGCGTGTGCGATGTGTGCCGTGTGTGCGTGAGCGTGTGTGCGTGTGTGCGTGTGTGGTGCGTGTGCGTGTGTGCGTGTGCTGTGCGTGTGTGCGTGTGCGTGTGCGTGTGTGCGTGTGGTGCGTGTGTCGTGTCGTGCTGTGTGCGTGTGTGCGTTGTGTCGTGTGTGTGCGTGTGTGCGTGCGTGTCGTGTGTGTGTGTGCGTGTTGTGCGTGTGTGTCGTGTGTGCGTGTGCAGTGCGTGTGCGTGTGTGCGTGTGTCGTGTGTGTCGTGTGGCGTGTGCGTGTGTGCGTGTGTACGTGTATGCTTGTGTACGTGTGACTGTGTGTGCACCGGTGCGTGTGTGCGTTCTTGCGTGTGTGCGTGTGTTCGTGTGTGAATGTGTGCTTGTGTGTGTGTCTTTTTGCGGGTCTGTGCGTTCATTTGTGTGTTCGTGTAAACGATTGTGTATGGTGTGTGTGTGTGTGTGTGTGTGTGTGTGTGTTGTTTGAGTGTGTGGTGCGTGCGTGGTGTGCGAGTTGTGTGGTGCGTCGTGTGTATGGGTAGTGTGGGTGTGGTGTGGTAATAAGATGTTTGGTATGTTAAAGATCTCCTACTAAAAGTGTGAACCTTTTAGTCTGGTGTGTGTGCACAAGTGCATGTGCGCATGTAAACGTGTGCGCGTGTGCTCGTATGTGCGTGTGTGTGGTGTGTGTGTGTGGTGGGTATGTATGGTATGCGTCTGTATGGTGTGGGTGTGCATGAGGCAGTGAGTTTGGGTGCGTGAGTTTGTCGTGTGTGTAGCGCGTATGCGTGTGTGCTGTGTGCACGTATTCGATGTGTATACGTGTGTCGTGTGTGCTGTGTGCGTGTGTGTGTGTGCGTGTGTGTGTGTGTGTGCGTGTGACGTGTTGCCTGTGTGCGTGTTCTGTGCTGCGTGTTTGGTGCTGTGTGTGTGAATTTCGGTTGTGCGGTTTGCGTCGGCGTGCGTATATCGTGTAGTGTATGGTGTGTGCCTGTGTGTGTGTGCGTTGTGTGTGTGTGTGTGCGTGTGTGCGCGTGTTGTGGCGTGTGTCGTATGTGCGTGTGTGCATGTGTCGTGTGTTTGCGTTGTGCGTGTGCGTGTGTGCGTCGTGGTGTGCGTGTGTGAGTGTGCTGTGTGGTGTGTGGTCGTGCTGTGTGTGATGTGTGTGTCGTGTGCCTGTGTGCGTTTGTGCGTGTGGCGTGTGTGCGTGTGTGCGTGTGTGTGTGTGCTGTGAGCGTGGTAGTGTGTGTGCGTATGTGCGTGTGTGCGTGTGTGTCGTGTCGTGCTGTGGTGGTGCGTGAGTGTGCGATGTGTCGGTGTGTGCGGTGTGGTGCGCGTGTGGGTGTGTGCGTGTGTGCGTGGTGTGCGTGATCTGCGTGTGTGCGTTGTGTGCGTGTGCGTGACGTGTGTGCGTTGTGTGTGGTGTGTGTGTGTGTGCGTTGTGGCTGTGCGTGTGTCGTGTGTGCGTGTGCGTGTGTGCTGTGTGTGCGTGTGTGCGTGTGTGCGTGTGCGTGTGCGTGCGTGGTGTGTGCGTGCGTGTGTGGTTGTTGCGTGAGTGTGCGTGTGTCGGTGTGTGCGGTGTGCGTGTGGTGTGTGCGTGTGGGTGGTGTCGTGTGTGCGTTGTGCGTGTGTGCGTTTGTGCGTTTGAGCTTGTGTGCGTGAGAGTGTGTGGTGGCGTTGTGCGTGTGTGTGTCTGTTGTGTGCGTGTGCTTGTGTGCGTGTGTTGTGTGTGCGTGTGTGTGTGATGCTGTGTGTGTGTGCGTGCGTGTGTGTGTGCGTGTGCTGTGTGTGCGTGTGTGCGTGTGTGCGTGGTGCGTGTGTGCGTGTGTGCGTGTGTGCGTGTGTCGTGTGTGCGTGTGTGCGTGTGTGGTGTGTGCGTGTGTGTGCGTGTGTGCGTGTGGTGGTGTGTGCGTGTGTGTGTGCTGTGCGTTGTGCGTGGGTGTGCGTGTGCTGTGTGCGTGTGGCGTGTGTGCGTGTGCGTGTGCGTGCGTGTGTGCGCGTGTTGTGCGTGTGTGGTGTGTGCGGTTGCGTGCGTGGTGTGTGCGTGTGTGGGTGTGTGCTGTGTGTGTCGGTGTGTGCGTGTGCGTGTTGTGCGTATGTGTGGTGCTGGTGTGTGCGTGTGTGGTGTGGTTGTGCGGTGTTGTCTGTGTGTGTGGTAGTGTGTGTGCGTGTGGCGTGTGGTGTGCGTGTGTGCGTGTGTGTGTGGTTGTGTGTGTGTGTGTTGTGTGCGTGTGTGTGTCGTGTGTGGCGTGTGGTGTGTGCTGGGGTGTGCGTGTGTGCGTGTGTGTGTGTGTGGTGTGTGGTGGTGCGTGTGTGCGTGTGTGCGTGTGTGGCGTGTGTGCGTGTGTGTGTGTGCGTTGTGGTGTGTGCGTGTGTGCGTGTGTGCGTGTGGTGTGTGTGCGTGTGTGTGTCGTGTGTGTGTGTGCGTGGTGGTGGGTGCGTGTGTGCGTGTGTGGCGTGTGTGCGTGTGTGCGTGTGTGTGTGCGTTGTGTGCGTGTGCGTTGTGCGTGCGTTGGCGTTCGGTGTGCGTGTGTGCGTGTGTGCGTGTGTGCGTGTGTGCGTGGCGTGTGCGTGTGCGTGTGCTGTGGGTTGTGCGTGTGTGCGTGTGTGTGCGTGTGTGCGTGTGTGCGTGTGTGCGTGTGCGTGTCGTTGCGTGTGTGCGTGTGTGTACGTGTGTGTGCGTGTGTGCGTGTGTGCTGTGTGCGTGTGCGTGTGTGCTGTGTGTGCGTGTGTGCGTGTGCGTGTGTGGTGTGTGCGTGTGTGCGTGTTGTGCGTGTGTGCGTGTGTGGTGCGTTGTGTGTGCGTGTGTGCGTGTGCGTGTGTGGTGTGTGCGTGTGCGTGTGTGCGTGTGTGCGTGCGGTGTGCGTGTGCTGTGCGTGTGCGTGGTGCGTGTGTGGCGTGTGTGCGTGTGTGCGTGTGTGCGTGTGCGTGTGCGTGTGTGTGCGTGGTGTGCGTGTGTGGTGGCGTTGTGTGCGTTGTGGCGTGCTGTGCGTGTGTGCGTGTGTGCGTGTGTGCGTGTCGCGTTGTGCGTTTGTGTGTGTGCGTGTGTGCGTTGTGATGCGTGTGGTGCTGGTGCGCGTGTGTCGTGTTGGTGTGGTGCGTGTGTGGTGTGTACGTGTGGTGTGTGTGTGTGGGGTGTGTGGTGTGTATTGTGTGTGTGCTTGTGTGCGTGTTGTGTGGTGTGTATGTGTTATGTATGTGTGGTGTGGTAATATGAAGTTTGGTACGTCAAAGGTTCCCTACTAAATGTG
Source organism: Vesta saturnalis (assembly GCA_036346205.1). NCBI lineage: Eukaryota > Metazoa > Arthropoda > Insecta > Coleoptera > Lampyridae > Vesta > Vesta saturnalis. The sequence goes on along the minus strand of JARFJB010001009.1, from coordinate 29,009 downwards.
GAAACCCCTTGTCCTGGTGTGAGAGCGTGTGTGCTTGTGCGCGTGTTTGCGTGTGTGCGTATGTGTGTGTGAGTGTGTGCGTATGTGCTTGTGTACATGCGAAATAAATCTAAATCTGATTGATATTGCTAAAGCCTTGGAATTTTTTATTCGTTAACTTGTATTTAAGTCTTCGAAACTCCATCTGACGTGAATCCTTAAACGTCCATCTGACATATATTATTGTTTTTTATGATGTTGCTTACTTTTGTCATGGTCTTACTAAAATGTCTGATGTGGAACACCACACGATCTTCTAACAAAATGTAAATTAGAAGAGATGAAATAATCTTAATAGCGTTTTTTTAATGATAATTATGCAACCTTTTATAAGAAGTTCATCACGAAAATAGGCAACACTGTAAACGTAAAAACAATAATGTATATCAAGCAGACATTTAAAACTTCATGATATACACATGTTAATGGACATCTAGGTGCTAACTTAAATTAAACGAAATGAAATTTCAATTTTTTTTATGATAACTATGCAATCTATTTTAATACGTTGATAACGATAACAGGCAGCATTGTAAAAACAAAAACAATAATCTATATCAGAATGACGTTTAATACTTCATGTCATTATTCAGATACTGAAAAAATTTTAACTAAGAATTGAATTCTACCTCTTTGTCGCTAAATTGGGCGTCATACCAAAAATTGTACACAACATAAATAATCGATATATCTAAAGTCTATATCTACGTATTCATATATCCTTGAAATTTGCAGCTGTTTTAGAAATATTTGATAAAAACCAAATCTGTCCATAATAAACCCCCCTATCCGCCGATGGATTTCTCCCAAGATATAAACAGCTCTAAATCAAATGAAGACAAGCTTAAATACAAAACCTTCAGTACGTAGAGATTTTCGTTCAGGAGCTATTGTGGATATTAACATACATACATACACACGCACGCACACACACACACACACACACACACACACACACACACACACACACACACTACATACAAACACACACACACACACACACGCCACACACACACACACACACACACATACGTAAACGCACACACACACACACACACACACACACACACACACAAATATACGCGCACGAGAACACACACAGACTACACGCTCACACGCACACACGCACATAACACACAACACACAACGAACAACACACACACACACACAAACACAGACGCACACATACAAACACACAAACACACGCAGACGCGCATTCACCTACAAACGCATACACGGAGACACACACACACACGCACACCAGCACACACGCACACCCACATACACGTAAATACGCACACACGTAAATACGCAAACACGCACACACGCACACACGCAACACACGCACACACGCACATACGCACACACGCACATTCGCATACACGCACACACACACACACACACACGAACACACAAGCATAAACGCACAATCGCACGCGCCCGCGCACGAACCCATGCACGCACGCTCACTCGCACACACATGAACACGCAAACACGCGCACACCCACAAACGCACACACACCCTCATGTAACACGCACACACGCACTCATGCACACCCGCACTCACGCACATATTCACACACGCACACAAGCACACACACACACACACACACACACAAACACACGCACACGCGCACTCACAGACGCATACACGGAGACCCACACACACGCACGCCAGCACACACGCACACCCACATGCACGTAAATACGCACACACGTAAACACGCAAACACGCACACACGCACACACGCAACACACGCACACACGCACATACGCACATACGCACTCACGCACATACAAATACACGCGCTCACACACACACACACACACAAACACAGAAGCATAAACGCACAATCGCACGCGCCCGCGCACGAACCCATGCACGCACGCTCACTTGCGCACACATGAACACGCAAACACGCGCACACCCACAAACGCACACACACTCTCATGTACACACGCACACACGCACATATTCACACACGCACACACGCACACACGCACACACACACACACTCACACATGCGCACATACGCACACGCACACACGCTCACACGCACATACGCACACACACACGCGCACATACGCACATATGCACACATGCACTCACGCACACACGCACACACGCACGCACACACGCACAGACACAGATACGCATACACGCACGCACGCACTCACGCACACATGCACACAAACACACACGCACACACGTACACATGCGCACACGCACACGTGCACAGACGCAGACTGGCACACATGAACACACACACACACACATACATACACACACACACACGCACACACGCATACACACACACTCGCTAGCACGCACAGACCCACACACGCACACGCACGAAAGCATCCACGCTCACACTCACACATGTCCATGCACACATACATACACTCGCGCACAAGCCCATGCTCACACGCGCACACATACGCATGCACGCACGCAAGCACCCACGCACCCACACACACACACACACACACACACACACACACACACACACACAGACACACACGCATAGACGCACAAGCGCACACGCATATGCATACACACGCATACACGTACACATGCACACCCGCACATACGCACACACACACTCACGCACTCACGCACTCACGCTCACGCACTACACACACACTCACACGCACCATACACACACACGCACACACACACACACACACACACACACAGCACACACGTACACACTACACACGTACACACGCTACACCGTACACCGTACACACGTACAACGTCACACCGTACACACACACACACCGTACACACGTACACACGACACACACACGTACACACGTACACACGTACACACGTACACACGACACACGTACACACGTACACACGTACACACACGTCAACGTACACGACGTACACACGTACACACGTACACACGTACACACGTACACACTACACACGTACACACACGTACACACGTACACACGTACACACGTACACACGCACACACGTACACACACGTACAACGTACCACGTACACGTACACACGTACACGTATACACGTACACGTACACACGTACACGTACACGTCATCACGTATACACGTACACACGTACACACGTAAACACGTACACACTTACACACGTACACACGTACAGACGTACACACATGCACAGACGCAGACTCGCGCACATGAACACACACGCACATGTACATTCATACACACGCTAGCACGCACTGACACACACACACACACACGCACGATAGCACCCACTTACATACTCACACATGCACATGCCCGCACACCCGCCCACAAGCCCATGCGCACACGCGCACACGCGCATACGTGCGCACGCACATGCGCATACACGAAGACACAGGCACACACGCAGACACGCACAAAGTTACGAGCACGCAAATATGCACGCGCCCATGCGCGACCGCATGCACATACGCATGCACGCACGCACGCACCCACGCACCCACACACACACACACATACACACATACACACACAGACACACGCACGAACTCACGCATAGACGCACACGCGCACACGCACATGCATACACACGCATACACGTACACATGCACACACGCACATACGCACACACACACACACACTTACGCACTCACGCACTCACGCTCTCACGCACTCACACACACCACACGCACCCATACACACACACGCAAACACACACACACACACTTTTACACATGCACACACGTACACACGTACACCCGTACACACGTACACACGTAGACACGTACACACGTACACACGTACACACGTACACGCGTACACACGTACACACGTACACACGTACACACGTACACACGTACACACGTACACACGTACACACGTACACACGTACACACGTACACACGTACACACGTACACACGTACACACGTTCACACACCACGTACACACGTACACGACGTACACACGTACACACGTACACACGTCACACGTACACACGTACACACACGTACACACGTACACCGTACACGCGTACACACGCACACACGTACACACGTACACACGTACACGTACACACGTACACACACGACACACGTACACACGTACACACGTACACACACACGTACACACGTACACACGTACACACGTACACACGTACACACGTACACACGTACACAGGTCCACACGTAAACACGTACACACGTACACACGTAGATACGTACACACGTACACACGTACACATATACACACGTACTCACGTACACTCGTACACACATATACACATACACATGTCCATACGTACACACGTGCACACGTATACACGTATACACGTACACACTTACACACGTACACACGTACAGACGTACACACGTACACTCGTACACACGTACACGCGTAAACACGTACACAAGTGCACACGCATAGACGTACACACGTACACGACACACGTATACGACACACGTACACGCGACACACGTACACACGTACACACGTACACGCGTACACACGTACACACGTACACACGTACAGACGTACACACGTACACACGTACACACGTACAACGCACACACGCACAGTACACACGCTACACCGTACACACGTACAACGTACACGTACACAAGTGCACACGTACACACGTACACACGTACACACGTACACACGTACACAAGTACACACGTACAAAGGTACACACGTAAACATGTACACACGTAGATACGTACACATGTACACACGTACTCACGTACACTCGTACACACGTATACACATACATACGTACAGACGTACACACGTACACACGTACACACGTATACACGTACACACGCACACAAGTACACACGTACTCACGTACACACGTATAGACGTACACACGTACACACGTACACACGTACACACGTACACACGTAAACACGTACACACGTACACACGTACAGACGTACACACGTACAATCGTACACACGTACACGCGTAAACACGTACACACGTACACACGCACAGACGTACACACGTACACTCGTACACACGTATACTCGTACACACGTACACGCGTACACACGTACACACGTACACACACATGCGACTCACGGACACGCGTACACGCTCACACGCACATACGCACGCACGCACACGCACACACGCACACACGCATACACGCACACACGCACACACGCACACACGCACACACGCACAGCACACACGCACAGACAAACACAGACAGACGCAGACTCGCACATGAACACACGCACATGTACACAACACGCACACGCACAACACACCACACACAACACACGATACACACACTACACGACAACGCACACGCACACGCGCATACGCACATGACATGCGCAACGAAGACACAGGCACACGCAGACACGCACAAAGTTACACACGCAAACCGCCCATGCGCACCGATACAACGCATGCACGCACGCACACCCACGCACACACACACACACAGACACAACGCACGAACTCACGATAGACGCACACGCACACGACACGCAACGCACCATACACACACATGCACACAGCACACGTCACACACTATGCACCACACTCACGCTCACGCACTCACACACGCACACGCACCAACACACCCAACACACACACACACACACACACACACACGCACACGTACACCGCAACGTACACACGTACAACGACACACGACCGTACATGTACACGACACACGTACGCACGTACACACGACACACGTAGACACGTACACGTACAAACGCACACACGTACACACCACGTCCACACGTACAGACACACACGACACACGTACACACTTACACACGTACACACGTTCACACACACACAGGTACACACGTAAACACGTACACACGTACACACGTAGATACGTTCACACGCACACGCACACACGTAAACACGTACACACGTACACACGACACGTACACTGACTCACGTACACGTAACACTACACGTACAGACGTACACACGTCACCTACACACGTACACGCGTAAACACGACACACGTACACACGCGCAACGTACACACGTACACTCACACGCGTACACACACACGCACACGCTACACGCGTACACACGACACACGTAACACGTACAGACGTACACGACACACGCACACACCGTATACACGTACACACGCACACCGCACACACTCACGACACACGACAGACGTACACACGTACATACGTACACACACACGCACACGCACACCGCACACGCGTACACGACACACAGTACACCACGTACACACACTACACCACGTACACACGCACACGTACACACGTCACGACACACCTACCACGTCCACACGACACGACTACACACGTACACACATACACACTAACACCACACACGTTCACACACGTACACACACACACGGTACACACGTAACACACGTACACGTAGAACGTTCACAACGCACACGACACCACGTAACACGTACACAGTACACACACACGTACCACACGTACCACGTAACACATCACACGTACACATACACGTACAGACGTACACACGTACACGTACACACGTACACGCGTAACACGTACCACGTCACACGCATAGACGTACACACGTACACTCGTACACGCACCGTACACACGTACACACCGTACACCGTACACACGTACACACACACACGTACACACGTACACACGTACACACGTACACACGCATCACGTACACACGCCACACGTACGACACACCACGTACACACGTACACGACGTACACACGTACAACGTACACACGTACACACGTACACACGTACACAGAGTACACGCACTACACGTACCACGACCACGTACACTCGTACACATACATACACGATACACGCACGTAACAGTATACATACACGTACCGTATACACGTACCACACGTAACACGTATACACGTACACGTACACGTACACGTACACGTACACACGTACACCTACACGTACACGTACAACGTACACACGTACACACGTACACGCCACACACGTACACGTAAACACGTGCACACGTACACACGCACAGACGTACACACGTACACTCGTACACACGTATACTCGTACACACGTACACTCGTACACTCGTACACACGTACACACACATGCGACTCACGGACACGCGTACACGCACACACGCACATACGCACGCACGCACACGCACACACGCACACACGCACACACGCACACACGCACACACGCACACACGCACACACGCACACACGCACACACGCACACACGCACACACGCACACACGCACACACGTACACATGCTCACACGCACACATGCACAGACGCAGACTCGCGCACATGAACACACACGCACATGTACATACATACACACGCTAGCACGCACAGACCCACACACACACACACACACACACACACACGCACGATAGCATCCACGCACATTCTCACACATGCACATGCACGCACACCCGCCCACAATCCTATGCGCACACGCGCAAACACGAAGACACAGGCACATACGCAGACACGCACAAAGTTACGAGCACGCAAATATGTACGCGCCCCTGCGTGACCGCATGCACATACGCATGCACGCACGCACGCACCCACGCGCACACACACACACACACACACACACACACACACACACACACAGACACCCGCCCATACACACACACGCACTCACGTACTCGCGCACTCACGATCTCACGTACTCACACACACACGCTCACACGCACCCATACCCACACTTACACACGTACGCACGTACACACATACACACGTACACACGTACACACGTGCACACGTACACACGTTCACACGTACACGTACACACGCACACACGTACACACGTACACACGTACACACGTACACACGTACACACGTACACACGTACACGTACACACGTACACACGTACACACGTACACACGTACACACGTACACACGTACACACGCACATACGTACACACGCACATATGCACACAAGCACACACGCATACATGCACCCGTGCACACACGCACATACGTACACACGCACACCAGCTCACATGCACACCTACACACACACACACACACACACACACACACACACACACATTATGGCCGATCCTGTCGTGGCTTGGCCAAACGATGGATAATTATCTAATAAGTCGGTTTCACGACAGTTAAAAAAAGTCGATTGTGTAACCTTCTGTACCTACATATATAATGGGCGTCCAAACGACTTAGGGGTGCGAGGTTGCGCCCATACTGTTGATTAAAAACATTTTTATAACAAATTATTGTAGTCAACAACGAGGACTACCTTGTAAAAGTAGTATTCTATACACAGGATGGTCGGATGGTCCATTTTCAAGCACTACACTAAGCTTGTGGTATCAAGGGAACACTGTGTATATTTTTACATGTTTCAATTCTCTGTTAAATGATAGTAATATGATTTAATGTACTATGGGTCTACGGCTAACGGTCCCTAAGTTATTAATATTTTTATGTAAAAAAATTAGTCAAATGAGTAGGTTCCTGTTCCGCCATATTGAAAGATATCGGAGCAAAATTTTGGGATTTTTTTTTCCAATGTGTCTTTTACATTCCGACTGCAGACTCTATTCTCTCTCTCTCTCTCTCTCTTCTATATATATATATATATATATATATATATATATATATATATATATATATATATATATATATATATACAGGGTGGTCTGTTTTGCTCAATTTATTTTTATAAGTTTTGATAAATGGCACACCCTGTATTTTATTACAGATTCGAGTATCATTTTTAAGGGCTTTAAATAGACACCCACTTTGTACTACCTATTCGTGGGTGTTTTTATATTATTTAGAGATAAACTTGTAAAATTTTATTACTTTTTTTTCTGTTTGTCACAATAGGGCATATAATAAAATTAAGAGAATGTCATAATTCACAGAAAAACAAAAATGAGTCAATGCTAATTGCAATGAAACTGTGAAGCTATACGTTTTGTGTCACAATACAACGTTTTGGACTATAAAAGAGCAACGCTTAATAATTATTTACTCTTCGAACATAACTATAAAATTTAAAATGGAATTAAGGAACACAACTAATCATAGTAGCTTGTTTTTCACTTGTCTCTTTCTGTTTCTCAATAATTTAACAAATGAAAGCCACTTATAAATAATTCGTGAAGAATTGTCGGATATTTATCTGCATAGCAGCTTCGTTAATAGCTTGTTATTTACTTAGTGTGCGATGAATCTCTCAAAAGAAAAGCTGATTAATATGATCTATGCCTTTGTGGAAGCTGAAAGGAACTGCTTGTTGGCATCCAGGATGAACAAAAGTACTCTTTAGATGGACATCGAAGACCTGAATCTTTTCAACTTCATGGAGAACGATTTGAAGACACGAAATGCTAAATACAAAAAAAGATATGTAGAAAAACGTGCAGTTACAAACGAAGAAAACGAGTTAACAGTTTTATTAAGTTTAGAAGAAAATCCTCACGTAAGTGTTCGTCTGATTGCCGTACAAGTAGATCTGAGCCAAAGTTCAATGCAAAGAATTATAACCAAACATAAATATCACCCATACAATTTGTGCTTGGATCAAGCCTACGACCACAAGATTTCGCAGATCGGGTCGCACTTTGCAATATTTTTATGGAATAATAAAATTTGTAATTAATTCACTGTATTCTTTAATTCCATTTTAAAATTATGCCGTTCTACGAGTAAATAAACATTAAGCGTTGCTATTTTATAGTCCAAAATGTTGTATTGTGTCACAAAACCTATAGCTTTACAGTTTTATGCAGTTAGCATTCTTTAGTTTTTGTTTTTCTGTGAATTATGACATTGTCTGAATTTATTTTATAGGCCCTATTGTCACAAAATTCAAAAAAAGTAAAAAAAATTTATAATTCTCAACTTTTTCACTAAATAATAGTGCCCGAAAATGGGCCATCCTGTATATACAAAAATATGTTTACAAGATGCTCCTCATTGTTGACTACAATAATCTGTTATGAGATTTTTCTTTAAATCAATAGTACAGGCGTAATCTTCCACCCCCAAATCGTTGGAACACGCTATATGTCGTAGACCGCGACTGACAGCCCCGTTACGTCTTCTAGTCTATACTGTGAGACAGGTAGAATTCAGACAGGCGGTCTTTCTGTCCGACTCTGTAAGTGGGAAACGACCCTGGAATTACACTCTCGCATAAAGTTCGCCACAGGTGTTTGTGTAGGTGTTGTAAATAAAACTTACATGGTGTAAGCTACAGCAGGCCAGGGTGTACAGAAGTATTCGAGAAGATATCTGTTGCGGAATTCGTTCTCGGTAGTGCGTCTTATGAAATCCGAAGATAGCGGGGACGGCTTTTGATAGTAGCATTTGTTCAGAGATTGATGTTCGCGTAAGTAAACAGTGGGACTGGATGTAGAAAATTCTTACTATTTCCGAAGCGTCGCCAGAGGGGACAAAAATTAATTGACATTCGGATAATTGCGAGTTTCATAGGTTAATTTGTTATTTTCACAGCTTCTGATTTTTAATCTGCAAGCAAATTTATTTTTCAAAACGTTTTCGAGGGACGTACCAAACTCATAACTCTAACTAAGTTTTTTAACCTAATGGGATATGTAAAAATATTTCCATCCAGTTCTTGTTTGTAACTATAAAATTGATATATCTATGCAATGATTAATTTTTTAGGCTTATAATATTTAACCATTGCATTTTTCTGCTCAAGCATATTTTTCATTACTGGATAATTCTGGACATAAGAATTTTTTTTCCCAAAACATGCACTTTTCCTATGAGAGTTAATAGCATTGATAAATTTTTGTTTACCTCCAAGACCATGGTAAATAGCAGGTTGTTTTAACTGTTCAAAGTAGGATACTACGTCAAGACGTGAATTATTCGATTGAACTGTTAGCGACGACTTCAATTATTGTCTGAGATCCGTAGTCCTTAACGTTCGAGATGCTTATGACTTTTTTGCGCGACTAAATTTATTAAAAAGATTCAAATATGTACTTAATAAATAACAATATGTATAGTAGCGCCGGGGAGGTGTCTCTCATGGCGGACTCCAGAATGGGGATATAATTATTACTGTGAAATGAATCTGTTTCCCTTTATCTCAGTGCGAAATTCCCACTTAAAGAAAGACGGGTCATAATTTATACGTCTGCTATATATTTTAAATGCAGGACCTAAAAACGTATGTCGGTTCTTAAGTCATAGCGCGTGACACTGTCAGATGTTTTCTTGGCTATTTAACCTCAAATTGTTCTTCGTATTTCGTTTCGTATCATCGCATCGTGTTTTGTAGTTATAATAATTTATCTTTCGCTTGCGTAATTTATTAGTTTCCATTACATTTGTGAACAACAGTTTTTTTCTAAACTATTATTATTAATATTCACTATTACGAGATAAGTTTATAATGCAAAATGTATTTCCAATTGATTGAATGCATTTATTTGTTTTGCAGCAAATAATGATGTCATTGAAAGGTAAATCTTTGAAAAGCCAAACTCAAGTAATGTTAATGAATATACTGCATTATTTCGAGATGGAACGCGATAACGGGGGCCAAATTTAACTTTAACTTTCATTATCCAGGTACGCTAATAATTTTCACTATTTAAATTTGACAACGCGGCTTAAATTTGAAAATAACCTAGAAACATTGACGATGTTTTGTTGGTATTCAAAATTACTAACTATATGAACCAATAACGACATACGTTTTTAAAATCTTAAACCATGCTTTACTAAAAGATGAGTCATAAGACACCTCTCGCCGGCCCGACCATACATATGTATATCAGTCTCGTTATATCAAGTTGTATTAATGTAAAAATTTGTATTTCGTTTCTATAACAATTTGTAAATAACTGCAGCCATTACAGTTTTTTTGTGAAAATAACATTGAAAATTAGAATGAACAATTTCTTGCACACAAGGTAGTAGATTACATATTAAAGTAAAGATACATTAGTCAATTATTATATTTTTTATAGGTAGGAATGATATTAGGAATAGCTGGATCGTGTAGACGAGAAGAGTTATATAATATAAAAATAGAAGACTTTGAGGAACGCGATGGATTAATGATTGTAAAGTACCCCAAACAAAGACAAATATTTAGGGATCATTTGTTGTTATTAACATTCCACATAATAAAGTTAACTATTTGAACAGAATGCTATTTAACGTTAATTTACCAGATTGACCTACATACGATAATTAAATAGCAAAAAGCTTTCGGTATAGTTTGAAATCGAAAATATTAGGCATTAAGTGCAGAGTTAGGTACGTCAGCGTGTTTATAAAAACACTGATCGACGAAAATCGAAATCAGAAGGCTTGGAAATGGAAACGGATTTTTAGATGGATAGAGATTTGTAGCAGCCCTTTTGCAGATACGTCACAAATCAGGAAAAGTATGCCACAAAGGAATCACCTGTTAAATAAATTAATGACTGGAAAAACGTCATGAACTAGATCTTAAAATAATGGCCTAATAGGAAATCATAAAGTTCACCCAAAGAGAAAACACTCACCTTTACCTGAAATTCTACGCAAAGTTCACTTACAGTTAAATAAAATTTTAAGCTTCATTTAAAATCTGCAAAATTGCGATAACTAAACGCGATCATATATTTAAAAATTACTATAATTTAATAAACGTTGCTTCAAATTCATCATTTCTGCATATTAATATCTTTAATTACGGTAACTTTTAGAAAGCCGAAATAAACTCAACGTGCTTTTTAATTTGGTGAAGGTAAAATAAATGCCCAACAGAAATTTACGCACACATAACAATATTAATAGCAAATATTATCTACAGCTGGAGCGAAATTCCGATTTAAAATAAACTAAAGTTAAACCCACTGCAATAAAAACAAACTAAAGCTTTTTGAAATCAAATTTTCCTACATTCTTATTACAGACGTAGCGAAAAACTGCTTTATTTTCAATCGATGAGGTAAAGAGTAGTTTAAGAATTAATTAATTAAATTAAACTTAATAAAGACTAGCGCTGTAATTAGTTGAATTTAAATAAATTCGCAGAGTAAACATTTATTAAGAATCATTCATTTTCATTAATCATTGGTGAAGGAATTTTGTTTGTCAAGGGGACCTGTGACCTTTGTCCACCGTATCCGCATTCCCACCGTGTTAATTAAGTTTTAGGTTCATCTTTCGACCGTGAGGATTCAACCCTGAATTTATCCTCCACTGGGTAACCCGAGGTAGCCGTTTGGAAACCGCCCAAGTTCAGGAGTGGACCCAAAGACCGCCTGGACAGTAGATAATCTTTGGGTGGCGCCCGAATCCGTTTAATCCGCTGCAACCCCTGTGACGAAGAACCCGTTATCCGTTTACCGCCCAGGAGTTGACTTTGAAATAATATAAACTACCGTAACTTATAAGTACAACTAATAAATATATTTCCAAACGAGTCTTAATTTTGTGCTGGATTTCGTTGAGGGCAAGCTTCACTTGCCACCACCGAAAACCCGTTACAAAAATTGACGCCCGAGCAGCTAATCATTTTTCCGTAGATTATAATTTTTTCTGAAGATGTCCGATATAGAAGAAGGAATTGTGGACAATGTGTTGACCGAAACCAATGGGGAAACAGAAGACAGAAGAGTTGGATGGATATACCGCCTAAATAAGGAAGATCTGCAGCAGGAGGCCATAAAATTTGGATTACTTCCGACCAGAACCGTAAATGACCTGCGCAGAAAAATCTCTACCTATATTAGAGAGGGCAAACGCTCCCCTCTACCGCCGATGGAAAACCAGCCTACGGAAATCCCCACTACCACCTACAATACCGAAATGCATTACAGTTCCAGAATGGCGCAAGTACTCTCCGACCCCTATCTACACGTGACCAGTGTTAAACAGTTTACTACTAATTTAAATAATACTATGTTTTATTCTACAGCTAATACTAATCCGACAGTAACTACCACAACTCCGTCTAATTTTAATTATAATCCACAGCCAATTATCAGAGTAAAGGACTGGAATATTTCATTTAGTGGACGAGAGGATCCGATAGCTTTTTTAGAAAGGATAACTGAGGTGAGTGCTAGTTTTAAGGTATCATTAGATAGCATGTTAATGGCACTTCCGGAAATACTGACCGATAACGCACTTTTATGGTTTAGAAACAATAAATCCAACTGGGAACATTATGAAGACTTTGTTACCGATTTCCAAGAATTTTATTTTCCGGTTGATTATGACATAAATATTCATTTCTTAATAAACGACTGCAAACAAGTAACTTCCGAGAGTGCCACTGACTATTTTACCCGCTTGCAAACGCTCATGCGTAGAGCAGGAGACTATAGCCGTGAAAGGCAATTATTTTGGCTCTATAAAAATTTATTACCGTCTTATAAATTATCAATTAAGAAAACCGAAGCTTGCTCTGTAAACGAACTTTTAAAATTGTGTAAAGATTTTGAAGCGTTACAACAAGAATTATCAAATTTAAACTTAGGAAATTTTAATAGGCCGATAAATGATAACACTTTTGAAATGATAAACGAGCGAAATCCGTACAGGCAGTTAAATAAAACCAATCCTTTTAAAGCACGCCCATATATAAGTCCAAATTACTTAAATAATATACCGAATATGTTCTGTGATCCTGATACAAATTTTGACAAACACAAAAATTTTAACGCAAATATTAATTTTTCTAATACCCCGATGTATAATAATAGGCAGAGTAAGGCAAATTTTACGAATAAGATACCGCAAACAAATAATTTTGGTTACATAAATGAAAATTTTACTAAAAATAGTTATAAAGCCAATAACCCGTCCAATGGTAATAATGTAAAATACAATGAAAATTACAGATCGTTTAATAATATTGATCTCCGTACTAATCCGTTTAAAAATTATAATAGTGTTCCAAATAATAATAATTATAGAACTCAAAACCGGTATTATGGAAATTTAAAAATGAACCGTAGTAATAATAATCAAAATTTTAATGGAAATAACCAACCGCAACATTTTAATTATAGAAACCGTAATGCAAGGGAAAATTTCCAATACAATGGTAACAGAATAAATTTTAATAATCCAGTACGTGAAAATTACAATCATAACCCGCCTGAAACCAAAAATTACAGTAGTGCCGTCAAACAAGGTTTATCCAAAAATCAGAATTATATGCAACCGCAAAATAATTTCAAGCAAACACAAAATTTAAATAAACAAACAGCAATAAACAATTATAACCGTCCAGGAAATAGCAACACTAATAATAAAATTTCAAATTCTTCACCGTCATACAATAAAAAGGAAAACCGTCCCCAAAATTATAACACTAATTATTTACCTCAAAATAAGTTAACTCAAAGCAATGAAATAAAGTGTTGGAAATGTAACAAATTTGGTCACCTCCGTACACATTGCCGTAATAAACCGGTATTATTTTGTTCTCGCTGTGGAAAATTAGGTATTATGTCCCGAAACTGTCAATGTCCAAAATCAAAAAACCGCTTTCCGAAGTTTCGATAAAAAGGGGTGAAACTTCAAAAATTAAGTCAAAAACAAAGTTGAAAACTAAACAACAAACCCCCTTTGATCTCCGTCCGTTCATAAATATTGAAGTAGAAAATAAAAATTTCATTGCATTAGTAGACACCGGTTCCACAATTACATTCATAAGCGATACAGTAGCTAATATGTTATCTCAAGGTGCACAATTACCTAAATTTGTAAAGGCTACCGGAATAAATAGCCAAACAGTAGAAATTAGACAAGCTTTTTATACCGAATTTAAAATTTTAAATACCAAAGTTCGTCACCTAGCTCACCATGTTCCAACTTTGGGATATGAAGTATTATTAGGAATGGATATTTTATCCAAATTTAATTTGCACTTTAATATAAAATCAGGAAATTTGTTTTTAGAAAATAAAATTGTACCTCGAGTGGAGCGTGAGACCACACCAGCTTCTTTCATTCAGTGTTCAGCCATAAGCTCTTTGAGTAAAACCGAACTTACAAAATTGAATTCATTTTTAGAAACGGAATTAGCCGAATTCCAAACAATACTAGGCACCACAAATTTAATTAAACATGAAATCCGCCTCACGGATTATACACCGATAAAACAAAGATATCGACCATTAAACCCAAAAATGCAAAGTTTAATGAACGCTGAATTAGATCGTATGCTAGCAGAAGGTATAGTTGAACCGTCAGATAGTGCATATTCGTCTCCCGTCGTATTAGTTAAGAAAAGAGACGGAAAACCGAGATTTTGCATTGATTTCCGAAAAATCAATGACATTTCTATTAAAGATGCGTACCCTCTTCCGTTTATAAACCATATCCTAGATAAGTTACGTCGAGCCAAGCACATATCCAGTATCGATCTAAAAGATGGATACTGGCAAATACCGTTAACCGAACCGTCAAAAGCAATTACTGCTTTTACAGTACCGACAAGGGGACTATTTCATTTCAGAGTTATGCCTTTTGGTTTACACTCTGCCCCTGCTACGTTTCAAAGGATGCTAGACCGTATTATCGGGCCTGAGCTCGATCCGTATGCATTTGCGTATCTAGACGATATAATCGTTCTAGGAGAAACTTTCTCTGAACATTTAAAAAATTTAAGAGAAGTTTTTCGCCGTCTCCGACTAGCAAACCTAAAAATCAACGCCGCAAAGTGCGAGTTCTGCCGAAAGTCTCTAAAATATTTAGGACATGTAGTGAGCAATGGGGGAATACAAACCGACCCCGATAAAATTGCTGCTATAAAGCAAATGGCACGACCGCACAATATTAAAACACTGCGACAGTACCTTGGTGTCTGTTCGTGGTTTCGACGTTTTGACGAAAACTTTTCAAAAATAGTAGCACCGCTAACAAAACTATTACACAAAAATGTGCGATGGCACTGGAAAGACGAACAAGAAACCGCTTTTAACCAATTAAAAACCGCCCTTACAAATGCACCGATCCTAAAATGTCCAGACTTTAATTATCCTTTTATTTCACAAACCGATGCATCTGAAATAGGACTAGGAGCCGCGTTAATTCAAATAATTAATAATACCGAAAGGGTAATAGCCTATGCTAGCAGAACGCTAAATCCAGCAGAAAAAAATTATTCCGTTACCGAAAAAGAATGTCTTAGTATTGTATGGTCTATTGAAAAATTCAAATCTTATTTAGAAGGCTACCGTTTCACAATTTTAACCGATCATCAGTCACTTAAGTGGCTGAATTCAATAAAATCACCTTCTGGTCGTTTGGCCAGATGGGGGCTGTACTTGCAGCAATATGATTATGAAATTAAATACCGAAAAGGAGCACTTAATAAAGTAGCTGATGCATTATCTCGCAATCCACTACCGGCGAAAAGTAATGAGGTACTAGCCGTCGAACTACCAGATTGCCCCTGGTATACTAATAAATTTTGTGAAGTAGAAAGCCGACCGGAGGTTTTCCCTGATTATTGTATTAAGGAAGGCAAACTTTACCGTCATTTTCATATAAACAGTTTTAAAGAAGAGTTAGATAGCGAAGCTTGGAAATTATGTATTCCGACCGCAGACCGTATTGAAATTATTAGCGAAAATCACGATTTACCAACCGCTGGCGACTTAGGTATCACAAAAACTACAAACCGAATTTTAAATTTTTATTACTGGCCCAAAATGGTAAAAGATATTAAAGATTATGTCCGTAAATGTAAGTCTTGTCAAAAATATAAAATTTCACAATTACAAACCGCAGGTAAAATGAATATGTACCCAAATTGTGCACCGTGGGACATCATAAGCACAGATTTAGTAGGTCCATTACCCCGTTCAACAAAAGGTCACCAATATTTAGTAGTTTTTCAAGACAGATTCACAAAGTGGGTCTGCGCGAAAGCTATACGTAAACCAACCGCCGCCGTAGTCAGTCAAAGTTTATTTGACGAGATAATAATGAAATTTGGTACACCGCGAGTAGTTATTACCGACAATGGAACTCAATATGATAGTAGAATATTCAAAAAATTATTATCAGACTTGGGAATTGTCCACCGTTTTACACCTATTTATACGCCCCAAGCAAACCCTGTAGAACGTGTTAATCGAACGTTAAAAACTATGATTGCACAATTCTGTGAAAATAAACACCGACTTTGGGACAAACACATTAATGAATTTACATTCGCAATAAATACTGCCGTTCAGGAAAGCACAGGATTTTCACCTGCATTTTTAAATTTTGGCCGCGAATTAAAGTTTCCTAACGCATATATTAGTAAAAATGAAAACATACCGACTGAAAATGTAGATATAAACCGTGCTGATATAATTAAATATAATACCCGTTTAGAACAGCTTCAGGAAATATTTAACTTAGTCCGTAACAACTTATCTAAATCATTTGATTCACAGGCAAAACACTACAACCTGAGAAGGCGAGAGTGGAGGCCGACCGTAGGTAGCCTAGTGCTACACAAACAACACCGGCTTTCCAATGCACCGTTAGGTATTGCCGCCAAACTTGCGCCGAAATTTTTAGGTCCGTATGTTATAGTAAAAGTATTATCACCCGTAGTATTCAACCTAAAGGATCCCGCAACGAATCAAAAGATCAACAGAATCCATCTAAAAGATCTGAAGCCGTACAATGCCGATGAAACATCAAATTAAATATTTTAATTGTAAATAAATAATTATATTTTAGATACCGCCACCGTTCCACACAGGAAAAGTTTAAGTAAAAAAAATAGATAGTGTAGCAGGCAAAGTACTCCACCCGACCGTCCGCTAGGATACTTTGACCTCAAGGATGCGCCCTTGCACTTAGCGAGCCATGGTGTCATCCATATGGGTGGCCCATGTCCCTTTTACCTAACCTTATCCTACCGTCTTCCAAACCAACCGTTTAGTTTAAGTTTAGTTTAAGTCAAATATTAACATAAGTTGTAGATTGGAATCCGAACGAACTGGGAAAGTCCGAACTACAAGTAACATGATGTCAGAAAACCGATGTACAAAAATTAATACCGTATTAAATTTCCGTTCTGCATCATAAGTTGTGCAAGTTGTTTAAATTATATAATCCAAAATCTTTATTCATCCACCGTCAAATCCATATATAAATGTTTCTGAAAAAAAAAACCAACTTCACCGTAGTCATACACCTTTATGTTACCGTCTTGATTTAAAAAAAAAAAAAATCAGAACCATTGCGTTTAATTTTTATTTAACTTATGTTCAAATAGTGGTAAGACCAGTAGTTTAATTTTTTTTGCAAAGCGTATCAATTTTATTTATTTTCTTAGAAAAAAAAAACCGTTTTAGGATAAGTAGTTTTATTTTTTTTAGAAAGAATTTTAGTTTAATTTTTTAGAATTAAGACCGCTTATGGAAAGTCATCGATTTTTTTTTCTCTTTTTTTTATAAAGTAGAAAGGGGATGTGAAGATTAGTTTTTTTTCGTTTTACTTCACTAATATCAAACAATAATTAAGTCCGTAAAATAATTCATTAGGAACCGTTGAATATTGATAACACGAAAATTTTAAGATAGTCATTAATTGGAAATAGAAATTTTTCTTTCTTTCGAAATTAAAACGTATCAAGTACTAGAAACAACCGTTAATAATAAATAAACAAGTAATAATTAACACCGGCCTCATAAATTAATTAACTTAGTAAAAATTGGATTGTTAAATAATAGTTTTGATATAAATGAGTAAAGTTAAACCTCAAATACTTTCTATAAATTTCAACTACAATGAAAGGAATGTAATCTTTTACCATTGTGTAAAATTTTATGTATTTTAAATAATGCGAACACCGACAGATGTGTCAAACAGTAATCAGCTTCTGGAATTTCATGATTTTGAATTGATAGAAGTGTTACTAATTATTAATTAAACCGTTAGATAGAATAAGTATTTTTATTAATCGAAATTGGCCGAATTTTATATCAATCGCTTTGTGATTTTACAAATAATAGTTTTAGTCCGTTAAAATAAATATTAGATCATTGATTGATTTAATATTAATTAAAACGATTTGTTGCGCTGTCGCCTCATCGTTGAAATTATGGAATTTCCAGCCGTTCCCCACTTTTAAACGTCGTAGTCTATATAGGTTAGTGCTTTCACAAAAATCTTTCATCTTTTTTCCTACATTCTTATTACAGACGTAGCGAAAAACTGCTTTATTTTCAATCGATGAGGTAAAGAGTAGTTTAAGAATTAATTAATTAAATTAAACTTAATAAAGACTAGCGCTGTAATTAGTTGAATTTAAATAAATTCGCAGAGTAAACATTTATTAAGAATCATTCATTTTCATTAATCATTGGTGAAGGAATTTTGTTTGTCAAGGGGACCTGTGACCTTTGTCCACCGTATCCGCATTCCCACCGTGTTAATTAAGTTTTAGGTTCATCTTTCGACCGTGAGGATTCAACCCTGAATTTATCCTCCACTGGGTAACCCGAGGTAGCCGTTTGGAAACCGCCCAAGTTCAGGAGTGGACCCAAAGACCGCCTGGACAGTAGATAATCTTAGGGTGGCGCCCGAATCCGTTTAATCCGCTGCAACCCCTGTGACGAAGAACCCGTTATCCGTTTACCGCCCAGGAGTTGACTTTGAAATAATATAAACTGCCGTAACTTATAAGTACAACTAATAAATATATTTCCAAACGAGTCTTAATTTTGTGCTGGATTTCGTTGAGGGCAAGCTTCACTTGCCACCACCGAAAACCCGTTACAAGTCGCGCAAAAAAGTCATTTGGACACTTATTGCTAGTAGACTATGACAACCACTTATTTATGATTACTTCTTATTTTCAGAGTGCTATTTAACGTTAATTTACCAGATTGACCTACATACGAGAATTAAATAGCAAAAAGCTTTGGGCATGGTTTGAAATCGATAATATTAAGCATTAATTGCGGAGTTAGGTACGTGAGCGTGTTCATAAAACACTGATCCACGAAAATCGAAATCAGAAGGCTTGGAAATGGAAACGGGGTTTTAGATGGACGGAGATTTGTAGCAGTTCTGTTCACAAGAAGCAAATTCGTCTGAAAACGACTTATGGAGAAATAGAGATGGTGGTGGGGAATCTTTAATGTGATAGTCGCGCAAAAAAGTCATTTGGACACTTATTGCTAGTAGACTATGACAACCACTTATTTATGATTACTTCTTATTTTCAGAATGCTATTTAACGTTAATTAACCAGATTGACCTACATACGAGAATTAAATAGCAAAAAGCTTTGGGCATGGTTTGAAATCGATAATATTAAGCATTAATTGCGGAGTTAGGTACGTGAGCGTGTTCATAAAACACTGATCCACGAAAATCGAAATCAGAAGGCTTGGAAATGGAAACGGGGTTTTAGATGGACGGAGATTTGTAGCAGTTCTGTTGCTGACTAACATTAAATGAATTACAGACTTTTATATATGTGGCCTTTTACAGTAAAAATAACTTGTTTATTCTTAAAAGAGAAAGTAAGGCAATAGTGATTTTCTCATACCTTCTCCAATAATTGTGATGCAGTTGCTTTTTGTATGTGTATAATGGATTGTACTATAGTTTATCTCTGTATCTAAAAAACGTCTGGTGTGGAATATCCTACCTTCCAACACATTAAGTGGAAATTAGAAGAAATTAAGTATTATACCAACTTTTATGTTGGATAGAAGTTAACAGACGTATATGTATATATATATATATATATATATATATATATATATATATATATATATATATATATAGCTAACTTGAAAAAAAGTTCCAAAGCCCATCTCTACAACAATGTGGATGATACAGTTTAAGCATTTTCAATCTTAATGAATTTCTTGTCAAATTTATAACGAACTGTAAGAAGAGTAAAAAAATACGTAATTTGTTTTAAAGCCATTCTATTTGAACGGAGTAACCTATTCAAACCTGCTGAGGTATCAAATAACTGACAATTTTACACTCAGATATTAATTTATTTTTCCAAATAGATTAATGATTATAAATTTAAACTTGGTAAAAGGAGAGTTTTTCTAAAACCTTTCCCAAATTAACCCTATTACCCTGAGCTGTCCCGGTAAGAAAAATAGTACGAAAGGTAAGTCCAAGCGTACTACCTGGAAAATTGTAAACAAGGAAATATTGAATCTTACGTCGAACCTGAAAGTTTGTAACAATTGTAGCTTCCGTTGCAAACATAAGCCTGTTACTAATAGTTCGTTTGATAAATGAAAACTCAACTATGGAACCTAATTTTAGTAAAGAATAACTAGATGCTTAAAAAATTTAAATATTTTTAAACTGCTGTTACGTGCAAACCTCCACGCCGTACATAGAACTTACCGTACCAGAATGTTAACTACTAGCAGCGAAGGGTCTAGCCGATGGTAGAGGTAGAGGTGGTGTAGGTCCTTAACAATGACGAAGGTGAAGCTAAAAGCTGAGAACAAAGAGTGCGCCAGCTAAAAATTTAAAGAAACATTACGAAAAAAGGGAATACATTATTTCTATTCTTGATAAATAAAATAAACTATGATGAACACAAAAAGATGAAGCGACCACAAAAGTTAATGGCAAATTAATGTTCTTTTAAGTTCAAATGTAGCAACAACGAAATCAATAGTTCCGGATAGTATTATTCACCAGTAATTAGATTTTCCTAATATGGCTGCCATTCCACTATGAACAACAACCAATTACTAAAATGTGTAGGAAACGAAAGGAAAGGTCACGTATTTTATTTCTTCCCCAAGGGGGTGGGCGAGCTGTTTGAGCTTTCCAAGCTCCTTCAGCCACAATTACGGATTCCCAGCATACATACAGACATTACGTATATATGCATGGTGGCACTAGGATTGGGCGTGGTCAGGATTAGATCGGAAGGAACGGAGTTAGGAAAATACTACCCCAACATTCTCCTAAGTAGCCGCACATGGTGTGCGTATATGCAGTGATCATGCCGCTACATGTTCATGTGGAAACCCCCCTGAAAAAAATGCTGTAAGTGTAACATTGTAATGATTGCGATATTTCAGTTGGCTACCTAGAACCCTTAGACAAGGTAAGAGAGGGGGCGCGTAACACGATATACGGACAATCGCAGTAAGGTGTGATAATAATTCGAGCCGAGGCCATTTTCTGATGCCAAACAACGGTGGTGTCACCAAGTTTATTTTATGTGTCTGTGCGTTAAAATTGAACGAAAGCCGTGCTATTATTATCAAATAAGAATGGTGGTTTGTTCTGCTTATGGTTGCAAGAATCGTAGTGGCAGAAATGACTCCGGAATCTCATTTCTCAGGTAAAGGGTGGAGTTAGTAATACAGTATGACTGATAACTTACATTATATTTCAGTTCTAACATCGTTAATCCGTCTAATTTTGCTAATATGAACTGGAAGAAGACCTTAACAAACATTGCTGATGGTTTGAATAGCATCTTCTGATCCTGTTACAGAAATAATTTGCTTCAAAGGCTACTATTGAACCATTGGTGTCCAGTGGCGTCTGTAGTATTTTTTACCGTGTTTACTATATTAATTTTTAATGCAATACGACGTATTTAATATTATTACAACTCATATTTTATTATAGATTCGTTATGGTTATGAATAAGACACAAAGAATGGAACTTTGTGTTCAAGGAAATGAAAAATTGTAGATTGGACACCTATAGCAAATAATAGGCTTTGTTCAAAACATTTCGAAAACGATTTTTTTTATCCTGCTTATAAACGAAAGTGCTTTTACGAAAAATAATTTTATTATTACATTAAAAAGTAAGATTATGTTTAATTGCATACAAACTCAATGTTTTGATTCTTTAAAAGAGCATGTTTTAGAATGCAGTAGCAACCACATTTATTTTAGATGACTATATAGATTAGTAAATTTGGTGCTTTTCTTTTACCACAACTCTAAATAAATTTTAAATGTAAGGGCGACTTTGTGTCATTTTTACAAAAATATGCTTGTAATCTATCTAACATGGAAAATATGTACCTATGTACTGTAAGTGTAATAGTGCATTATTATTGCGTTAACAGACATTGTAAATTGTTTTAACTTATTACCGATACAATAAACTTCCTTAAAGTAAAACCAAATTAAATGTTCTTTTACTTAACCTAAAAGTATTCATATCAAATTATAACTTACATTAAAAATATTTAATGTATCGGCATGTGTTTTATCTGCAGTAGAATATGACTACGTATTATTTTGTCTCATTATAATATTAACGCGTCAAATTTGCATTGAGAATGACAATAATTAAATCCCTACGATATACGCTTATCCCACTATACCAATTGATAACTAAAGTTGAAAACCAAAATCTACAGTAACCTAGGATCCTCTCAATGGATTGTAGAGTGCCGTTACTTGGATCCTAGTTTACAGTAGCTTTATTTTTTTATCTCGACAGCCAAAAATTTTATTGTCGCCAGACACTCGTCATTACAATAGTAAAAGACAAATATAATAACAAATACGACCTTCAAACGTCTTAAAATATTATTTGCTGACTCAGTAGCGTATCGTTTGTAAAATGGAAAATTTTACAAATAAATTAATTATTGTAAGAAATAAACATTGTTAAAATAAAGGAATGACCGAAATAAATACCATTATTGTTAAGAATTTCTAAAAAATTGCCATTACTAAATGGTAATTAATGTTGAAACTGCATACTCCAATAGCATAATCTGAATTAGGAATCAATAATGACCACTTGCTTTACTTACAAATGTTGAATCAATTTTCTATTTTGCCACTATACTGTAAACAACAATATGTAACGGTTGTAGTGATTGCTTATATTTTATACTAAAATGCAAGAAAGTTTTGTTTTAACTGAAGACGAGAACTTAAAATTCAAAATTTGCACAGCTATACTGTAACTTCGGTAAGATTATCCAATATTTTTCGTCTATTTTAACTATTATCCCAGCGAGATCATGTATATGAGTGAAAAAATCTACAGAAGCACAAGCAATTATTGTAAATGCATATAACTTCTTCATAATGAACATCAAAATGTAGCTGTAGACGTTGGAAAAATATGTATAATTTATTTTAAATGTTTATAATCTTGAGATTTTTAATCGAGCAATAATTATCAATAAAAAAGTAATTTACAACCTACTTGTTAATTTTTTTAAATTTTTATTAAAATAGTTAATTTATGCTAAATGAGTAATTAATTACACGTGGTGATGACAACGTTATTAATAAAAAATGTATTAAAACAAATTTTTTACTTTTTTACTTTCTCGATACCAAGAGAAAGTATTACAATCGAAAAATTTTTAATTTTATTTTCGAAACACCGATTTCTCGAAAAACAATTTTCGTGAATGTTTGTCTGTGTCTGTGTGTGGCTCAAAGACTGTTGATCGTTTTTAATGAGATTTAACGTGGGCCCCTATATTTGAAAGTTATGTATAAACTGGCTTTCGTAAAAATCAATTAATGGGGGGTGAAATAAAGATGGTTTTTTTGGGGTGCATTTCCAGAGCCAGAAAGTCTATTTTTGGTGAAAAGTTAGTAACCTTAAACCAGGATAGAACAAAAATTTTTAAAACATTTTAAATTTAAAATGGCGGCCAATATGGTGATTTTAGTACATTTCGGCGCTTGCGCTGTCACTAAGAAACCATAAAAGCTACTTGCAATTCGAAAATCGCAACTTGTAAATAAAAGTACATGATCTCGAACGGTTTGTAAATATTTTTGAAAAAAATTAAATGTTGCCCTTAATTACGGGTTTAAAATTGCCCTTCTTTTCAAAATCTATTTTCTCAAAAACGACGATTAAGGGATTATATAGTGGACATATATAGCTGCTAAACTGCCATTTTGAAATATTTTTAGCTCTTCCGGTTTTGCCGAAAATAACAAAAAAATATGTTTTTGACATTTTTTTAATATTATATATCAAAGTTTGAAAAACAAATCTAATGCTAATTTCTCATGCTATCCAAATACGTAAAAATACACATTGATTTGCAAAATATAAGGTGAATAAGAAAAAAATAATTTTTGTAGGTATCTTATTATATTGCAAGTTATAGTGACTGGCCTATACCAACGTAAAGCTTTTACATTTACATATTGTATAGTGACATATAACTAAAATATAATGAGCTTTATGAGATTTCTTTCTTATCCAGGACCGGAGTTACGAATTTTAAAATTTAAAAATTTAAATCCGTTATAACTATGTTTCTAATAAAATGAAATCTTGAAATGATATATGTACATTGTATTTGGTTGCTAGGTATCTCAGTTATTAGCAAAGATACAGAGATGCTTTTAACGTTGGCTACTTTTTTGAAACGAAAGATACACAAACATAATTATTATTTCTCATTTTTGAGATACAGGGTTTTGAAAAGTTGCATTTTGAGACAGTATCTCAGCTATTGATAACTTATAGAAAAGTGAAAAGTGTTCTTTATATAATTTTTTAGAATGCAGTGCTGTTTTCAGAATGATATACGGGTCAGGTCAAAAGTTATCATCAATTCATTTTTTAAATGGGAAGTCTATTTTCTCATAATTAAATTTTCCTTGTTCTAAGCATTTCAAAATGTATAGATTCATCATTTTTATAAAATAGCGCAGTATTTCAAATTATTAACTATTTGTTAGTGGCCTTTGGTACTGCAATTGTTTTACATCATTTATTTTTACATTTGTCAATATTTGCAAATTTGTTGATTGTTGAGATCCTTATTGTTAGTAAAGTTTCAATATTTTTTATTTTGAATTTTACAAAGTTTCAAAATGAATAATTTATACAAACTATAGAAATTAGATATGATTGTTTATTACCAAACAAATTTTAATGCAAGCAACAAGAAATATATTTTAAGGTATTTATATTTACAATGTAGTATCATTTGATTAAATAAAATGTGAATATTATAGATTTAAAGAAGGCAACCTGTAAAAAACATTCATTATTAAAACAAAATTTAAAATCAATTTAAAGGCCAGCGAACATATTGAAAGAAAACAAGAAAATAATGAAATTAAATGCCGAAGGTCACTGTTAAAAAATTATACGTCTTGCAGAAAATAGAAGAACTGGGATTTAAAACGAAAGTATCAAAAATATTTAAAAATACCATTATAAACCATATATACCTAAGTCACCACTTGCATGGGTGATGCTCAATTTATCGATTTCTGTAGATGGTATATTAGAAAAGTGAAGAAAATGGTAATTTTGGTCGTTTAGTTATATGGTCGGATAAAGTGCCAATTTAAATCTAAGAATCGTTTTGGTCTAACGAAAATCGGCATGTTATGATTCAGCAAGCATTTGGGTTCAATTTCCTGTTTCATTTTAGAGGCAGATTAACATTTTACATGTTTGAAGAATTTGAACCATCAACGATATAAATTTGGACATTTGCCTTCCAGAATTGATTGATGATACGTTAGCCCAGCTAAGAATTTATTTTCAGTAAGAACTTACATAAGACTAGTAAGAATTACCTCAATACAATGTTTCAAAACCATTGGATTTAACAATGGAAGTATTAGCAAGGTAGATATCAATAGATTTTTTTGTCTACTTAAAATAAAATTCATCAAAGACGTATGAAACTTGACTTTGATGAATGCTACAAGAGAACCTTTGAAGAACTACGTTTAAGACCTATTTTATTAAGATCCATTCAAGAAATTCTTCGGAGATGTAATTTGTCTGACCATAATGGTACAAATTGAGAAATATTTATAAAATTTAATTCTTCTTATTTTCGTTTGTCTCTAAATTTATAAAATACATCCAATATTTAATGAGTTTCAAATCAACAATTCTGAAAAATAAATTATTTTGCCGAAATTTGTATCTTCTTAATGACATATATTACATAATGATGGTTTTCTATTTAACCAAAAAAAATAGAAGATTACGAATTCAAAGCCTACTAAGAAATTCAGTTATAATACAAAATACCACGCTATTTATCAAAATAAGTGATAATTGTTATATATATTTGAAGTGCTTAGAACAAGAGAAATTTAATTATGAGAAAATAGACTGTCCCATTTAAAAAAATGAAGTTGATCCCGATAACTTTTGACCTGACTATACTCATTCTGAAAACAGCACTGCATTCTACGGAAAAATTTATAAAGAACACTTTTCACTTTTCTATAAGTTATCGTATAGCTGAGATACCTTCTCAAAATGCAACTTTTTCAAAAACGCCTGTATCTCAAAAATGAGAAGAGCTAGAGTAATTATGTTTTGTGTCATCTTTCGTTTCACAAAAGTAGCCAACGTTCGCGAAAACGATCTCTGTATCTTTGCTAATAACTGAGATACCTGAGGACAACCAAAATGGGACAACCTGTACATACAAAGCTACTAAATGATATTTGATTTTTTCAAAATAACAACAAATGTTATAATTTTTAATATTTTATGTCAACGTTTCCAATTTTTGTATTTCAAAGTTTATTTCCATCATAAATATCATTTTAAAAAAGGATCTTCTTGGGTGCGTACCAACATCGATTCACAAAAAATTCAGCTCTCTGTTGAGTGTC
This sequence comes from Vesta saturnalis, assembly GCA_036346205.1. Taxonomy (NCBI): domain Eukaryota; kingdom Metazoa; phylum Arthropoda; class Insecta; order Coleoptera; family Lampyridae; genus Vesta; species Vesta saturnalis. Next base: position 440 of record JARFJB010001009.1, on the reverse strand, counting down.
TTGAGGCTTCATTGCTTGAACATTGGTGAATTTATAATCTTACGTGTTGTGCAAGATTCTTTGTACTAATGAATATTTTATACCTAAATCCTGTTCAGCACTTCATATCGATGACTCTGGAAACGCGTAAAAAAATGCAAAAACAATGATCTGGTTGTCTCCGGAAGTGACCGGTCGACGCAAGTTTTTCACCGATTTTAAAGCTAATCCGTACGCTTTTAAATTTTAGTGCATTCGTATAAATTTCCTGAGATTCATTGGTGGTAGATTCGGATACATTTCATTGAGCTTACTACATTTTTGAACCACCCTGTATTGAAGTAATCAAGATTCAGCTAAAGCGTGCCTCGAAGTATTACCTTTCTCTAAACCAAATTTCTATATCATTGTATCACTGAGATCGAAGATATCAGCATTTTTAAAGACCATGTTTTCTGACG
>JARFJB010001008.1:1680000-2011787 GCA_036346205.1 Vesta saturnalis | reverse complement strand
ATCATCAATTTAATATAATTATTGTTGATCTTATTTACATAAATTGCCTCGACTAGCATCTCAAGGACAGGGTTCAATATACTTCAGTATTAAAAAAACATTAAACATTTACGTAAGAAATAAATTCAATTATGATTTTCAATTAAATCTGAATTGTGTGTATTTTAATTTTATTCAAACACCTTATATCATCTGCATATATAACATGTGCGCATGCGAATTTCATTGACCTAAATATATGTGTGCATCGCATCATGACTAAACAATATCGTTAATATAATTTGGGTATCTTTTTTTCTTTTAAAATAATATTGAATCACTATAAAATCAATAAGTAGTTGTATTATTTCCAGACTAGTATATAATTCACTTGCATCATTTACATAAATATACCTAAATTAATTATAATAGTATTCAACGTAACCTCAACTAAACATACAAAATTCATAGACTCACATTAATGTATATTTTCTTTCAGCTGATCCTATTTCCATTTTAGAAGTAATTCGAATTCCATTGGTATTATTGATCCATCGGTGGAAGATTTACGGCACAGCATGTTATGGATACGCTGCATAAATATTTGTTCCATCGGTGGAAGGTCTACAACATCAATATACATAGGTATGCTGCATCAATACTCACTTTGTCACTTCCAAACGCGCTTTAATTTATTTTGTTAGATTAATAAATATAATAATTTAGTTTCATGTTGTTGTATCCGAGAATACAATAATTTTATCTGCATTCAAATTATTATGCGCTTGCAACTTGTTAATTTTTAGTTCAATTAAAATAATAACGCAACGGTAACTTGGTTAAAATAATTTTTAATTTAAACGAAATAATTGAAATAAATCGATTTACATTCACTTGCATACCGACAACACATCACTCGGAATAAGATTTACGTTAACCTGGTTTTTATTTACAATTTTAAATTTCAATTGTTTAGTATTATAAAATTTTTAGGTTATACGAACCACATGAACGATCTTAAATTTTTATTCATGCACACCTCGCGTGACATGTTCACACTTTGAAAAATTACAAGAGAGAGTTATAAATTGTTTTCCACTTTATTATATACTTTCTGAATAATCACCAATCACCTTAGCAAATTTTGTCAATACAAACATAAGTAAACATATCCTAAAAACACACTTATTTCTGAATTCTACGGAATTTTTCCTTTCCATAGATACCTCACATCGCATATTTACTTTTAACATTCCTAATTCATCTAAATTTTACTAATTTTGCAAAATTTACATATACAAATTTACTTATATCTAACTTATTCTACTTCCTACAGGAAAACTATAAACATAAATGGATTCTATGACCCAAAATACATAGCGGTTCAACAGTTTCTAACACTTTTATGGTTTATGTTGAAAAATTCTATCTCAACCACTACGCTGAAATCCATCATAACCTGGTTTCACAACTTTTATGCTTAAACCACATCTAGAATGTTAATTTAAATTGCAACACTTCCTTAGTACACTATTATGGAAGTTAATAGCGTAATATTTGTTTAATTTCACTTTTAAACTTAATAAGATCTATGAATCTTGTTAAATCTGTGCTGATTTCACAATCTTTAACATGTACTTTACTCATTTTACGTTGATTGATACAATTTAATTTCTTTTTGTTTTAGAATAGAAGCATATTATGGTACCAGACTAGAATATCTTCATACAAACTAGATTACATGTATTTTATAGATGAACATACATATTTTTACTATTCCGAAGATGCTCTGAAACTATTATAAAGAAGAAATTTATTGTTCAGTTATGATTACACTTTTATACTTATGAAATCTGATTTAAGTAGCTAACAACATGTTCTATAATCACATTTGTACTTAGTTTTATGTTAATTTGTTCTAATTTAATTTGCGCTTTACATACACGCTTTATCAATTCCATTGCAATTAATTTGTGTTTAATGTAGTGTTTAATCTAAGCTCATATCTCTCTTAACATGATATTTAGCTTAACAAATATCATCTCAATATATGATTTCTAAAAAATATATATTGGATTACTCAGTGGCTCAGCGGTAAAGGTGTCAGACTTGTAAGTGAAAGGTACCAAGTTCAAATCTGAGAGTAGTCAAATGCTTGGGAAGTGGAAACAGGCCGATCAACTCAACTAATATGAAACCACAGTTACGAAACACTTATAATACAGTATCAGAATTATCATTAATCCCTACCATATGACCTGATCTCTCTTATTCTGACTGTAATACTTAATAATTCTGTAATTTCCACTCAACTGACTCGAATCTACGTAAGGTATTATCTCGCCAATTACCTCACTCCTTTACAGATTGCTTAAAAAGTATATCTACCTTCATAATTTCTTCTGGTTGTGTCCCTAAAATAATTTTCAGTGTTGTTCTTCTGTGGTTAATATTGCCCTTTTCTGTTCTATTTTCTCAAACTGCCAAAATGTAATCATTGTGTCATTTAGCAATTAATAGTAATTAATATTTAAAAAACTAGCCGTTGCATTATTTAACGGTAAATTCAAATTTCCTCCCATAATCCACCCAAACTGGGTATTTTGTAAAACTGGCATATTTTTGTCTAATCTTTCTTGACCTAAACATAATATCGACCAAAACTGAGTAACTCCTAGCAATATGTCGGTTTCGGGCGACAAATTAAAATTGGAATCAGCTAATTGTAACCGGTTTGGTAACCTAATACAATTTCTTCCAAATGATACAGTAGGTAACCTATGCGTTAATTTTGTTAACACTAAACAATAAATATCAACGATAAAATTATTATAACAAGACATTTAAGTGAGACATTCACCCTCTTATCAATATTCATTAAAGTTTGAGCAACGCCCTTTACAAGGAGATTAATTTTATGTGGTTGTACACAAATTTTTTGACACTCATGATTTGAAAAAAAAATTACTTTTCGATCCGCAATCAATTAAAGCCCTACAATTTATGTACTCCTGTTGTATCATTTTTAATTTTAACAATAGCTGTAGATAGTAACACTTGTTACAGATTTTCTTAACTTTATTCCTGATACACAACTAACGCTCGATGAATGTGCGTCAACCACTTGCTTATTATCACAGTTGGAGCTGTTTTCAATCACCGAACTAGCTTTCTCTTGATCTAAATGCAAAAAATATTATGTGCCTATTTAGTTTACAATTGACGGCTTAAATTTAACAAAGATTCACATTTATAAAATTGGTGATTTTGCTTACAAAACTGACAAAAATTTATTGGCCATTATATAAATGGTTAATCGATCCCAACTAATTCTCGGTTCATTCAAATTATTTAAGCACCGAATATTGTTTGTTATGTTATCGTAAGTATCAACAAACGATTCTTTCACAATTGCTGGATACTCAAATATTTCGCGTATGTGAAACAGGTGTACACCTTTTAGACAAGTGATGTAGGAAAATATCTACACTTGCGGACATTCCCCGAGGAATTCTCAATATTTTTCAGGTAATAACCTAAAAGCAAAGAGTAGGAGTTTGTGTATTAGGCGGTGTTTGTTTACGCTGGGCATACACCCGAGTAAGTCTCTAGTGTACAGGTGTGGTGGTGTTTTGCAGACGGGATCGATTAATAATCTGCCAAGGGAGAAAAGAAATATTCTCATTGAAAACTGAGTATAAGTCAGGATTAAAGGTAGGATAGAAATCATCGAAGATAATAACATAATTAATTTCGTTTTTTTGTTATTATGCTTGCGGTTAGCTACTTACCTATCTAGTTTATGTAGATCGTGTGGTTAATCCAATACGTTTTCCGGTATCTTGGGAGGTCGTCGTCGGATAGACGGGGGATGCGGAACGCATATGGAGTATTATCTAGGAATTCTTTTATCTCCTCGGGGAGGTCGTCAAGCAGTTGTTAGGATCGCGGGTTGGGGGCGCCCAGTAGGTTTTCTCGGTTTCTTATCCTGTTGTGTTTTTGGTACACCGAGAAGCTAATTTAGGATTTTGGTAAAGAGGACTCCTAGGTAGGTGACTAGTTGTTGGCTAGCTTTGGGAATGTGTCTTCGGTGTGGTTAGGATGGCTGAAGAGGATTGTTTGGGTTTTGGTGGGATTCACGGAGACTCCACCGGTTCGCCCAGTTGGAAAAGTTCCGGAGGGTTTTAGATGTGAGGCGGGAGGCCGTTCCGCTGTTCTGATCAACCGCTCAGAATTTGGTGTCATACTCAAACTGCGCAACAACTACTCCGGGTTGTGTAACTTCGGAAATGTCGGGTGCGAAGATAGTGTGTAGGATCGGGGCTAAGGCAGAGCCTTGCGGTACGCCTACTATAAGTGGAAAAGGATGGAGAAGATGTTCCCTACTGTAACCCGAACTGACCGATTAGTCAGATACGAGAGTAGGAATTTGGAGAAAGGGCCGAGTATGTTAAGGTTGTAGATCTGGTATAGGAGACCGGTGCCAGACCCTATCAAATGCTTGCTTAATGTCCAGAAACACAGCCAGTTTTCGTAAGCAGCTTCAACAAGCGATCGTGACACGTTCGGTTGGGACGGAAGCCGAATTGGCGGTTGGGAAGAAGTTGAATTCAAGGTGATCTCTGAGTCGCCTGGCTAGAATCTACTCAAAGCATTTTCCAAGGCAGCTCGGGAGGGAGATGGTGTAACAACCCATTTTGAGTTGTATTAAAATATACCGTAATTTATGTCTTCGTTCATTTAGTTGTAAATATAAGAAAAAATTTATTTATTAATGATTTGTAAGTATGAGGTAGGCAACTTAATTTGCATATTGGTGTAACTTAAGTGCATATCTTCTTAAAGGTTTATATTCCCACTTTAAATTACTTTTTCTGCTCAATATGTTCGCGCAATGCGTCATCGTTGACTTAATTCTTTGCGCAAATTTTTCGCGCACGGCTACATCGTCTGATATTATAGGCGTCCATTTTGTTCACTTCTTGTGGTACGCAATAGATGCAGGAAGCCATATTTTTTGGGTTTCCACCTAAATTTTGCGATAAGTCCCATTTATTTAATGGTAAGATATATTTTAACGCATTATACTAAAAATTAAAACATTTGCTCTTTTTAGGCACTTTCTTTTTTTTACTTTTACACTTTTAATTTTACCGCTTTTTATTGCACAATTAATTCTACTGGTACGTACGCTTTCATTTTACGATGGCGTTTTGCTTTTAACGCAGATCTAAATGTGGATTCCATTATTTATTTTGAACCTTCAAAAGAATGCAATAAATATTAGTTTATTCAATTTTAAGAAGACAAATTTATAAGAAATAAAATTCTATTTTGGGTGTGGTTTACAACGTAAAGTATTATTTCGACATATTGCGCAATATTGGTGCAAAGATGACATCACCTTGGTTGACATTTCCGTAATCGTTTAGATACCAGAGGTTATTAAAAAGTTTGTGTACAAAATTTTACGAAAAGGTATGTATAACCATTAGTTAGTAATTTAAGGCTATAACTAGTTTTTAAGATATATTTTATATAATTCTAATTTTACATGTTAATAAACATAGTCTGTATATTTTTTTATTCTTACATTTTGATAAATTTTTATTGTAGACAACCTCGGTTTAGTTATTCCGAGCATAATTAAAAAATAACTTGGCGTCCGAGATCATTTTTATTAGTGTTACATTGAATTTTTATTATTTATGATCAGTGGAAGTAATCGAGCATAAATTGAACCACCCTACGTTAACCTACCGACTGAATCAAAGGCATTATTTGTGGTGAATCGTTTGTATCTCGACTTAGTTTAACTATTTGTTACGAGAACATTTTTACACTTATTTCTTTATTATATTATTAAAACACCTTTATATATTTTATACGACTACCATACATCATTATTATAATGGGTCTATAAGAGGAACGTGTGGTTAGGTCGGAGTGGGGTTTTGGTATCATAACGGTGGAGGCGGATTTCCAGTCCGTCGGGAAATAGGGTTAGGCGTTTGTTCTAAATGTCGGAGAGTAATCGGAGGGCTGGGTCGGGTAGGTGCCAGAGGATTTTACGATTTAGGCAGTCATGATCTGGGGCTAAATTTCTTCTTTTTTTGAAGTACGCGTTGACCTGGTCGGGAGTGAGGGGGGCATAGAAGGGATTCTCATTATCGAGTTGGATGGTTATGGGTACGGAATTCTTCAAGCAGTTCCTTGAACTGGTTGTCGAATTGGGGGAATCAGAAAATGGATTGGAGGCCAAAGAAGCCCTGTGGGTCGGTTAGGTGGGATTTTTGGTTTACTTTTCTTGCCAGAAGAATTTCCCGTTTCTATAGTCTAGCTGGGAGGTGGGTTTGGTCCAGGAGTCTTCGGCGAGTTTTTTTTTGCTTCTCGGCGAGTCCCTGGATCTCAGGAATTGACGATAGATTCGTCTTTTCTCTTTGATCCAGTTCACGATGTGCCGTGGGAGCGGTTTTCCGGGAATGGCGATGTTTTTCAATGGATTCAGATATCAACCGCTTCCGTAATTACGGGAGTTATGTCTAATGGCTCTCTCGAGAATTTTGTTCCTCGTAGAATGAAAACATGGGAGGAACTGATCAAATGGATTAGAATGTTTCCTATTACAGAACGTAAATTAGATTTAAAAATTGGTACTGGATTGTCAGTCAGGTACTGGATTTTAATAGAAGAAATAATATTGTGATAAACATGAACATAAAAGTGGTACATTTTAGATCAGATGTTCAAAATGTGCACCTCCATCTAAAATACAAGCATTCGCTCAACGTCTAATGGATTCCCAAATACGTTAACATTACAGCCTCGCATAATGCGATTTCGAAGATCCTCTAAATTTAAAATCGAAGTTGTGTAAACGAGAATTGTATTCAGGTGACCTTGGGGGCCATGGATATGGAATCCTCTTCCTATCTAACGGTCGTGAAAAACGTTATTTAAAAAGTCTCGTACCATTACTGCAAAATTAACAGGAGCACCGTCATGCATGAACTACGTACACCTTCTCATTATGAAAGGTACATCTTCTAAAGAAATTAGAAGTTCATTTTCTAGAATATGAAGGTATGTATCACCGCTCTTTCGTTGAGGAAGGAAAAATGTGTTATTAATCGTCGATAATACCAACCCAAACATTGACCTAACAGATTTGTTGGAATCGTGCTACAACCGTGGCATGCGGATTTGCATCAGCCCATATGTGGTTAATATGAAAATTCATAATACCATGTCTTGAGAAGTTAGCTTTATTTGTAAGCAAAATAGCGGCAGCAAAATTGGTATTGTTAGAATTTTTCTGACTATCCATTGGAAATACTGCATACGGAGCAGATAGTCATTAGGTAACAAATGTTCAACGTGTTCAACGTTGTACATGATATAGATATTATAATTTTTCTTTTGTAACTAACATTTACTTGTTGAGAAATTTTTCTGGTCCTCGTTCCTGGATGTTCGTCAATAATTTGAAAAACTTGATCTTTAAGTTGTGGAGTTCTCGGCCGTCCAATGATATTCCTTGATTTTGCAAAAGTTCCATATTCTTGTAAACGAACATGCAGTTTATTAAATGTTTCAGAACATGGTAAGCGGTTATTTGGATAACGCTGGGCTTGCACTGTTACGGTATAAACTAGCAGTAAAACGAGATACCAAGTAAAATTGGATTTTGCTCGGGTATGGGTTCGGCGTACTAAATTTTGCGCTCAATAGGATAGCTTACCGTAAATAAGTCGAAATAGGACACAAAACTGGAAAGGGCGCCAGAGTATTTGAAATGACACAATAGGGGTTGAAATGCCTAATTAGGCCAGTTCACAGCTCGCCCAAAATACTCAAATAACTCGCTTTCCTGAACGCATTCGCAGGTGGTCCTTGGACCAGCAGATCTTCACTAACCTGAAAGGCTATAAATAATATCGCACGTTTCTCTAAATAATTGCGCGCCGAAAAAACAATCAATCACTAATCTGTTCAAAAAATCAGTTTTATTGTTACGTTACTTTACTCGTTAATTCTTTTTTTCCATGAACTTTCACTTGAATAAAAAAAATAACTCACTTTAATTCTGTTTACACCCACTTGAAATTACATTAATCAATTCGCTATAAAATGCACTCAAATTCACAAATAAATAATCCACTGAGGCATCAAACTTCAAAAGTTACGTTATAATTCAATAATCAATAACTTTCGAACGCAGTTACTTTTTTTCTTAAATTAAACACCAAAAATAGTGACATTAATGTAATGATCAAGTTCATTAACCTAAAGAGATGTATTATAAATAAATAAACGAAACCATCGAGATATCACAACTATTACATTAATTGCTGTCTATGCGAGTTAAATCACCCAGTATATCTAAAAGGCAGTGATACTAGCTAGTCTCATTCGGCGGCGATGTCGACCATATGATTGATGTTGTAACTACGCTCGCCTCTCTCTTGTGAAGGTAAACGATGCGTCGATTCGAAGTACCAAATAGCGGCTAACCGAAAGTTTATTTATTTACAGGAAGTCATTTGTTATCGGCGAACTGTAAACTAACTGTAAGGAGTTAGGTACAAACGTAGTTTTTTTCCGCATAGAAGCGATAACTACTCCAAAGAACAGCGAAAGCACTAGGTAAAACTCTTACACCTTCCTGGATTTTCGACAAAATCCCTTTACACTTAACAATAAATCAATCTCGTATGGGGGGAACGACTTAATTTCATCCCTTCAAGGGTTTGTTCGGGGATGAAGCCCCTTGACGGAAGTTCTTTCGACAAGGATTATGGTTAACATCATTCCACGGTACTCACTCGTCGCCTAAACTGTAACTTATTAACGCCTCTGCGTCTAAATTAGTTCTCTCCTCGTGACAAAATGATTGATCGCACATTGGTTTTTTATACCTACTGTGCTAATTGACCAATCATAAAAAAGATTACTTAATTTTTTGAATACGCGCCCACACGAATTAAACTGGAAAGCCATCGTAAAAATTGGATCACCCAAAAACACTTCACAACCTTACCTGTGTAATCGATATTCCGTAAACTAAAGATTTCCTAACAACGCTGGCCCTTAATTTCTCTTACCCAAAAACTAAACTCTTTGTTTAAACTCAAAATTCTCGAAATTTGCCTCCAAATCGTCGCCTAATATATCTTAACATAAATGACTATTTAACGATATCTATAAAGTTACAATCAACTCCTGTTCACAAAAAAACTAATTAATTCTTCCTCTCAACTTAGTAAAAGGGTTTCACTAATAATCTTAATTTAAACTTCCACCTAAAATCGATAAACAAACCAAAAGCTTTATTTTTAGAAAAACTGATTCAACATGCGATTGCTATCTGTGAAAATTTCGAATTGTTTTAAATACATTTATGTGTTATTAATTTATACTACATTTCAGATGTACCGTATTGACAAATAATTTATAATTTCGAACTAAACGGCAAATATGTGATAAAATCACGGCCACGTGACAACATACGTCTAGCCTCTAAGGCATTACCATTGCTAATCCATACAAAAAATGCATATTAGCCATTTAAGCATTAGTAAACGCAGGCATCGTTATCAACTGAGGAAAAATTATGGTCGAAGTGATTTTCACAGTCAAAACTCGTTTATTACAAAAAGTCAACGCCCTGTATTTCATTAACGACAAAACCTATCACACATGCTTATTGAGACTTTTTGACTTAAAATTGATTGACGAATCGCCCACAATATTTAAGATTACTGTGGAAACACCACACACACACACATGCACACGCCCACGCACACGCACGCGCACACGCACACACACGCACACACACGCACACACACGCACACAGACGCACACAGACGCACACACGCGCACACACGCACACACGCACACACGCACACACGCACACACACGCACACACGCACACACACACACACACACACACACACGCACACACACACACACACACTCACACACACACACCCTCACTCACTCACTCACTCACTCACTCAACACACACACACACACTCACATATATATATATATATATATATATATATATATATATATTTTGAGATGGTTAGATATAAGTTTAAGACAGGGACTAGAGTGAATAAGCTTGTATTTCTTATAGTGGGCAATTTAAGATAAATTAGAATATATTTACACTGCATTTCATTAAGTAATATAATTAGACGAGTGAAAGAAATTGATTTTGATTTAACGAAACAGGCTTGGTGAAATTTGCACAAGTTTGTTTAATCATAAAAAGCATTGGGCTATATAAGGAGCATGTCAGGAAGGTCAAATAGAGTTATATTTGTAAGTACGATTAAGTTCGTAGAACATATTTCATTAAATTCACAGTTTATTCAAAGTATTTTGGCATGTTAGAAACCTTACATATGTTTATCACACGGTTTAGGTTTATAATTATATCTAGAACATGTATAGAATTAGTTACAAAGCAGGAAAGATTTAAATTTTAAGAAAGGGTTATGGTACGGACATGGTTTAGCTTTCACTCACAAACATAGTGTAAAAAAAAGTGCAGCAGAAGTAGTGCGTTGTAAACATTAAAGAGAATATAAACAACAATTTTACATGTGGATATTTTACATATAAATACTTTTTGTGTAAAAATTTTGAAGAAGTGAATATGGATTTTTGAGTTGAGCAAGTTTTAGACAGTACCATAAAAGTGAACAATGTTGATGTTGAAGACAGTTTTAACAACATATTAGAGTAACATTTTAAGTAATTTGGACGTTGTACGAAAATTATGTGTATATTTGTATAATGTTAGGTTAAGTTTTAATTTTAAGGTTTTTGCAAATGTATCGTTTTTATAGAATAATTTGAGCATAAAATAAATTATTAGAGTAATTATAATAGGAGATTTCCTTCATTTTCATGTAGAAATTTACTTCGTACAAGCTATTTAAACATAAAATTGTGAAAATGGGGTTAACTACGTAAATTTCCTATATGAAAAAAAATTTCCGTTAAAATTAAGATATTTGAGTTTAAATAAATGTTTTTAATCGAGTTTTTCGTGTAGATCACGAATATGTATTTAGTTTAGGTGTAGAATTTAGGGTTTTTTAGATATAAGTAAATTTAGATTAGAAAATGTCAAATCGTACATTTTTGAAGCAATATATGGCTCGTAAGATATCATTTTGTGCGGAATTCTGCACAGATTCCAATTCTGTTATCAAAATGTAAATCAGAAGTATTTTAAGAAAGTTATGGCATAATTTTTATTTTAGTAAAGTGTTCAAATTTGTTTAAACCAATCAGAGGCTTGGTTACTTTGTTTGTATGGTACAAAAAAAAGTTGAAATTTTTTTAGCTAACAGGATAGTATATAAGGAATTGATCCTGAATTCTCTCCCTCTTCCAATCTTATTCCTAATTTTTAAATTTTCTAACAAAAGTCAAAGTATTGATAGTGTTTTGTGTTAACATGTAAGTTTCAATTTACGTTATTATCGGAAATTTTGAAACGCGGTAAGTGAAGAGCCGAGAAATCAGAAACAATTGTTCTTAACCTACGTTCAAATATAAAGTGAGGTTACCGATATAATTTTCTATTATAATAAAGTTTTGTTTCGATTTAAATTCTACGTATTCAAATTTTGGTTGATGTGTTTTTGTTTTTGTTTATTTTTGTTGTTAATAAAATTATTCAGTTTTCTGAATCGACGTTTATTTTTCTGAAGCGACATATAATAAGTAATAAATGACATTCCATAACGGGATCTAAAACAAAAAGTGAATATGAATTAAAGTTTTACGAACCTAAAATAAAATTCTTAAATCGTAAATTTTATAAACATTTAAAACAACACTTAAATAAAATTAAAAACACAGTGCTTAGTTGAAGTAATTTTAGCAAATTATAAGTAACATCACGATTACCACAGAAAAGAAAAGTCGTTATTCAACAAGGTGTACGTTGATTGAAAATTGGAAGTATATGCAGCAACGATTTGAACAACGAACCAGTAACGTCGACCACATATGGGAAGAAGCCTACTTAAGTTGTATATGGAACCAGCCAAATGAGAACATCTTTTGGAAATATGCCGATACACATGTGAGTTTATATATAATAGCCCTTAAATTTGTATCCATTATTTGTGTAATTTCCTGCATTTGTGTATCATTTATATGTGTATATGTTTGTGCAATAACGATGTAAACATCTGTAAAGTAATTGAACCTTTATTATTTTATCCACATTTCAATTTCAAATATAACATAGTTAAACTCACATTTTTAAGATTTTTATATTTGACATTTTTGACAGGCTGCAATTTATTTCAGTTAAGACGCTACGCATGCGTTATTGTGCAAGTTTAATTAAGGTCTATTTCACATACCATCTGTTTATTATAATTTGGAATTTATATAATGAAGAAGATTTTGTGATTTCACCTTTATCTTTAAATGCAATTAAATTCACATATAAAAAATTAAATTTATATCAAATTTTAAATTATATTTATTTCTTTTGCTAACAATAAATGAACTCTATCCCCGATTATGAGATGTATGAGCTAGTCCGGTGCATAACAATTATAATTGAACTCTATCTCCAATTTTTAGATAACATCATTATAATTATATTTAAACAATTGATATTTATTTTTAACATATTTTGCCATCTCAAATTATTAATTCATCACAATTATATATATATATATATATATATATATATATATATATGTAATCAAAATATAACTATATTTAATCTTTTTATTATTGTTATAAAAATTTAAATCTTTTCGAATCTTTTTCGTGCAATCATAAAATTTTTATTTCACACAAGGAAATATTCATGTTAATAATTAAATTGATATTTGTAATTAATAGTTTCAATGTGAAACAGGCTTCGTTGGAATTTGAACAAATTACGCATGCGTTGCGTCCTTGCTAACTTAAATAAATGCTAAAATTAGTGAGTACAATTTTGATTTTCTTCAAAGTAAAATTATTATTTTTATAATTACACCTGTTCATTGACGTTTCAGATATTGATACGTGTCGCACAAACATTTATACACAATCAAACAAAAAATATAAATACAGGACATCAAAAGAATAATCAACGCAATAGTTGGGTTATGATAGAAAAATTTAACTCACATGTGTTGTTGCAATTTCCAAAGACTGGTACATTAGGCTTGTTTCATATTAACATTGGACGTAGACTTCTTTCCATGTATCAATGATCCTGCCTTGCTGTTGAAAATGGTGCTGCTTAATTGCCATAACTTCATCCAAATCCACTAACTGGTGATAAATCTTCCTCGTGGTAAATACGATGTACTTATGTAATATGCTTATATACTTTCAGACAAACACTTTTATTTGATTTGTATATTTAAATGTTGATTTAAATATTTAATAATTTTTCGGATTTAACTTGTATTTTATTCTTATATAAAATGTTATATTTACTTGCACTTTTATTTTAGATGCCGATAAGTAGTAAAATTTATTTTATAACCTCCGTCACTTTCCAAAAAAATAAACATCACATCCAAAATAACTAATGGATTTTATTGACATAAAAAATGCACATACCCAATGTTTAAACACAATTTCGAAATGAAACAAATACAATATTATCGACAATTATAATCGGTAACCTTAGTTTTAAATTTTGTTATTGTTTCTGAAATCTCAACTCTACGTTAATCGCGTTTCAAATCCCATAATGTTAACACAAATTTTAACTTACATGTTAACAGAAGCACTACTAGCACTATGACTTGTTAGTCACAAAAATCACAAATAAAGAAAAGCAAGAGAGCAAGAAATCAAGAGCGATTCCTTTTATACTTTTCTCATGGATACCAAATTTTCAATTTTTTTTACATTACATACAAGATATCCTAGCATCTGATTGGTCTAAACAAAAATGTTAAACTAACTAAAACATAAATTATGCCATAACTTTTTTAAATCAATTCGGATTTGCTTTTTAAATACATTTTTGAAGTCAGGGCAACTATCTGCATAAAAAGACACCTCACATTCCATACTTCGCTTCAAGAATTTACATTTTGACAAACTAATACCTAAATTTACTAATCTGTAACAAATTTTATATTTTACAACTAAACTAATTACATATTCAACTTCTACATAAAAAACTGTATAAGAATACACCTGTTTCAACCCATTTTACCTAGTTTTAACACATTTTTTACTTTCATACCTTAATTTTAGGTAGTTAACCCAACTTTTCTAATTTTATGTTTAGATTACATATTTACTGTTAATTTCTTTGTGAAAATGAGGGAAACCTACTATTATATGCTTTTATGATTTATTCTGAACTTATCCTATAAAAACTATAAATTTGTAAAATTCTTAATTATAGTACTTAACCTAACTCTATATAATTTACCTTTAACTTTTAAACGTCAATATCACTTGAAATGTTTATCTAATATGTTCTTATATATGTCTCTAACACAATCACTGTTTATTTGTACTCCATAGTTCATAATTTTGTCTTTTCACACTTCTATATTGTTAACATATTTTGTACATTTTTGTATACAAATTGTAATTATATATTAAATATCACATTGCACAATTGTTGTTCATGTTCTTAGCTATGTTTCTAAGTCACTACCACTTCTTATGCACCTTTTAAACACTTTGTCTGTGATTTACCAATATACTGTCTTCGTACCACAACCCTTTTTTATAGTTCGCAGAGTTTATGCATTGTACCTATTACTATAAATGTTCTACACATTAGGATTATCGTACTTCATGTAATCAATATCTGTCACGTGTTTAAATTGCTTAAATAAATTGATTTAAATATGAAATTTCTTATAGATTTTAAACGAAACTAAACGTACACACTAATATGAATCGTGTTGATCTTTCTAACATGCTACTGGTATAGCTCATTGCTTTTATGAGTATAACAACCTTATGCATACCCCACAAAACCTGTTTTGTTGCATCAAAACCATATTTTTATACTCGTATATTATTTGTTTTCTCATAACAAACTGTATACTTCTTCAATTTTATTTAAACTTGCATACTATATAGAATTTAAGCTCGATAAACTCTAGCCCCTTTATTATGCCTATTTCTAACCATCGTAATATATATATATATATATATATATATATATATATATATATATATATATATATATATATATATATCGTATGATCATGGATGGAGTTACAAAGAGGTGTGATGGACAAACAAATTTTAAGTTTGAATTTCATATTTGGGGATTAAGCCCTGCTTGGCTTGAAACTAATTTTAAGTATATTGTCGATTGTTTAAAATCAAGGCCACCTTGGAGGTTCGGACACAATAGCTGTTATGTACTAACTACGGAAAAATGTCATTAAGACAAGTTGTTCAGAATGTAAAACATCGCCCATGCAAAATTTAAAAAATATCGGTTTACTTTTATGAAATATCCCTTTATTTTAAATTGTACTTACATTCATGAAAAACAATTTATCCAAACAAAGCACCTCCTAAATTAGCGCACATTGCAATACATAGCCTTTTCAAATTTCTTCTAGGGATATGGGACTGCATTAACAATTTAGTCTTTCAACAGATGGATATTATTATTCAGTGGTTCCGAGTAGACTAATTGTTTTAATCGACTCAGCAAATAAAAGACCATAACTGTTAAATCGTGACTTCGAGGGGTCCACGAAATTGGCTCATTTCTCCTAATCCATTTCTAGTCAAATTTTTTGTTTAACCAATCACAAATGATCCGAGGATAGTGAGCTGGGCATTCATCTTGTTGAAAATACTAAATTATAATAATTTAAAGGAACATTATGAATTTCTTCTTGCTTGTAGCATTTCTAAATAATGTTGATGATTAAATTTCCCGTCAAACAAACACGGACCTAGAATCCCATGGTACGTAATAACGCACCACACTTCAACTTTTTTTAAATATTCTCGTCGGTTGGTAGAAAATGTTGAATCATTCAAAAATATAATTCTCTTATAAAAATCTTTCTGCTAAAATTTTATCGCCCATCTACAAACAAAAATACAAACGTTTAGCTTCATCACCTTTTTCCAAAGTTTTCTAAAATGGGGTTTGAACGGTTTAATTTTGTTATCTTTTAATATTTTTTTGAATAAATGATTTTTAAATTCCAGTGTGCAGAGTTCTATTTCTGAGAGATACGGGGATTTTCTTCGACTGAATGTAAAACGGATGCTGCATCGGTTGCGTCTAAATTTTTTCTTGCCTTTATAACATTTAGAACAGAATCAGTTTACACACATTTTTTTACTAATTTTCGGACGGCCACACGAGACATTGTTGTTTCTGGGTATTTTTCGTTAAATGTGTTGATGACCGCACGATAGCCAAAGATCGCCAAGTACCTTAACATGGATTCATTCTTGTAGAGTTAACATTGTAAGAAGTTTATCAACACGTTTTTACGTGTAGTCTGACGTTTCATAAATTACACAAGCAAATCTGCAGTAGGTATCTATGGTGATGTAAATATGATGATGAGACTCGCTTACTCAAATTTTTTATTACTTTTTAATACAAATTTTCGAGATAAATGTAAAAAAAACAAAAACTGTAACTGCCAGTCCAAAAATAAAAACTGGTTTAGGGACCTGAAAACAAACAGATTACTTTTTAAAGAGTGAATTTTTCTTAAAAATTAAAAATATTTGTTTAGTAGGTAAGATTGGAGACTTTTGGGACAACACCACAAAAACCGGTTTTCCACATTTCCAAGGTTGCCACAAAACCAAGGTCCCACCGTACCAAGGTCAAAAAAGCGCAATGTGTGACCTATTACATATCATTACCACAAACTCACGGTCACAAACCCCGATTTCCTGTTCCACAACTAAAGGCTATCTGTGCGACATATCATTACCACAAAACCAGGGTCACAAGCTCCGCTTTTCTGTTCCACTATTACAAGGCTATCCGACCACGCTTTCCTGTTCCACAACTACAAGGCTATCTGTGCGACATATCATTACCACAAAACCAGGGTCACAAGCTCCGCTTTTCTGTTCCACTATTACAAGGCTATCCGACCACGCTTTCCTGTTTCACAATTACAAGGCCATCCGTGTGACCTACTTAGCCACCTGCTTGCTACTCTATACCCCACTTGTATGTTTATTGTCCACTTGTATGTTTATTGTCCACTTGTATGTTTTTTTGTCCACATGTATGTTTTTTGTCCACTTGTATGCTTTTTGCTCACCCTCACTTTTTTTACCGAAATAAAAGAAAACGATATGTAAATACATTTAATTCATGGAGAGACATGTACAAATTGTATACATACAGAAATAAAGACATTTATATATTGCACTTTTTACCAAAATAAAAGAAAACGATATGTAAATACATTTAATTCATGGAGAGACATGTACAAATTGTATACATACAGAAATAAAGACATTTATATATTTCACTTTTTTATCAAAATAAAATAAAACGATATGTTAATATATTTAAATTATATATATAGAAAGAAAAACATTTATATATTTAATTCTTGTAGAAATAGACGTACAAATTATAGTAGAAACATGTATTACTCAGATTATATGATTTGCTATAGGAAGAAAACATTTTGATCTAGTACAAGTGCAGAAGGTCCTTTCCACTTCCGTTTCAGTACATCTGCGTGTTCTACTGCAAAAGAAATAAAAAGATTAGATGTATACTATAATTGTGATAAAACAAGTTTTGTAAGTACGGAATGAATAATAATTAAAAATCTGAGATCGAGCAAGTTTTGAAAAAAAGTAATATTTCTGTAGAACATAAATTTGAATAAAAACAAATGGGATAAAAAACTAGTTTATTAAGTTATAAAACGATAAATAATAGACTAATTAATCATGTGCATAATAAAGCATAATAAGTAAAAGTAAAACGTGTTTTGTTGAAATCAAAAACACTTACACGAATTTATGAGAACCGGTCAGTAATGTTTATAAGAAAAAATATGAATAAGTTGTTTACCTACTCCATTTAGCAATAAAAAAAACTTCCTGCATTCCGGGATAGGATGATCTGTAAAAAAAAGAAAGAAGTAATTATTCAAACTATCTACATAATAATAGAAAAGATCTATGGAGGCATTAGCGTTTAAATAATGTATACAGAAAAAAATTTTATTCTACTAATCCTTTAAGAGGAAATTGAGATTAACGTTTCACAATTAATCAAAATACGAGTTTTATTGTTACACGTTAAACAGATTGAAATAAAAAATTTACGTATACATACGTTCAAAGAAAATATATATTTCAATGAATATTAGAAAAATAAAACAGTAAAGCACAACACAACTTTTCACACTAAAAGTGCACTGCTAAAATTGATATCACAGTAGCTGGCGAAAAGGATACTAAAATAAAGTAGGTCACGTATTGTATATATAAGAATGCATTTTTTAGTGCAATTTGTTTACTTCATTTGCATATTACAATGTATTATATAAAGTAACATTAACCTTCACTAAAAACCTTACCATATATGGACATGTGCAACAACCTTACAATATATGGGCATGTGCAACATTTTTTTGTCAATTTATGCATACATAGCCTTCGCATTTTGTATATAAGCAAATCCGTTTTACTAAGAAGATACAGTACTTGAAGTTTCCAATAACCAACATATCGAAATGGTAAGATCTTTTTATATATTATTATTTTGTATTGATGTATTTTTTTTGTAATGTGATCTTGGTATATATGCACATGTTTTTTAATTGAAAAAAATTCTGTGAACGCGATAAGAAGAGTTTTACTTTAATATTCAGATAGAATTGCGTTTTGATGACTGTTGTTTAATTATTGATAAACGTTAAATTTTTTTTCAAATTTAGTTTAAAGTTTTTGATAATCAAATTTGCATAAAGCCGTTTTACATAGAAATTTTTGTATGGTAAAGATTTTCTAAGTACCTAATAAATTGTGAAATTTGTAAAGTATACATAAATTTTATAGTTGAAGTCCTATAGAAGTACTTTTACTTTTTATATGTAGTTGTTATAATTGAAGGGGTGAGTGGATGAAGGGGCTATGTAACGTTTTGATTTTTTTGGAGTTATTACAATGGATGAAGGGGTTATGTGTGGAATTCTTCTGTAGCACCTTCATGATTGTGAAATTCATTCTAACAAGGAAGAAACCTAGAGGATGAAGGGGGTATGTTCATTTAAAAGAACAAAATCTGATGGATGAAGGAGTTAAGTGACACATGACCCCTCTTCCATTCATAAAGCCATGAAAGCAGTAACTAATTCATCCACACAATAAAACGTCAGTGTGAAGTAAACACGTGTATTATTATTGGCCTTTTATTTTGTTAATTATTGTGTTTACCTTACTAAATGCACTCTAGGAGTAAGAGATTATTACGTTTGGCTTTAGAGTCAACTAGCAATAATATAGATGGAGATAAATCAAGAAATAGTGATAGTTATGATGTTTATAACCACAAAATATTAATGAACCAACAACTTCAAATCTGCATATTTATGAAAACAACTATAATGAAGGTACGTATTGTTCATTATGATTAATGATAGACATATGATTACTGTAATAACATTGTGCATAAAATTTTAAGTTACATTATCTTGTCTACACATTTTATCAAAAATTTCACTCGTGAACGTCGCTTTGCCATTTTTAGTCGTTATGAAATTATTTTCTTTTAAAATGTAGAAGTTTACCAATGTAGTACCTAAAAATGAAATGTTTACTAAAGTTCATTGCGAGTTTTGCGCGTGTGTGTGCGTGCGCGTGTGTGAACTATAAGGCGATAGTTATAGACGTACAGCCATATGAAGGGTCTACGATTAACCATGACATACCTTCTTTTTTCCAGATTTTGGTCCAGGCTTAAGCGACTCTGATAGCATCGAACCCTTTGATGGGTCTAGTGAAGAGATATACCTGATGACTCAAGTAGTGAATCAGAAAGAAGTAATGAAGTAACTGAAGAAGCCATTGTTCCTAAAAGTTTGCTCAAAACTGACACAGTTGTTCATCACTATGAGAAAACAGAAGAGATAAATGATCAAGCAGTAGCTCCGACCCTAGGAAAAAGGAAACATTTTTCACCCAAACCAAAACTTCCAGAAAGAGGAAAATAAATATAGAGCAATGGGTAAAGCGTAAAGCTGCCATTTCTAGAGAAAAGGGACAAAAGTATAAATCCTACAAAGGTGCAGATATTGCTGAAATCGGTTGCCATGAAATTTGTGTCCAGATAAATGTCGGTTGAAATGCTCGGACAAATTTGCTATAGAGCAACGACAGAACATTATGTGTTCATTTTATAGACTGACATAAACGGAAAAATGCTCTTTTGTTTAACAGTATCAGGACTTCCCAGTGCGAAAAAAGAAAGGTGCATTAAACATAAAACTGCAACATATCAATACTTTTGACGTTTGAGAAGAAACAAACATTGGTTTGCAAAAGAGCACTTATGTCGTTGTACCAAATTAGTAAAAAGAAAATTGAGGTAATTCAACAAAAATTAAGGGGTTCAGCAGCACCTAGTCCTGATAAACGAGGTCATCATTCAAACAGGCCACATAAAATAAAAGATGAGGTAAAAGATTATGTAGTGAAACACATTTCGAGCTTCCCGTCCGAATTTTCTCATTATTCGAGGACTTCCAACATAAATAAAAAGTACCTGTCCCCTTTGTTATCATTAGGCAAAATGTACGAACTATATCTTGAGCTCTGCACGAATGAAAATAAACCTGAAATTTTCCGCATCAAACTTTGCTCTTACCGCAGCATATTTGTAAATGAATTTAATCTGTCTTTTCTAAACCCAGAAGCGACACGTGCAGCAATGCGATGCTGGAAAATCCAATGACGAACATACTGAAAATTATCACACAGCTTTCGAATCAATGAAAATTGACCGAGAGTTAGCCAGTCATCAGATAATGTGGTTTACATTACCATTGACCTCCAGCAAATCATGCCTTTACCTAGGCTTACGACCTCAAAGGCATTCTACCTCAGGCAGCTATCGTTCTACAATTTTGGAATTCACATTGAAGCTAAAGGTGTGAGTAAATCAATCTTTTGTACATGGACAGAAAATCAAGGTTCCAAAGGAAGTACAGACATATTTTGTTCATTATTGACAGCGGTGGAAACAGATGAAATATTTCGGTCCAAAGATCATTTAATCATCTGGTCTGATTCTTGCGGTGCAGAATAAAATTTTTTATTAATTTGTTTATACCAATACCTTGTACACAAGAATATATTTAAAGTGATTGATCACAAATACCCAGAAGTTGGACACACGTATCTCGACTCAGATCGTGATTTCGGGAGGATTGAAAAGAATCTTAGAAACCACGAAGTTCTCTTTACAGAACAATACAGACATATTATAACAAAATCTGGTAGGAAAAATTTAGTCATTGATATGTCATATCACTTCAGAGTCACAGAAAACTTGGAAAAGATATGAAGTTATACAATAGAAAGAAAGATCTTCTTAATGGAAAAGTTAGATTCAGAGACGGTATCAAGTGGGTTCGAGTGGAAAACTATGGATCGTACCTATACAAGGAGTGTTACGATTACTATACTCCATTTAAAGCAGTCAATATTATGAAAATTGTAATGTAGTACCTCAGCTTGACAATGCAGTAGTTATTGTAAGGAACCGAATCGAAAACGAGGTTTCGAGGAAAAATTGAGCACTTGAAACAGCAGCTACAATTTGTCCCTGATGAGCACCAGTGGTTTTACAGAAATATTATAACAGAGCATAGCAGCAGCTGAAAATCACCCTTAAAAAATAAGAGGTTATAATGAAACAAAGTTGAACTTCCTACAGGTGTATACAAGGTTGAATATTGATAGGATTATAGTTTAGTTGTTCAATGTTACTTTTCTGTAGTCTAGTTTATGAAATTAAATAAAAATAATTTGTATTCATTTTTTGTCTTTGATATTTTACTTTTGAATACCCTTCTTCCACTATGAACATACTGAATCAATAAAAAATGAATGAAAGAAGGCTATGTTCACAAAAAACTTTTCTTTTATTAACAAAACCTAAAAATTATTGAAACATACCAAGGTTAACATATTTACCCATAGGAATAAGAATTAAAATATATTAGGCTATAAATATGTATACCTATAAAGTTACAAGGTTAACACTTTCAAGTCGATTTTCTCAAAAGTTACTTTATGTGACATAACCCCTTCATCCACTCACCCCTTCAATTATAACTTTCACAGTGTAAAGCAGCGATACAGATTTCTTTCTATGTTCTCTCTTTTTTTTCCTTAAAAGCGTCGTATCTCGGAAGCGGGTCCACCGATTCGGACGGGGTTGGGTGCGTCGGAGACGTCTCGGAAAGACGAATTTGATTTTTCGAAACCACCCTCATCGTATCTCGGAAACGGCCGGAGAAAAGTATGCCTTGTCGGTACTCAAACATCGTCCCCCGACGTCGCACGTCTTTTGACCCGGGCCCCCCCCTCCTAGGACTGCCTCTAACGGAGATAGCTCGTAGCTCGAAAATGGCCGGAGCAAAGTATGCCTTGTCGGTACTCAAACATCGTCCCCCGACGGAGCACGTCTTTTGACCCGGGTCCCCCCCTCCTAGGACTGCCTCTAACGGAGATAGCTCGTAGCTCGAAAATGGCCGGAGCAAAGTATGCCTTGTCGGTACTCAAACATCGTCCCCCGACGGAGCACGTCTTTTGACCCGGGTCCCCCCTCCTAGGACTGCCCCTAACGGAGATAGCTCATAACTCGGAAACGGCCGGAGAAAAGTATGGCATGTCTGTACTCAAACATCGTCCCCCGATGGCGCGCATCTTTTGACCCGGGTCCCCCCCTCCTAGGAGTTTTCTTAACGGAGATAGCTCGTATCTCGGAAACGGCCGGAGAAAAGTATGGCATGTCTGTACTCAAACATCGTCCCCCGATGGCGCGCATCTTTTGACCCGGGTCCCCCCCTCCTAGGACTGCCCCTAACGGAGATAGCTCATAACTCGGAAACGGCCGGAGAAAAGTATGCCTTGTCGGTACTCAAACATCGTCCCCCGACGGAGCACGTCTTTTGACCCGGGTCCCCCTCTCCTCATAGATTGCAATAATTTATTTTATACCTAGATTGTTAAAAATATCGCATTCTAAACGAAGCGAATTTTTTTTGTTGTAATCCCAATTTGAAGTTGACAAAAAAATAACTTCGAATTGGTTCTATTCGAGTTCAAATGTACATCCTTTGCTATGTATTTAGGTATATAGTAGTATGTATGTATAACTATTTACATACTAGTAACTTAATTGGAGCAGACTATGTAGTAGACTACTTGCAGAATATATATGATAGGTAATATTTATTGTATTGTTTCTGGAAAACAGGTATCTGTTTTGAACTGTATTTGAGCTATATTTGAGCTGGTTTTGAGCTGGTTTGAGCTGGTTTTGAGCTGTATTTGAGCTGTTTTGGGTTGGTTTTGAGCTGTTTTGGGCTGGTTTTGAGCTGCTTTGGGCTGGTTTGAGCAGTATTTGAGCTGTATTGGAGCTGGTTTCAGCTGTATTTGAGCTGGTATGAGCTGTACAGATGCATGTTGAACCCTCCTTGCTATAATACAACACCCGCATGGAGCCCCAATACCTACTATTTTGATCATATATTCAATCTCTCTGAAGTTTGTGACTAGTATAATGTAGTAGGGTATTGTTACGGACGCTCTTTTTGTGTGGGGTGCGGGAAGAAGAATTAATTAATATCACGCGCGCGGTGTGTGTGTGCGCGCGCGCGCGCGTGTGTGCAGGTGTGCTTATGCACACACCACACTACGTTTTTTATTTTTTATTTTTATTTTTATTTTATTTTTATTTTTATTTTTTATTTTTATTTTTATTTTTTATTTTTATTTTTATTTTTTTGCGCATGTAGGTGTGCTTATGAACACTGAACACAATACGTTTACGTTTACTTTGACGTTTATGTTTCCAATATGGTTATATACGGAATGTATAAGGTTGAATAGACATAGTTACGGTCACCTGATGTTCTAAATAAGAACCTCGCATGTGACCATGACCTACTTCACCACTTCTGCCCCTCATTCCACTTTCCCCCACTCACCCCAATACTTTAAATTTTGTATTTAAGACGGGGCGGTTCCACTGCAGTGTTAGTCCGTCTGTATGAACCACCAAGTAAAGTTTTCAAGCAGTGTTATATCATGTCTTCAAAGAATAGTAAGTGTTAGTTTCGTATTGCATCTCTCCGGCTACCCTTCCTATCCAGCACCCTTGTTCACATCAACCTACACTTCAGCATATAGTTATTATTCTTTCTTTGTTGCAGCAAAAATGTTTCAATGTGAATGCCTCAAGAAATTTTGTCGAAAGGATTCTTTACTGAGACATCAAAAACAGCGTGCTGGATGTCAGTATCTACTCCACCATCTGGCATGCAGGAGGTTCGTTGCAAAACCAAACCACAGGGAGCAATGTGGTGCAAGGAAGCACTTCCGACGATAACAAAGCAGTACATAGACATGTTACTGATTCCTTTGCGCAACAGGACCATCTGGGGTAAACTCTGGAAGGATAATGCAAAACCCGGACCATCAGGGTTTAGCAACTCAAGGAAGCGGAAGGCTGACCAACACGATGAACCGGTAGAACCAAAAACAATGGTGAGAGTGTGCACTGCACAGATTGTTCAATGGATGTACCTAGGTATGCATTCCAAGGACACCTCAGAAGCAATAGGCATAAAGCAAATGTATGTTTCCTTGTCGATACTGGGGTCGAAGTGATCCGAAATGCGTTTAAACAACGCATTGTGTCGTACCGATTGTCTCCATGCAATATGCATACTGATGTGTTCACCTTTATGGCAGACGTGAAAGGGAATGTATTGAAGGTAGTACAAAATCAGTTGCAGAAACACTATTCATTAAAATGTAATGTTGAGCTGTTTGGTTTATACTTTTTGAACAGTAGGGAAAGCACAGAACTGAAATCGTTTCAGACTAAGTATGATATTCTCAGTGTAGGGACGGTGTTAGAAGAGTATTTCCAAAAAATAAGTGAAATATTGGATGCAAAACAATCGGAATTTCAACATAAAGATTCTGGTAAGTGTGAGTCGTGGTGTACTCGAGTATTAACAACTGTTTTAGGGTGGTCCCTGGTGCAATTCGTGTATATAGAGGTAAACCTGCTTAAATTTGCTCCCACCACGGGTTCTTCCTATATGGCTGTCCCCGCCGAAATCGCACATAAACACGCCATAGTCAATGTAAAAAATAATGATAATTGCTGTTTTGCATGGGCTGTTGTATCGGCACTAGTGACACCAACGGGAGTACCACAACGCACATCTTCTTACCCTGATTTCCAGACGTTATTCAACTGGACTGGTGTACAGTTCCCTGTTAAGCTGACGAATATTTCAACGTTTGAGAGCAATAACAACATTTCCATTAATGTTTATGGGTTAGACGATACCTATCGTGATGGTCAACGTGTCACGGAGGTAGTGGGGCCTCTATACTACACCAAAGCCAAACAGGCAGTCCATGTTAATTTATTATTATTAGTCAGTAACCAAACAGATAATCAGCATTATGTATGGATAAAAATTTTCTCGTTTACTTAGCAACCAAATAACTCGGCGGAACGGAGCAATGTATTTTTGTGATGCATGCTTGTATTACTTTAGATCCGAGGAGCAATTAACCCGACACGTGTCACACGACTGTAACTTCGTATATACAAAATTACCGGGCGTGAAACAAAAAAAAGACATAACCGGGGAATTCTACGCGGAAAATATACTCGCTTTTCGGAACTATCAGAAACAAATGGTTCTACCATTCGTAATATATGCTGATTTTGAAGCGCTCTTAGTACCGGTAGATACGGCTGAACCAGATCCCGAAAAACCGTTCACGATAAAAACGTGTAAACACGAACCATACTCGTTTAGTTATTACATTAAGTGTAGTGTAAACGATGCGTGGTCTAAGTTAGAGCTGTATAGAGGGAGCAATGCAGGGAGATATTTATAAGACGACTGGAAAGTGATGTAAAACGGATATATAATGAACATTTCAAAGCTATTGTCCCAATGACACCATTAACGGATGAACAGCAGGTTACGTATGAATGCAGTGTATGTTGTTACATATGCGGTAAGCACTTTACGGACGATCCGACAAATCCGAAAGTACGAGATCACTGTCACGTTACTGGTAAGTATCGTGGTGCAGCACATTCAACGTGTAACTTAAACTATCAGGTACCTACATTTCTTCCCGTTTTTCTACATAATCTCAGTGGTTATGATGTTCACCTGTTCATTAAACAGTTAGCGAGTGAAACGGAAGAAATTACCGTACTTCCGGTTAACAGTGAAAAATATATAACGTTTGGTAAGCATTTTTTGTTGATGAATATGTAAACAGTCATGGTATCAGGGAAAAGAAATACATTAATTTACGGTTCGTCGATAGTTGTAGATTCATGGCTGCATCCTTAGATACTCTATCCAGAATTTATCAGATGATCAATGTATGGAGGTACGGAAATATTTTAGTAATGATAGCGACTTCAACTTAGTGAGAAATAAGGTAGTTTCCTTATGCGTACGTAGACAGCTTTAGTAAGTTGAACGACTCACGGTGCCATCATATGACAAATTCTACGATAAAATGCGCGATGCAAATATTTCCGATGACGAATACTGTCGCGTTCTACTGGTATGGGATCACTTTAAGTGTAATACACTAGGTGATTATGCTGATATTTATTTAAAATCAGATGTGTTGTTATTGGCTGACGTGTTTGAAAACTTTAGGAGATTATGTATGGGTGTGTATGGGTTAGAACCTGCACAGTATGTCACTTTGCCTGGATTGGCGTGG
Source organism: Vesta saturnalis (assembly GCA_036346205.1). Classification (NCBI taxonomy): domain Eukaryota; kingdom Metazoa; phylum Arthropoda; class Insecta; order Coleoptera; family Lampyridae; genus Vesta; species Vesta saturnalis. Next base: position 1,984,814 of record JARFJB010001008.1, on the reverse strand, counting down.
GATGCCATGTTGAAATGTACGAAAGTAGAGCTAGAATTACTGACGGATATGGATATGTATCACTTTTTAAACAAGGTATTCGAGGTGGAGTAAGTAGTTGTATCAAGCGGAGAAGCATCGCTAATAACGAGTTTGTTCCAAACTATGATCCTAAACAACCGAAAGTGTTTTTACAATATTTAGATGCCACGAATTTATACGGCTGGAGTATGAAGCAATACCTGCCTCACGATGGGTTTATGTGGTTACCTCAAGAGGAAATAGAACACTTTGACGTAGTAAAGATTGATGATGACGCCGATGTTGGATTTGTACTGGAGGTTGATATACATTATCCCCACCATCTGCATGACGAACACAACGATTATCCGTTTTGTCCTGAAATGATCTGCGCACCACATTCCCAGGAGGAGAAGTTAATCCCGAACCTGTGTGATAAGACCAACTATGTTATACATTACCGCTATTTAAAACAATGTATAGAGCATGGCTTAATTGTTACTCGTATTCATAGGGTTTTACGATTTCGTCAGAGTCCGTGGCTAATACCATACGTAGACCTTAATACAGCTCTCCGCAACACAGCACAAAACAAGTTTGAAAAGGATTTCTATAAAATCATGAATAATGGCGTGTTTGGTAAAACAATGGAAAATGTCGATAAACGAAGAGTTATTAAACTGTTAACACATTGGGAAAATAACGGTCGTCGGGTAGGTCTAGCACGGTACGTTGCAAAACCGCAATTTAAAAATTTTATTCAATTCACTGATAAATTGTTTGCGGCGGAATTGTCGAAACAGGTAGTTACGTACGACAAACCCGTCTATGTCGGATTCAGTATTTTAGATCTTTCCAAAATTATAATGTATCGGTTTTTATGATATCTTACGAGCTCATTATGGCAAGAATGTCACGTTGCTCTATACTGACACGGATTCTTTGATTGTTGAGATAGTAACTGATGATATGTATGCACACATGCGAAATAATTTAGACGAATATGATACTTCCAACTATCATAATGAGTTGCATGGTATTCCTACGACTGCTTCCGTCGTTGGACGAATGAAAGATGAGTATGCAGGAAAGCGATTCATTATTTTTATGGTGCTGGATCGAAGTCATACTGTCTGAAGCTTGCTGATAAGAAGTTGTTAAGAAAGCGAAAGGTGTTAAGAAAGTTATTATTCAGAAAGTGTTGACGGAAGTAGACTACAAAGCGGTCGCGGAGGGGTCTGATAAAACAGTAATGTTAAAATGCTTGTGTTTCGATCAACCTTACATGATATATATAACCGAAATGTTAAACAAAATTGCCTTTAGGTCCCAGGATGACAAACGATATCGACTACGTGATACGTGTTCCACATTGGCGTGGGGGCATTGGGAATACCGGAATTGGAGAATGCTGATCCGTTGAGCGAACTATTGCAGGTTTAAGCAAATGAATTTATATTAACCGGAAGAAGAATAGTTTGGGTACTGAATTAAGTTTTTTCCATATTCTCTCCTAATGAAACTTATATTAATAATAAGTTGTATTATTCCTTTAGTTGTTTTAAATATATTAATATTATGTAAATTCGTTAGTAAGAGAATATATACTATACAAATACTGTGGATATAAAAAAAAAACGAAAATGACTATTTACTATTTTTATTAAAAATATGTACAAGACTTATTGCATTATATATATATTTATATAAATGATATACATAAAAGCACAGTGACATAATGATTTACAATGAAAGTAACAAACGGGTTGCATAGCAGGAAGAGGTGGACTTTCCTCAAGTTCAATAACAGGCTGGGTCACAAATTTTCTGATGTAATCTGCTTTCTCTTGCCCTTGACATAGACAGATCTGTTGGCTGAATCAATCTCTCGAGTATTCTTCGAAAGTGGTGGGTGGTTATACCCTTCTTCCCATTTAATACAGTGCTGGTTTGCATTAACCAAGTAGCTTGACGACGACTCTCTGCATCCAATTGCCAGGGATACGGTGATTTAAAACAAATGGGCAATTTGTTTCCCATTATAAATGGCGAGTTCTTTTGGTATAAACGCTTTTGAAAAATTGTACATCGATTATGACGGACATTGTATTACAACTGTCGTACTGCTTTGGTTAACGCGTTGTATGTAACTAAACGATCTGGAGTATAACACAGTATGCTCGTATTAGCGGGTATGTTGCCGATGTTTCAAACTCACACGAAGAACTACTGCTTTGAGTGCAATACTTTTTTGATTTGAGCAGTCGACCACCATCAGTGGTGCAGCCGTCGTAAATTGAATAGGGTGAGTAATGGTTGTCCATCTCTTTGATAATATGACATTTGGAATTTAGCAAACATTTCATACAGGTGCAAAGCAATTGTTATCATAATTAACATTGTTATCATACGGGTAACGGTCGGTGTTGAGGAATACCCGAATATTCTTAGTGCACATTTATCGAATTTCTGCATCGTGCATAACATTATTTTCTCGTCCAGTTTGAAACCCTATAATAATGTATCTGGTGTTTCAATACTAGTCGATGTTTTGATTGCCCATGTATGCTTATCTGTTGTTGGAACGGGATATATGTGGGTTTCCCAACTTCTAAATGCTAGTGGATATTCATTTTTATCAATGTATTTCGTTAACGCAATTCCTCCGCTAATGCTGGAAGATGTGGAACTTTCCAATAAATCTTATCTATGTTAACTTTTAATGCTTCGTCCACAGTTGAAATTACTGCATCGGTATCAATTTACTACGAATTAATACAAGTTCTTGTCTAATGTTCAAAATCACTTTATTTAATCTTCAGCAAAGCAGCATTCGCAAAGGTACACAAACATTAAAATACCCTTGCTCATTTGTTAGTGTGCTGTTTGATGTAGGAAACCAACCGCATTTTATGGCGGGCAAGATCATTGCTGATACAACCTTTCATTGTCGACGTTAACCCATTTTACGGAATCTACCACTATTCCATTCATTTCATATCTAATTTCACTGAATAAAAATGCGATACCATTATTAACGAACCTTGCGGTGTTAGAGACAGTACCATCCTGTCGCAATAATTTCCCTCTACTAAACATAACTTTCTGATGGTAGAGTGCACATGTCTTCCTGAATGGGTATCCTGATTTCATCATTGTTTCCAAATCTCGTAGTATATGGTTGATGGGTGCAGTTCGGAATTAACGATAGCATTATCAACAACAACTTTTTCATTAACGTTTAATAACTCATTGTAGTACTGTAAACCCAAGACTTCCAAGAATGCTTTGTTCTGCGCTGTCAAGCTTTGGTCGCTGAACGCTTACTGACTTACCTTTCCACACTTATCTTTTATAGTTTGTTTTGCACTGGTTACATGCACATGTATTATACCGCGTCACCATATTTTCTTTAAATGTAGTCCTATCGTTATGACTTCTCCGATAAAATTGAAGAGATCTCCGTCTTGGTCTACTATTTTAAGTGTTATTGTTGAAATGGTAGATGTATTTATAGGTAAGTAGATAACATGTTGAGGTGATTAGAAAATTTTATATCCAGCTGTTACACTGGGAAAGAATTGATGAATTATGTGTGATGACTCACCATTTTTAAAACTACCACTTGTTATGTTTCAAATTAATGAGTTAATTTTGATTGTTAATAGGGTTCTCAGAGGTGTACACTTTTTAGCTTTAAACAAGTTTTTTAAAGCCTAGCATATTTGGACTACATTGAAACTGTTATGGGTTGCTTTCATGGTTGCTTTAAGTATTATTATTTGCTCGTAAATCAATATACCCCTTATCGTCTTTCACTGAGTCATTAATATATTTATTCACATCGCGATTTCGTATGTTCCTGGCGGTATTGTAATTTTATCTCTTCCAAAATGAGCAGTTGTTCTTTGAAGTAACGTTTTGTATAGTATTGAAGATTCAAAACTAGTTAACCCCATTACATATTCCGACTCATTATCAAGAAAAATCGGTGGATTAAAGTGGCTTGCAGGATACTGCTTTTACCGGTAAGGTAAATGTGTACGACATACGATCACGTAACAACTACTGACAATCAGAACGAGTAGTCTATAAAATCGTAAGACTAGATGACCACAGTTGTATGTATTGAACTCTTGAACCTTGTAAAGTTATAATCAATTGTGTTTCTGCTACCATCACTTTTAAAATAGTGGACTAATTCAAGGGTGGTTTAAATGTCCTATCTATCAAAATATGTTATATGTCTATTACGCTTAATATATTGTCCAGTGTGTTCCCTGATTATTGATTATCCAGATTCACGATACCACATTCATTCCTATGGATTCGTTAGGTAGTTATCTCGCATATATATCCCTCTAAAGTAGGGAATCTTTAATTGCTCCACAAATTTTGATAGCTCAACATTACTTAAGGCGTGGCGTGGTAGCTTCAGTGGGAGTTTTTGAATACGGTTGTAAATATATGCCCAAACCTCGTTTATATGGTTTTAGTATAAACCTTTTCCAACGGTTGCTGCTTCCATTGCTTGATTGTGTCGTTTGGTTTCTTCTAACGTTTTTGTCGCAGCTTTTGCGTCGGTAACCGCTTTTGCAACTGCAGCTGCACCGCCACCTAAGAACCTAAGGCTCCTAATGCCAAATAGGGGAATAAGAGGTATGAACCCCCGTTTTGGTATGGTAATATTCTGCTCTTGGGTGACATGATTTTTTGTGTTTTAGAACGCTTAAGGCTTGGTGTATTGTAGATCGTAAAGATGATCGAAGTTTAAAACACGACGTCGCGCTAGAAGTACCGCTTTGTTAAATGAAATTGGTTTGGGAGTACGCTTTGTTCTTCGTGATTTGCTTCCCATTCTATTTGTCCGTGATCTTCCACCCATCCCCATTTTCCGTTTTCCTTTCATTATTCCATATGTTAATGCAGCTGCCCTTTCTCCAAAGTAGCGTTTGAGGAACGAAATCTATTCCAAGCTTTTGTTGCAAAGTTTTATCGGCAATGTGTCGTTGATTAAATCGTTTGACTGGGAGTATGCAATATCGTGTCTTTACAGGCTTCGTCCAATTCATTAATACCTTTGTCCCCGCGAGCTATCGTTTTGTAAACGGGTACCTGGTCCGCATATCTATACCCAGGTATATGCAACTCCACGGGTAATTTATTTATTAAGGTATTAATTAATCCTGAACCTTTTTTCTTATTACACCGAGAAGTATACTTCATACCAGACTGGCTGTCACTCCACTACTAAACTACTTTTTATTGTATGAACGTATATATATTAGTACCATACAATTTGTGGTTTAGTACTATGACGGGACCATCCTTCATTCCGCAAGAACAGAATTACCTATTAAAAATTATGGCTGATAACAAGGAACTTTACTCTAAACATAGCGGTTACTAAAGGAGGATGTAAACGGGATAATCGTTGGTCCATCTTAAAAACAAATGTTATGATTACCTTTTAGAACATCCAAATGGTTTACGTTTTGAAAATGTATATATTTATTGCAAATCATTATATCAACCTAAATACCAGTACCTACGAAATTTACTGACACCCATAAAAGAAGTCGGGTATTTCGAATACAGTGATAATAGTGATGTTATATCCCTAGTGATTCCCGTAAAAATTCAATAATGATTTTTGATGATGTAGCGTATCATCAACAAAATGAAATAAGAGATCATTTCTATTTTGGCAAGCATCGAAATAATGATTGTTTCTATCTGTGTCAAACGTATTCTTCAATTCCAAAACAGCTTATACGTGATAATGCAATTTACTTATTTTTTCAACAAGATCACACTAATCTTAAGCATGTGTATGATGATCACGTTAATGTCGATATGTCCTTTGATAGGTTTAAAGATTTATGTTTTTTGTTGCTGGCAAGACAAATTCGGTTTTATTGTTATTGATAAAGAAAGCGATGTTAATACAGGTCGGTTACCGTAAGAGATTTGACTGTTTCATTATTAAAATATGGTAGCAGTATGGAACATATGCAGTCGTAATGGGAGCGCTTAGTACAAGACATTTTGCGTGCTCGCAAGAGGTGCAACAAAAATATGCAGTTTGAAAGAAGATACTTTTACAGAACGTGCAATGAAGCACACTTTAAACCTATTACACAACCATTAAAACAATTAATTACTAAAATGATGGTTCTCTCATCAAAGCTGAACCCCTTACGCCAGAAGTTCAAAATGAAGTCATTGCACAAGAAACTGAAGTTTTTTACATCACACACCTAAAACAGCTGGATTGGAAGGCTCCACGCACTCTTGTTCCCGCAACCATTGCGCAACCTTCGCAAGGAAACTGTAATTGCTGATACCACAAGAGATGATGGTGGAAATTCCTACAACAAAATTGAAATCAGAACTTTAGCTGCTGGATCTCAACCCGCCTTTGAAGATTATCTAAATCAATACCAAGGAACTACGTTGAAGGTATATTTAGAGATACAGAAGATGAATATGACTTAACATATGGCGTACATTTCATTCCGGAAGAAGAGAAATTTTTATTGGTGATGCTGAATTAGACTTTTATTGGGAAAATTCATATCACCTTCTTCCTGATGGATCCTCCCTAGACTATGAAGGAACACCGGGATTATATGAACTACTTTTTAAAAAATGCCTAGGGGCAAAAAGAGTGACCTACAGCAATACAATGACATATTGCGTCGTACTAATGCTGCCCGACGTAATTATAACTGAAGACCAAATCCGAGGAACTAATAGTAAAAATATTGGAAATCATTAAACCATTACTTCAACCTAGAAAACGGTCAGCTCATCATCTATTGTCCCTCCAACCACAAGATCTCGAACAACTTCTATCTCCAAAAGAGGTGGTGGATGCAACTATTGCGATACAATAACAAAGCTATTGAATTTGTACCGTGGAATAACCGAATAAGTTAGTAGATTGGCTACGGAAATTATTAGGATCAATGTCGACAGGAAATACTAGCAATCACAACGAAATAGTATATATAATTGATGAACTACGTAAGCAAAAGTAATAAGTAACAGCTCTTGTTATAAACCTATTACTATATCCTTTTCATTTCATTGTTACACGACTACCACTAAAGGCATACTACATGTCCATCAGTTATGCCAATAGATAAATTTGGCGACATCTTCATCATCAAATGACAGTGGATAAATTTGGAAAACATATTACTCAGCATCGCAGTGATGCTACGAAGCAAAGTGATATATATTACGAAACTTATTTTACCTTGCAAGGTGTCTTGCAACAGACAACAGTAGATATTCCATTGGGTATCAATGGTAGATATTTCTTTCCTACAGAGGGAAAAATATTGCATTGTAGTGGTTACCTCGAGATATTCATCCGAGTGGATACTGTAATATATACGACACCGCTGTTTCTAAATAATAAAACTATTCGTAAGGAAGGTGTGATTCAACCTATAATTCCAAAAGATATCACTTTCGACAAAGAACAATTATTCATCCTAGAGATTGTACTACAATCCAAAGTAAAAATGAGTAAATCCGATGTTGTTGAAGAACTGCACAAACCATCAAGGAGAAATTTTCCGCGACGTTGTGTAGTACTAAAAGGTTTAAATGATCTCTTTCAAGCTGATTTAGTGGAAATGATACCTTATGCTATGTGAATAAAGGATTTCGATATATTTTAGTAATAATTATGCCTTTCTAAATATGTCTGGGCTTTCCCATCAAACGCAAGAATGGTAAACTAGTCGCGGAGGTAATGGATAAACTGCTATCTGGATTGAAAAGATGCCTACCATATACAAACTGATATGGGAACGGAGTTTTATAATGCAGAATTTAAAAAGTAATGAAAAAATTCAATATCAATCATTACAGTAGTTATTCCACCTTGAAAAGTAGCATAGTCGAACGTGTCAATCGTACCCTTAAAGCAATAATGTGGAAAACATTCAGCATGCAAGGATCATAAGTGGCTATCAATCTTGCCTCAAATTGTTACCGATTATAATTCAAGAAAGCATAGAACAACCGGATATAAACCGGTAGATGTAACGGAAAAGAATTGCAGATATTTTGCAACATTTAAAATGTCAGAAAGTTCTTGACCGTAAAACACCTAAATTTAGAGGGGAACATGTACGCATTAGCAAACATAGAAGCATATTCTCTAAGGGGTACACACCTAATTGGAGTTACGAAGTCTTTCGAATATCAACAGTTAAACGTTCAAGCCCACTCACCTACACATTACGTGATAGTCGAGATGAAGAGATTCAAGGTCGGTTCTATGAGCCCGAACTACAAAGTGTTAAACATCCAGACATTCATCTAGTTGAACGTGTCATCCGACGTCAAGGGAATAAAGCTCTCGTTAAGTGGTTGGGTTTTGATACTTCTCACAACTCCTGGATTTCTACCAAAGACATTGTGTAATACGCTAATTAACCTTAATTATATATACTGTAATATTAATATGCAATAAACAGATCTTTTTTTACTTTTTATTACTACTATCCTATACATATACATCACTACATACTACTAAAGCGTCTGACAAACACACACTCACGATGCTGTTTTTCGAGAATTGGTGAAATTATATTACACAGTCGCCTATTCTTTTTTAAATCGTGCAGAATCTCTAGCTAATTGTTCCCATTCTCCTTTTCGCGCATGCCTGTGCCAACTCCCATACTACTATGTAGTGAACTACGTTTTGGACTCATTAATGCGCACCTTCTTCACTGGGTGAGTCGTCATCTGATGACTCAAAATTCGGTAAATATCTTTCTATTTCGTGTATAAATTGCTCCAATGATATTTCTTTAAGGTCTTCTATTAATCGCTTTATACAACAAATACACTCTATATCACCTACATGCGATGTTAGTATTTTCACAAAGGCGTATTCCTCCCCATACTTATTAACTAGATTATTTAAATAGTCATCACTAAATCTACCCATTCCATACACTTTTTCATGATCAGCATCGAATTCTAATGATTGTAACTGGCATATTAGTCTTTGGACTGCACTAACACAATCTACAGCTTTAGGCCACGACTCCGCACTATAACACATCCACATATTGACTAACATCTAATACTATCCACTATTGACTACAAGCGTTACCCCCCTTTGAGTTATAGGATTGGTAAGATCCATATCCATATATAGTTTCTCCTTGGCAAATACTTCCATTTCCAGAAGGCAGGCTATGTTGACCTCAAATACATCACGCAATGGACCTATAACTTGGTGAATGTTACATTCAGGAATTGTCGCTGTCGACTGTATTAGGTTTTATAAAACTCTGGAAAGTTCACAGTATCTGCCAACTCCAATCGGTAATATATTATCTTCAAAAGCTTCCATAACTGTTCTATAGACTCCCATCCTAAATAGACATCAATTTCGTCACTATCACAGAGGCGTATAATTTTTTTCTTGTTAATATTGTCCGTACGAGACAGTCTTCGATCCCAGTTTGGTAGGTAGCCATGTTCCTTCAGGACTGTAGAAATAATAGTAATCACCCTTGATTATCCATAAGTATACGCCATTCCTGCTTGTCAAACACCACTCCACCACTCTTCGTTCCACCTAGTTTTACGACTGGCTCAAATCCAAATTTGGGTGATAGACCGACACTAACAAACTTTGTTTTACTTTTATTTAAGAAATAATGCACATTATTAAGCAAAATATCGCAATATTTACTTGAACTTATAGCACCGAGAATCTTCGCCTTTTCTATGGCTTGACGTACGATGTTATCCATTATATACGATACTGACTTTACATACATTCCCTCTCTTTTATATATGACACTCTCCCCACTATGTACCCTCCTCAAGGCTACTTACGTGACCTTCACGATTGTACCACACATTGCTTTAGCGGTCTTGTCGGTTACACCTTTTCAAGGTTTTCTTTTCGTTCCACTACTTCAAGGATTCACAGCCATACTTATTCACCACATTTCCAAGGTCTCACATTTCCAAGGTTGTTCCACTTTGCCATATTTCGTTTTTTTTCCAACCTTATATTCACCACATTTCCAAGGTCCACATTTCCAAGGTTGTTCCACTTTGCCACAACAAGTTTACTACACAAGGTTACATACTCCCACTCAGTTTTCTTCATATACTTAAAGGGAGGGGTTTTTACATATACCATAGTTACCGATCTTCACTATGTCAGTTACTCCAGTGCAAGACGATTGGAAGACAATGTACCAACCACAAACCCTATTTCAACTTAGTACGCGACGGACATGTCAATTAATTCCGAACTGGGTAAATTTTGAAAAGGAAGGAATACTACCGGCTTCCATAAACAAAGTGCTACGAAATAATTATGAACTGGTTCAGTGGAATTCAGCGTGGTATACCGAAATGAGCAAGGTAATACGCGAGCACTTTGCGGCAAGTCGTGTAACAGCATATGCCCACATTGTATCAATACATGTTCGATACCATCTGGTGGACTTCATGAATTTGTGTCATTGCTGTTTCGCTCGATTGAAACCAGGAGATTACCGCGTACTGGACCATCATATGCATATGGAGCGGTGGACTGCGCGATACTACCTGTCGCACGAATATTATTGGTGCTCGTCGGGCACCTCTCACACAGTTATACGATGTGTACGATGATGACTCATGTATACTGTGTGATGAGGTGTGCTACGTAGACGAGTAGTCTTTTTACTGTATCTATTGTATATATTGTACATATTGTATATATGTGTTGTATATATTGTATATTGTATATATTTGTATATATTGTATAGAATACATTATTTCCTGTCAGTATCTTACTGATTTCGCTGATGTTAACATGTGTGACCCAAACTTTTATTATCCTCAGTATTACAACTGTTTCGATAAACGCTTACTAACGTATCGAACATGGTCTGGAGTTCACTCACCCTCATCGCTTGCTGCAGCAGGATTCATTTCCACATCTTCAGACGATACGGTTGAATGTTTCATGTGGGGTTAGAATAAACCGATGGCAGCCAGATGTCAATCCGTTACAGGAACATCTACGATGGGCACCACATTGCACTTATGCTCAGCTCCTCGCACCACGTCCGCGCAGATGTACTGAAACGGAAGTGGAGAGGACCTTCTGCACTTGTACTAAATCAAAATGTTTTATTCCTAAAGAAAATCATATATCTGAGTAATAAATTAGTACATGTCTGTCTACATCAATTAAATATATTAACATATTCTTTTTCTTTTATTTCGGTAAAAAAGTGAGGTTGAGCAAAAAGCATACAAGTGGACAAAAAACATACAAGTGGGGTATAGAGGTATAGGTCACACGGATGGCCTTGTAATTGTGAAACAGGAAAGGTGGATGCTGTAATAGTGGAACAGAAAAGTTGACCCTGGTTGTGGTAATGATATGTCACAGATAGCCTTGTAGTTGTGGAACAGGAAAGCGTGGTCGGATAGCCTTGTAATAGTGGAACAGAAAAGCGAGCTTGTGACCCTGGTTTTGTGGTAATGATATGTCGCACAGATAGCCTTGTAGTTGTGGAACAGGAAAGCGTGGTCGGATAGCCTTGTAATAGTGGAACAGAAAAGCGGAGCTTGTGACCCTGGTTTTGTGGTAATGATATGTCGCACAGATAGCCTTGTAGTTGTGGAACAGGAAATCGGGGTTTGTGACCGTGGGTTTGTGGTAATGATATGTAAGTAGGTCACACATTGCGCTTTTGACCTTGGTACGGTGGGACCTTGGTTTTGTGGCAACCTTGGAAATGTGGAAAACCGGTTTTTGTGGTGGTGTCCCAAAAGTCTCCAATCTTACCTACTTTGTTTCCCTCTGTAACCTATGTAATCTGACATACTGTATACATATATATATATATATATATATATATATATATATATATATATATATATATATATATATATATATATATATATATATATTATATATTTAGAAATTTTACAATTAAAGGTAAAAAAAATAAAAAAAAGTAAACATAAAATTCAAACACTCCACGTGCGATTTATTCGATTACGAAACAGAGAGAGCGGCAATATATTCGAGCACCGAAAAATCTTACGATTCACTGTCAAATTTATGCCAAAATTAGGCGTAGTCAACCGCAACGTTTTTTTGACCGGTAGCGACCCTTATAAACCTATAAAGTCAGCATTTCCTAGTTACTGTATTCTAAAATATTTATGGAATTACATACATCTACAAAGTAATCATTTCCTAGTTAGTAACAATATTTCTGACATATTTATAAGGTTACACACATGGGCCCGTTAAAGAAATCGCTGTATTTAAAAAAATAAAACATCTAATTCGAACAAAAGTTAAACGTTTACTAAAATTAATTAGTATGGGATTAAATAAGTAAATACGAAAATAGAGACCATCAAGCATATCATGCATAGTGGGCACCGCAGCGACCACTTGGCTCTTCCACTATCGGGACAGAGACCATCAAGCATATTGTGCATAGTGGACACCGCAGCGACCACTTAGCTCTACCACTACCGGGACCTACTCAACATCATCGTTCTCCTCTAGAAACTCTAGGATCTCTTTCATGTTGCACCTCAGAAACCACTGTGAGGGCGATGATCTTAGCTGTTCCTTGGTTGCTTTCGTAATTATACTGATACCAATTTTCCTAAGTTGATATCGACCATTTTCAAGACATTTCAGCACCTCGTACGGACTTAAAAACTCATAATCTCTTTTACTGATATGCATCTGTGAATCACATTGCATTAAAACAAAAGTGCTTGGTGTAAAATGTGTAATATATTTCCTTTTGCGATTACTCTCTTCTACATTTGTTTGGGATAACTTTTGTGAAACTCGCTGCCTGTCTATCTCCCGATTACCAACAGGCGTTAAATTTTCCGAAATATTTTGCAAGAGAGCTTGAGTCAGAGGGGTGGAGCTATTAACGCCTAACAAAAGTTGAAGAGGGGTCATACCCGTAGACTTTTGGGTAGTACTGTTTAATACCAACTGTATCTTCCATAAACTACTCAGCCATTCTGACTTGGTGATAATTTCAATCCTAAGTAGGTTACGAATTGTTCGCATGTATCTTTCCACTTGTCCATTTCCCCTTTGGATATCTGGTGTAACGTAATGGTATTCTATTTTCCAGGCGTCTAGATATTTCAGAAACGTTGTATTTTTAAAGGAGGTCGCAGAATGCGTAATAAGTTTTTTGGGAGTTCCGAACAGGGCCAACACATTTTGTAGTTTCTCGCGAGCTTCGACAGTAGTAATTGACTTCATGGGGGTTAGAATGCAATACTTTGTGAGTGCGTCGACGGTAACAAGAATGTGTTTGTAATTCTCGATAGCCATGGGAAGAGGGCCCAAAGGGTCCATATGCAAGGTGTGGAAGGATTCTTTTGGTTTGTCCACAGATTTTATGGTACCATGCAGTGGTCCTGTTCTTGTTTTTTTGATCGCACACATTACACAATGTTCGATATAACATTTGATGAAGTTTCTCAAACGTGGAAATCAAAAGTGGTCAGAAATAAATGCATACGTCTTTTCGGCGCCAATATGTCATTGCTCGTCGTGAAATATACGAAGCAGTCCTAACCGACTTTGTCTTGGGACATACCAATGAAGCTTCACAGTACCGTCTTCCTTAGAACGCCTGTGATACAACATTCCGTCTGTTCCAGTATATTGTTTGGAATCGACATCACCCTCGCTTAGCCGTCTGAGTAGGTTTTGGACTTATTCGTTCCCTTTTTGTTCCATATATTCACAGTCACGGTGTGCTACTCTCTGAACTGTTCCAACAGGGTTACTACTTAAGTAATCTGCATGGGGTAGGTTGCTTCCTTTTCGATACGATATTTCAAAATCAAAATCCTGCATGTAGATCCATCATCGGGCACACGAGGTATCAGATCCTTCTTGTTAGCTGTAGCCTTCATGGCGTTGCAATCCGTAACTAATTTGAACTTAAAACTCAACAAAGAAGTGCGAAAGTGTTTTAATGCCTGTATAATTTCCAGCGTTTCAATCTCATATGAGGATACTCACTTTCAATGCCGGTCGTTCTTTTACTAAAATACGCTACTACCTTCGGTTACGTTCCATGTAGTTGGATCAAAATAGCTCCACACCCAATGCTACATGCGTCGGTATGTAATTCGGTCGGCAGTTCTGGATTCTATACCGTAAGTAAGGACCTGGAGGTCAAATGACCTATTAAATGTTGTCTTGCCTTTTCTTACTCCGCGCCCCATACAAACGAAACATCCAGCTTTGTTAATCTCGTTATACATGCGGCTCTGCTGGCAAACTCGAGTACAGACTTTCGGAAATATCCCGATGGTCCCATGAATTGCCTAAGTTATTTAACGAATGTGGGTATAGGCGAATTGATCAAGGTTTCAACTTTAGTTTTACCAGGCTTTATACCGTCACTGGATATTTCTCTTCCTAAATATTGCTTATTTACTGTAAAGTTAATAAAACACTGATTTCTAACAATATATATATATATATATATATATATATATATATATATATATATATATATAACACAACGTGTCCCAGTTAACATTTCCAGCATGGGGATCTCGCTTATTATAAAAGATACAGATTTGGTTAAATTAGATGAATTACTCCTAAGGATTAGTGAAATTATAGGACACTCTCAATTTCCAAATTTCCATGTATTTTAAGACTTATGGCAAGAAAAGAAAATGTCAAATTTCTTTTCTTGTAATATCTTTTTTGTTATATTAGACATATAAATTTTATTTGCAATTTCTTAAGATATTTTTTATGCAGAATTTAAATATCAATTTGAATTTTTATTTGCACTTTCTATTTTTTAGTTTCAACCCCTAAATTAAATTTTTCTTATGGAACGACAAGTCGGCTTTGAAATAATTGATCGTGTTTTTTTATCCTCTTTACAATGATATAGCACATGTACTATCTATTTTTAAAAACAACAAAGAAAATTTAAAAAAATGTATTTTATTAAAGACTCTAACAATAAGCAGGCCGTGAAACATAAAAACACAATCGAATTTAATGTCACTTAAAAATTATTCGTTCCAGAATATTTTTGTGTCAAACATGGCTACTAATACTGAAAAGTTTGATACGTTAAGTTGTTACATCTTGTCTCATAAAAACAGTTTAGAAGCTGAACGAATGTACTTGAGGCTGTATCCTGAAAGAAGGCAGCCCAGTGCTCGTACGTATAGTAATTAATTTAAAAGAATATGGTTCATTTTCAAAATCTACTAGAAATCCGAAATTACGGAATGAAGATGCAGAACTAAATGTATTACAATCAGTTATTGAAAATCCTTCAACATCTGTTAGAGAAATTGAACATAACACTGGTATTTCGAAAACTACATCACAAAGAATTTTAAAACGTCACAGGTATCATCCGTATAAGTACACCATTCTGCAGGGATTTAGAGATGGAGATCAGGGGAGAAGATTACAATTTTGCCAATGGTATGTTAATCAATGTGAGAATAATGATAATTTTCCAGCTACGATTTTGTGGTCTGACGAAAGCAGATTTACAAATAACCGCTTTTTCAATCGACACAATGTTCACTTTTGGGACCGTGAAAATCCTCACGTTGTCAAGGAAAGTCGCCATCAAGTGAGATTTGGTTTTAACGTCTGGTGTGGCATTTTAGGCGCTAAACTTATTGGGCCCATATTTTTTAACGAAACATTAAATAGTGAAAGGTATTTGAATTTACTACAAACTGATTTAGAAAATAAACTTGATGATTTACCACTGATTGAGAACATTAATATCTGCTTCCAACAAGATGGCGCCCCACCCCACAATTCAAACATCATCAGCGAATATCTTAATAATCGGTTTCCAAATTCATGGATTGGTAATCGAGGGCCGATTTTATGGCCACCTAGATCTCCAGACTTAACGCCCTTGGATTTTTTCCTTTGGGGCTACGTAAAAAATCGTGCAAAATGCCGAAGATCTTCGTGAAGCTGTTCTTGCAGCATTTGGTAGCATTAAACGCCAAAAACTACGCAGAGCAATTACGTCGACACTACGCAGGGCACAATTATGTTAAGAACGGAATGGTCAATTGTTTGAACATCTTTTATAATTGGATAATTATCTCCAATACTATTACCTGCTTAACTCTTGTTGTTATCTATTATTTGTCGTTTTCTCATGTTTCACGGCCTACTTATTGTTAGTCTTTAATAAAATACATTTTTTAAAATTTTCTTTGTTGTTTTTAAAAATAGATAGTACATGTGCTATATCATTGTAAAGAGGATAAAAAAACACGATCAATTATTTCAAAGCCGACTTGTCGTTCCATAAGAAAAAATTTTATTTAGGGGTTGAAACTAAAAATAGAAAGTGCAAAAAAATCCAAATTAATATTTAAATTCTGCATAAAAAATATCCTAAGAAAGTGCAAATAAAATTTATATGTCTAATATAACAAAAAAGATATTACAAGAAAAAGAAATTTGACAATTTTCTTTTTCTTGCCATAAGTCTTAAAATACATGGAAATTTGGAAATTGGAGTGTCCTATAATTTCACTAATCCTTAGGAGTAATTCATCTAATTTAACCAAATTTGTATCTTTTATAATAAGCGAGATCCCCATGCTGAAAATGTTATCTGGGACACGTTGTATATATTAATGTTCTCAACCCGAATGTAAGAACAAACTTAATGCACGAACTTATTTAAGCCAAATGAGCGTCATGAAAAACCATGTAGGACCACTTACGTTATGTAAAAGAATTCTGCTATTTTTATTGCGGATTCAGGAAAAGAACTACAAAAAAAAACCTCACCGCCTCATACTACAACAAGAATAACAACATAAATAAAGTATCAGTATTAATTATAAATACCAAGATCAATACGTATTCAGACTCTACTGTTATTGCAAGATTAAATTGCTGTCACCCTACTCTAACCTTAATAAATTATTAAAATTAACGAACCAAAAGGAAACATATTTCATAACAGGCACACACGCAGTATTCCAATGAGAACATGCTTTAGTGTTGCACCGGTTATCTTCCCAAGGTCATCACTATGCCAGTTCTACCCTAGAACTGTTTTAGGCTTCCGCTACATTCACAAGGGAACATCCATCCTAAAATATGCTACATTATAGGTGTAAAATGTTAAAATAAAACGTTAAAAATGAAATCAAGAGATCTCTCTGCATTAAATAACAAGGTTGTAATGTAATATTAACTTTCAAATTATCGGTGATAATAATTTATATTAGATGGAATAGCCACTCTTACCATGGTATTGTAATATAAATCATACATTCATTTCATTTATTATCTGGTTCAATTTGTAAAAGGACCTTCTATCTTCAAATCAAATTATATTAAACTTATAATTAAGTTACCCTTTTGTTGAGATCATAATATTATAAGCAGGTTTCCAGACAGAAAGCATCTCAATAAAAGACAGAAACATATCAACCCTCTCTGGAATAGGACCAACTTTCATGCTTTGAAAACTATCTTGATTTTAAAAAATATAAAATATGAATAAAAATAATATTTAACAAAAACACCTTTAAAATTTAAATAACTTTAGTTAATTAAGTTTAGCTATAAGGAAGCCTATTAAACAACAAATAAATAAGCAATTGTTTAACTGAAGAAAATACAGGCTGATCCATTTAAGTAAAGCACGTTTTTATTTGAAGTTAGATAAAATTGAGCCTTAAATATCTGACGCCCTGTACAACTTTAAAATTTTTTTTATAGCTCTTAGCATATGATGTTGGTAATTTGTAGTCCAAATTTTATTAGATTTGATCTACAGGTTACATAGATATTTAGCTTTTGCAAAACCTCTGTATTTTTCAAAAAAGTGAAATATTTCACAAATGGAAAGACTTGGTATGGTAACTCTAAATAAACATGAATAGGAATTGGTTGTAGAGTTCAAAGTTGCTAAAAAAATTAGACATTCCCATTTAAAATAATACAGGTTTATGAAACAAAAAATGTTTGGATCACCCTGTATATTTCAAAATATTTTTAAAACATGCTTACATGGAACCTTCGCGCTGTTATATATCATTAAATGGTTGTATTACTATTTTGCTAAATAAGGAAATGGTTGTTGGTTATTTGTGAGTAAATATAACTAATATTAAGATGAAAAGCGGGTATTTACAAATTAAATTATAAAGCTTTTAAATATACGCGGCAATTTGCAGGGCATGACTGTTTTGTAAAAGGGAGCAAATAGAGGCACTGTCATAATGACGTGTATTTTTTAAGTAAGCGATCAGAGTTGGTTGAAAGTAATCAAACGGTTAGAAAGCGATCACTGCAGCATAAGTTGCGCTGCCATTTAAATTGTGAAATTATAACAAAAATTGAGTTGGTATAGTGATAAGGAAGTATAAATGATATTTTCCTTATTAATGTGAGGAAATGCTAAAGCGAATTATAGTGTAAATGTTATCAAGTTGGTGTTTCGATAGCGAGTGG
Source organism: Vesta saturnalis (assembly GCA_036346205.1). Taxonomy (NCBI): domain Eukaryota; kingdom Metazoa; phylum Arthropoda; class Insecta; order Coleoptera; family Lampyridae; genus Vesta; species Vesta saturnalis. The sequence continues at coordinate 1,966,270 of JARFJB010001008.1, read as the reverse complement.
TAAATGTAAAATAAGACAATCGATCTAGTGTAATAGATCGATATAGAAAGTACAATAACAAAAAAACATTGATAATTAAAAGCATAGCCGTTCGTAGCTCGCTTACATTTTATCGCGCACGACGTTTGTAGTTAAAACTGAGCAATTAAGTAAAAATTGGATAGTGTAAATGTATCAAGAAATTATTTACAAAGATCATTAAATTGTGAGAAAGAAAATTAGAATCGTATTCATCCATAACAAAAGTATAAGAAGAGATTGAGAGAACAACGGAGAGCGGCTCCAGCTCGGAGACATAGAACGTCATCAACCTATACGAAGCCTCAAATTGTCAGCCTGAAACGCTATAATTACGTCACCATCTCGAACGAAGTGATAAACAAGTAAGGTGTATTTATAGTGTAAATAAAAGAAACTTTGTTGCGTTTTATTTCTTTCGGAATTTATATTTAAATATCGATGCTGAACAAAAATATATTTCGCTCATCATTGATAAAGGATTGTTTTTGCATGTTACTATTAAGAAATACTAACTTAGAATTAGAGTTGATTTTTATATAACACTGTAAACGAAACAGTCTGCATTTCCAATTTTGGTTTAATTAAATGGGTATCACTTTTGCTTAATTTTTATTATTCACTCTTACAACTCATAAAAATGTGAATATGTAAATACTGAAGGAAGCAAGTTCAGTACATTACGAAATACAGGTAATTAATAGCATCAGAAAGAGGATGATTTTGGTAAATGATAACAATGACCATTTATTACATTATTGAGCTAGCTGGAGCGTCCCGATAAAAGGAAAAAGGAATTTGTTAAGCAATTATTAAAGTTCATTTACTCAAACAAAAATGTGATAACAATAAAAGTAAAGTTTAGTTAATAAACGATAGCTTTACAAATTAAAATCACTTAGTTAAAATTAAAAGGTAATCATTTCACATTTTCATAAGAACAATATAACATTGTTACTCAATGATTTTGAAATTCTAAAATATTGAAAAAGAACCCCAAATATTACTCTTTGGAGCCAGGTGTATGCAAGCAAAAGTAAGTCACAGGTAATACGCCCGTTACAGAACGATACCCAACAGCAGGGCTGACAAGAAGACCGTCACAATATGGAGAACGCTTTTTTTTTTAATTTACCGTTTTCCCCAAAACGGCCAAGGCGTTACAGGTGGCCCACCCTGTACATATATACACACATATACAGGGACCGCCGTGCAGTTGGACACATGAGAAACATTTTTATTATTGAAATTTTTGAAAAGCTCTATTGGCGGTTCGTTTTTGCATGTCTGACAACCAAAAAATCCATAGTGACATTTGTCACGTGACCATAGATTTTGCGGGAATTTTGAAAAATGTTAACTGTGGTGCCGAAAAATGGGTCAAATTGACAAGATAACGAAACATTGTATGAATAAAATGTATTTAGAATGCAACAAAGACCCCATATACCAATTTTCAACCAAATCAGGGCATTAACACAACCAGTGACGAGGCTAAATCGTATTTTTTTAAATTTCCTCTCACAAATTGTCCACGTTACAAATATTTGATTAATTTTGACCTAAAATTATGTAATTTATCTTATTAAAACTATTTTCAGGTAAAACAAGATTTTATGATGTTTAGTAATAAAAGCAGAGGGGAATAAATGGTATTTTTTATTTTTTTCTGATTTGGTTGAAAATTGGTATATGGGGTCTTTGTTGCATTATAATTATATTTTCTTAATACAATTTTTCGATATCTTGTCAATTTGATCCACAGTTAACATTTTCCCGACAAATCTACGGTCACGTGACAAATGTCACAATGGATTTTTTGGTTGTCAGACATGCAGAAACGAACCGCCAATAGAGTTTTTCAGAAATTTCAATAATAAAAATTTTTCCCAAGTGTACAACTTTATGGCGGTCCCTATATATATATATATATATATATATATATATATATATATATATATATATATATATGTATGTATAGTAAAGATCCCAGTATCCTTACTCAAATCCTTACACTAATTATTTCATTTATACCTTTGTTTTGCTGAAAAAAAATTCCTGTTCATTACAATAATTATTTCCCCTTCTTCCGGAGTTAAAAATCGTTTTCGATGCAAGACCCAACCAAAGTGCCACCTCCATTATCTAATCCAATCACGGAAGGTCTGACTGTATAAGCATAAGCGCAACGCGAAATCAATGCAACCCGGCATTATGCAAGCATTTCAGAGTCTACCACGCGGCTCTCCTACATAAGATCTGCAACCTTAACATACCTGACTAATCGGTCAGTTTGGGTCAAAGTAGGAAACACCTTCATCCTATTCAACCTACAGCAGGAGTACCGCAAGGTTCTCCCTTAACCCGATCCTCTATACTATCTGCGCATCCGACATTCCCGAAGGTACACAACCCGGAGTAGTCGTTGCGCAGTTTGCGGATGACACTGCCTCATATCCAAACCCTCTGGAACTTCTCCACCTGGGTGAACCGGTGTAGTTTCCGTAAATCCCACCAAAACCCTAACAATCCTCTTCCGTCAACCTAACTACACCGAAGATAAGTTCCCAAAGCTAGCCAATAGTAATGTTTCCCTCGCCCTGATTCAAGAAAGACTCGCATTCCAACACCAAGTCACCTACGTAGGAATACTCTTCACTAGAACTCTCAACTGGCTTCCCGATGTACAAAGAACACTTAACAGGATAAGAAACCGAGTAACCCTAGTAGGCGCCCTCCGGGGTAGAATCAGAGGTGCCACCACAAAACTACGACACACGTACAATACGTACATACCCCGTTATGGATTTCCGAGCACCCATATACACGAACATAAACCCTAATCACCTCTCCTCTATCATTTCCTGTGAACGCAAAATCTTACTCTTTGCTTTTAGGTTGTTGCCAGACAAGTATTGAGAACCCCCAGGGAATGTTCGCAAGGTGTATGCCTGTGTAGATATTTTCGTACTTCGCTTATTTGAAAGGTGTACGCTTGTTCAGCCTAACATCCTTCGAATTAACCAAAGCGTGTATGCCCGTTTCATTAATTAACCTATCTCGCCGCCACGTACTTAACATATACACAAACAGGCTGGGAGACTAGCCAAACCTGCATACAAACAATCGCATAATAATCTTCAGAAAGTCACGTTCCCGTAAGATACTCTGTTAACGGATATTTCTGTGAGTGTAAATAAATCCTGAATTCCTAACAAAGTATTACACCCCGCTTCCCGAAGGAATAAATAAATTCCACTAATTTAAACTAATTTCGATAAGCCCCGAAATTTTAATTCTCGGTCTAATTCTCAAAAGTACTCCCGTTTACGTATATTTTTTTTGTAGCGATAAAAATAAATCGTAATTGTAAATAAAATATAAAACCTGCTGTACGTTTTAAGAGAGATACTAATTTATCGCATTGCTTGGAAGTGTTGGATGAATCCACCAAAGTGTATGACCTTGATAGTTAATATGTATTCAGTTAGCGTAATTATAATAATTACCGCAAGGCCAATAAGTTAAATTAAAGCTCCGTAAAAAAAATTAGGACTTTATTTTGTTTTGAAATGAAATTGAGAAAGAACAGTTTGACCTAGAAAACTAAATTCGTTCCATTGAAAGTAAAGAGCCAATGTCCTCGTAAATGCTATGAATGTTATCTGCCCCTATTTTTATATAAATGTATTCCCTCGGAATAAATTTATATAGCACCACAACACCTAACTGATATAGCCGATCTTAAGCAGATGATGAAACAATTGATAGAACAAATGAGCACAATGCTGAACCTGCTAACCACAATTGTAACTAGAACTAATAATGGCCCAACACATTAATATTGCTGTATGGAACGTCAACGGGCTAATACACCACAAAGAAGAACTTATTGCCTTCATTAATGTCCACTGTCTCGACATAGTACTGATTTCTGAAGCGCACTTCACCGAGCGAAGTTATCTCAAACTACCAAGCTTTGTACTCTATGCAACACAACACCCAGACGGAACTGCGCACGCTGGTTCAGCCATAATCATCAAGAATACGATCAGACACCACGAACTTCCCAAATATAACGAACCACATCTGCAAGCCACATCTATAGTTGTTGAAGACTGGCTACGTCCACTTGCCTTATCAGCAGCATACTGCCCACCACGACACAACAACATTATGAACAGTATTTTCGTACACTAGGCAACCGATGCATTCCCGGGGGAGATTATAACGCGAAACATGTATACTGGGGATCTAGAGTAACTACTACGAAAGGGAGAGAAATGCTTAAAGCTATAAATAAATTAGGAACACAGCCTCTATCAGCAGGCGAACCTACGTATTGGCCCGCAGACCTCCGAAAACTGCCAGACCTGCTCGACCTTTGTTACATAAAAAACATAAACTCAAATCTCATTATTATTAATTTTATTAAATACATAAATAAAAAGTTTACCTCGAGTAGGATTCGAACCTTCGACCTGTACTTTGCTAGAGTACCGCGCTACCAACTGCGCCACCAAGGTTCAAGCCCCAATCGATGCAAATTTTGTCTTTATGTATGTAGAACTGATGTAAATTCTAAATATAATGATAATAATAATCAAATCTCATTAATATCAGCTCCTGCCTTGACCTCTCAACAGATCACTCGCCCTTATTGGTAATACTGGGTATCAATATAATACTCAAGGAGAAGGCACCTACACTCACAAATAAACGCAAGAAATGGAACCTCTTTCGAGAAACAGTACAAGAAGAATTGGATATAGATATCCCTCTAAAATCAACAAAGGATTTAGAAGATGCAGTAATTCACTTCAATCAGACCATCCAAAGCGCTGCTCGACAAGCCACACCAGAAAGAGCTGCTAAGTGACATCAGAAATCAAAATGTCCAAAACCATCTGAGATATTTGTCACCACTCGAAACAAATGACCACTCGCTCTGGAAAGCCACAAGATATTTAAAACAACCACAACATCATAATGCACCAATCCGTACTCCCAACAACACTTGGGCAAGAAGCGACAGCGAAAAGACGCAGACCCTTGGAGAACACCTAGCTAATGTGTTCACGCCATTTCCGGCAGATGACGACAATACAGAAATAATAAACCAACAACTAGAAATGCCTTATTAAATGAGTCTACCAATAAAACCATTCAAAATGACCCAAATAGAAGCCACTATTCATAAAAACGTGAACCCACACAAAGCATGACAAGATCTAATTACCGGTAACATAAAGAACTTCCACAAAAAGGTTATCAGTTTATAACCTTTCTCTTTAATGGTATACTACGCCTCAGGCACTTTCCCGAGCAGTGGAAGTCTGCGGTAACAATTCCCATTCCAAAGCCAGGAAAACCCGCATCGACCAATCTGCCTACTACCAGTCTTGTCGAAAGTGTTTGAAATAGTGCTACTTGAGAAGCTCTCCCCAATCGTGTTGGATAATTACATAATACCAGACCATCAATTTGGCTTTCGTAAACAACACGAAACAATAGAGCAAATCCGTAGGGTCGTAGCTAGAATTACTAAAGACTTTGACGAGCGGAAATACTGTACTGCAACATTTCTTGACGTTAAACAAGCATTCGATAAGGTCTGGCATGCGGGACTACTTTGTAAAATCAAGCAAAACTTACCTACTGATTACTTTGGAATCCTACAATCGTACCTTAATAATAGGCAGTTCACTATTCGATATGGCAGCGCGATAACAAACCCGTACCCGGTAAGCTCAGGGGTTCCCCAGGGTAGTGCCTAGGCCCAATATTATACTTGATATATACGAGGGGTCTTCCGACAGTACCGGGTAACATGGTCGCCACCTTCGCTGACGACACGGCGATACTTACATCTCACACTGATCCAACCCTCACATCCCAACAGCTGCAAATACAACTGGACGAGATACAGAACTGGTGCAAAAAGTGGCACATACAAATAAATGAAAACAAATCGGTCCACGTAACATACACCATAAGAAGAGGTACTTGCCCGCCGGTGACATTTAACAACCAACAAATCCCTCAAGCAGACTGCGCAAAGTATCTAGGCGTCCATCTAGATAAGAAACTAACCTGGAAATCCCATATCTGGACAAAACGTAAGCAGCTAGGGCTAAAACTACAAAAAATGTACTGGCTGATAGGGCGAAAATCTCAACTGTCCCTAGAAAATAAGCTACTACTTTACAAAACCATGCTAAAGCCTATATGGACCTACGGTATACAGTTATGTGGTACAGCCACCATCAACTAGGAAATACAAAAATTTAGTGCGCGATATAGTGATCGAATCAGAGCTCACCCCAATGTTTTAGTGGAGTGCTTAACAGAAAACGACGAGGTGCAACCGCGATTAAAAAGGTTTAAACCGCTCGACCTAATACACAGATTTGAACAGTGAGACAATGTGTAAATATGTAAATATTATGTAAAACTAGAAATAAGTTTAATGTAGGAGTGATCTCTGGATACACATCCTTAATGATACTCGCCTATTATACGTATATGACAAACCAACCATTGAATGTCGCCCTGCGACAGATTGGGCCGTTGCTATTTGCACGAAATTGACGTCATTGATTGCGGTGCAGTGACGTCATACATTTTCGATTTTTGACGTTACTGTCAACAAAAGAAATTGATTTTTCTGTTTTTAGGTGATATATGGAAATCGAAATATGTCAAAGCAACGGCCGGTTGAAAAACTGAAGTATAAACTAACCTAAAAAATGTAGTATAAGTATATTCTTTGATTGTTCTAGTAATTAGTTTGTTCATTGACTTTGTTTATTTTGGTAATAAAATATGGCAAATGTAATGTTATTCAGTTATTGGCTGTCGTTATAATGTTGTACATTTAGTTTTTATGAAATTATTGTATCGTTGACTGAAAACTTATATATGTTTTCGGTCAACGATTATATGTACATGATATGATTGTAGAATTGGGTCCTTTTATACCAGATTGCGTTCACTATGAGAATACCTAAAAAACTTAAAGTAAATGCATGCCTATAATAGTACTATTTTTTTTTTACGATATTTGTTTTAGTTTATTGGTGCATTACACTTTTTCACAATGGTGTTACCAAAAAAGTGCAGGCCAAGACGTCCTAATTACTTTAACTGAAGCATCAGTAAGCAGATGTGTATATGATGTTATAGAAGCTTTACAATACTAGGAACATCTGGTGAAATTTCCTACAACCGAAGAAGAGTTGATCGAGAAACAACAGTAAAAATCATCAAATTAATAAAACTTCATTAAAATTTGAGTTTTAGTTTTTTAAATTGACCAAATGAATTTCCCGTTATCAGTATAGGGTATATCGATTCTACTTATGTGGGTTTTGTTGCACCTCCAACCAATGGCCCTCATTTTCCAGGAATGCTGTTTTATAATTGGAAGAGTTTTACAGTTTAAATTGTAATTATTAAAAAGAAGTACTACTAGGTACCAGTAACTAAAAACAATTTAGTTTTTAGATCTGGAATGCAAACCTTCAAATTTTGAATATTAATGCAAGGTATCCAGGCCCCAGGCTCTGTACATGACTCAGCAATTTGAACTACTAGTCACATTAGAGGTCATTTGGAAGCAAATGCTGATAACCGATCCTGGCTTTAAGGTAAACAGTTACTGTTACACACTATATTAAGCATTTGAAGACTAGTTCTAGTTGTAAAATTTATTGTATTATGGTTGACCAATGTAATATTTAGTATTTATATCAAATAGTCTTAATTCGTAGGTGATAGTGGATATCCACTACAGCCTTGGCAATTACACCAATCCCTGCACCAGCAACTGGCCGTGAGCAGAGATTCAATAATGCAGTGTTAGGAATGTCGTGGAACGGTTGTTTGCTTCGCCGTCGTGCTCTACACTACAATCCCATAAAAGCTGCACATATAATTAACAGTTGTGCTATTTTACACAATTGTATTATACACAGATCATATAAATTTTGGCAAGTAATAATTATGATTGGTTATTTTTCATAATTTTAGAGTATATTGAAGAAAATACTGAAAATGAAAATTTTCTAGATGTTAATAATACTATCAATCAAGGGGCGAAAAATATACAGAATAGAATAATAGGCATCCGAAAAAGTCAGGTGAGTTCTACCTTTTAAATAACAAATTTTAAAATATCTGATTAATATAATTTTATTTACAGAACTCATACAATGGGTTGTTGATTGCAAATCCCTGATGTCATAATTTCTAAACTGTGTCAATTTTAGGATAAGATCAATAAGTTATGTTACACTATAGAACACTTTTTTATCAAGGGTTTTATGTAGACATAGCTAACTGTTGTAATAATTTGAACTTCTTTATTAAAAACGTTTTGTAATTGCATCCAATAATTGTTGTAATGTATAAATATCTTTTATATTGTCTATTTTTATTACTTAAATATAACACAATACACAATTGGTCTTGAAATGTTAAGTATTTAAAATAAGATTTCTATCTAGAATATTATTTCTATTTTGCATTGTAAAAAAGGGGGGTGAGCCCTCTATTTATATCTTAAATAAAAAGAAAATAATTTCCTCTACAATAGACTCGTACAGTTCAGCCAAATCCACATAAAAGAGCGTGGCTTGACACACAGATTAGTGAAAACTAAAACAATAATTACAAAAAAAAATATTTTTTCTTAGGAACAGACCGGAGATTTATACAATTAAAATGGTACCGCTGCAAGCAGCAATCACACCTAATATTTCTCACAATGCCTAATTCTAGTTTACAAACAAAACATGTCCACTTATTACTAATTTTTTTATTATTAACGATATCTAATATGATATCATATACACTTCCTTCAATCAAATCTCTAATTAACTATATATACACAATCATCCAAAATGGTCATAGGAATATTCTTGAAGTTTTTTAAATCGGTACTTTTGATAAGATATTCCCTTGAAACAGCCAAGCTTATAATATTTTCTATTTCCACTACCATTCTCAAAATACTTTCTTGCTGCTTCTCTTTACTTTTATTTAAAAAGGGGATAGGTATTTTAATTTTGCGAGTTTTAGGCAATCCTATAACAGTTTTGTCTAAATCTTTGTATCGTCCCCTTTTTTTAATAGGCAGAGGCATTTGGACACGTTGAATTTTCTCATCCACTACATTTTGATCATAAATTTGGGAACTTGTATCAACTACTTGAATAGTATCCAAATTCTGCAGATTTTTTAAAACTGTAACTTCTGAAGCAGAAATTTCGATGTCTTGTATGACAATAGGTTTATGCTTGGGTTTAGCTGTTACACTGTTTGTACTTACAGCGTCAAACTGCATTGAATTAGATGCATGCAACTGATCGTTAATTGTCAAGGGCTGTTCTTTGTGTCCTGATGCTATTTCATTATCAGATAGGATTTTTGATATATTTACATTTTCAAGTGCTACTTCAGTTCCCAATCTCCACGCATCCCTTATTTTAGTTAAAATGTGCATTCTATAGTCAAAAATACTATTACATGTCAGTGTTAATAGATTTAGTAGATCTTCTATAATAAATGATGCTTTTTTGCGTTTATCGCTAGCACTTAAAACTTTTTCTTGATTATAAATGGTACTAATTTTTACTGAACTTGGGCTTGCCATTGAGTAATTTGTTGCATCAGTTTTCCTGTCTTCAAATATGCGATGATTTTTTATAAGAAAACTTTTATGCCATCTTGTATGACAGAGACCACTATCAAATAAATCAAGGCCTTCCAATTCTCTAACTGCAAATATATGATGGCATGGTAACAACATGGAATTAAAATTACCACACTCACATGCTTCAGTAGTAACCTTTATAGTGCCTTTGGATGATTTAATATGTCTTTTGGTGGTACTGTCTGTAATAAGGTGTGATGATACAGTTACATGTTGTCGTGATTTTATTTGTTCCAGTACATACGAAAATGCATAATGTGTCAGGAAATCTCTGTACAAATATTCTGGGCTACTAGAGTCAAAATGTTCAACAGGCCTTTTAACAATTGATTGTAAAACAATGTGGTCTCTTTCATAATTATGTGAATATAGCCACTTAAAAAAATTTATTATAAAATCAACCAAAGTAGAATGTTTTGGTACAACTTTTTTTATTTTATTATTTAATGATTCCAGTCGATTGTTAGTAAAATTCCTCAAGTTTCCATTCACCATATAACAAAGCACCCACTCTTCTTTAATGCAGTGCCAGTTTTTATTAAAATAATCAACAACAGAATAAGGTGCTGTATCACAAAACAAATTATAATTGTTTATGTATATCTGTTCTGAAGTGCTGTAAACCAGTTTGGTTAACATTTCCAAAGACAGAGTGCGTTCATCTGCAGTCAAATTAAACTTTTGATTAGTAATGTTCCGCTTAAAAGTTTTTAATGTATGAAACATACAAATATATACAGGCACATTTGGAAATACTTCCTTAATTACGTTTCTTTCTAGAAGGTCTTTATCACCCATAAAGCATTTAATTTTTAAAGAGGTCTCAAAATGTTCTTGCTTAAATATTTCTAAAAACCATTTGAAAGTTTCATAATCCTCATTTTTTATCAATGAAACTCCTATTATTTCGCTATTGCCTTCGGCATCAACTATCATAAGAAGCATTACAGTTAAGTTAATGTTTAGCAGTTTGTATGTTCCATCTATAGCAATTATTTCAGGCCATCCCTCCATGGATTTTCTCATTGCTGGAGTTGAAAAGTATAACGCTTTGAAAGAATTGTTTTCATCTTCTAGTACAGAAACATCAGCTTCTGAAAAAACCTTCTATACTACATATAAATAAAAAAAAAAATGTGACATACCATATTCTTCTCTCAAAAGTGTGACAACTTTTAGTAGATCATTGTTTGCTCCAGTTTTAACACTGTGTTTTATATTATGAATATCTTTTAATATGGGGTTTTTACCAGTCTCTAAATGCATTTTATTTTGAATCAATACACTGTTACCACCTACAGTTAGATAATCACAAACTGTTTCCCTTTCCGATATATTAAGTCTTCTGACTGGAGGTAGATGTTTATATGCAGCCTAGAAAGCAAGAGTACCTAATTAAATCGATTCAGTTCCAGTTGAATACCAAATTTTGTTTGTAATATTTATGTTTCACATACTTAACCTTGCTACGGTTGACAACAATACAATTGAAAATCAGTATTAATTTTATTAAATACATAAATAAAAATTACTTATCTTTTGGGAAATTTCAATATTTAGGTTATACAATCAATCTAAACGTTTCGATAACACTTACAGTTATCTTCGTCAGTAGTAATGTTAAAAATTGTTAAAGATGTTGAAAACAATTTTGTTAAATTTGAAAATTAATTATGGTGAAAGTTTACATTTTCACATGAATAAAAAGTTTACCTCGAGTAGGATTTGAATCTACAACATCCACTTTGCTACAGTGGCGCTGTAACCAACTGAGTTATCGAGATATGTCTCAATTGATGTAAATTTTGTCTTTATGTATGTAGAACTGATGTAAATTCTAAATATAATGAGATTACAGTCAAATTACTTATATTAATGGAATGTTAGCCTGCAATATCGCAAGAATTCACACATACCAAAGACACTTGACTAATATTAAATTATTATTATAATAATCCACAATTAGATCGTAAAAATCTAACAATTCATTTCAATGAATCAATGGATCGTGTTTGTTGAATGCTACTTAATACACAGTATTCGATACGTATCGCTATATATCGATTCATATGTTGAGTGCCCCTATAAACTGTTTAATACTGTATACAAAATTTACTTTTTACCATGCAGGTCCTATAAAAAAGTGCTTTTACAATTAAGGATTGTTTTAAAGTAAAAATATATATTTTTATTTTAACTAGTTATAAAAATGCCAACCTCTCTTATTTCATGATCAGTATGATATGTTGAAGCAGAATATAGTTCAAGAAATAGGCCATTTTCTGAAGTTCGGAACAGAATAAAGGCAGAACAACCCATTCGGTGAGTTCTGTAAATAAAATTATATTATATTAATCGGATATATTTTAAAATTTGCTGTTTAGAAAGTAGAACTCACCGACTTTTTCGGATGCCTCTCGATTCACTTTTTCTTTTTCCACCTCCATGAATGCAACAATACTGTATTCTGCTATATTTCAACGTATTTTCTGAGATTTTAGATTTTTTTGAGTCCCGTATCCAAAATTTCACATGATTTAAGGACTCGTATGAGGCTATAAAATCTTGCACCGCTGAAAAATGGCTAAACGTTTGACCTATTTCGATATACATATATCACCTAAAAACAGAAAAATGAATAAACCGCATTAAAAGTAGTGATAGCCTACACCAATTTCAAATAAATTTTATTACAACATAGACAAGAGCAAAACTAAAAGCACGTTTCTTTTGACAGTGCGGTCAAAAATCGAAAATGTATGACGTCACGTCACTGCGCCGCAATCAATGACGTCAATTTCGTGCAAATAGCAACGGCCAAAAAAATTAAAAAAAAAAAAAACTACTTACTAGTACATAAATTCTTAAAACTTTTAAGAAGAAAATATTTATTTCTTTTGGTTTTAAATTCCAGTAGAAATTAACCTACGTGTTACGTTAATAATTTAATTACCTAAATACATAAAGAGTGTTAAGGGGTCAATTATTAAACATCAGATTGCATTGTGAATGACAATAATATTTAAGCATTTACTCATCATTCTGTATTACGAATTATCCAATTCACAGAGATTAAAAACACACCAGGAGTTGCGATGCCACGTAGGAAGGCCACATAACCGGCCTGAGCTAATCCAGATAGTGGCTACCTGAGGGACCCGTCCTTCCATTTTTTGTTAATTTGTTACTTTTCATTTTATTATTTATTTTATTTTCAATAGAGAGTACGTTAAATATATTTAGCTGAAGATTTACAAATAGGAAATAAAGGGTAATTAAAACGAATTAAAGTAGTTGTCAAAATTAGGTAGTCACAATTATTGTCCGAACCTATACCTTTCTCCGAGCAAATATTACAAAATAGTTAAAGTAAAAGGAGGCTTTGCAATATTACATATTGTTTGACATGTTATATTTTTGTTATTATATCAACGTACAGTCGCCTACTTAAAGAAGTGCCGTAGTTAAAGTAGTGCTTTAATAACTATACTATACTATAAATCTACAATGTCCTACTACTAAGCGTGTTTGAACTCGTTGCCAATAATTTATGTTATGTATTGGACTTCTATAATACTTAATACTGTAACTTAACTATTATATAGTTTAAAAGATAGGTATACAAATTGTTTAATACACGACTGACCCTCTTTTTACCATTGTTCTTTTTATTGACAACTGCCTAGTACGATTTACGAAAAGTGCTTCTGGCAAAGTCGTGTTAATTAATATTTAAAAATAAGTGAATAACCGACACACGATTTGCTGTTTTAAATCATCTTTCCGTTTTGTTTTCTAATCGCATTGATCATATTTATAACCAGTACTTCAGCCATGTATTTTATAATGCTGCTTTAAACTATTTTTCCTTTTTGTTGTATAATTGCAATGATCACATTTATAATCAGCACATGATTTATGTATTTCTAAATGCTGTCTTAAATTATCTTTCCATTTTGTTATAAAAGCACAGTGATTACATTGATACTCAGTACTTGAGCTGTGTTTAACATAATGTCGTTTTAAGATACGCTTCCATTTTGTTATAAAATCACATTGATCGCATTTATACTCAGGACTTGAACTGTGTACTACACAATGTTGTTTTAATGCACTTTTCCATATTGTTGTATAGTCACATTGGTTACATTTATAATTAACATTGGATTTGTGTTTTAAATTATGCTGCTTTAGACGACCCTTCTGTTTGGCTGTATAATCACATTGATCACATTTATAACCAGCACTTAAACTGTGAGTAATACAATGCTGTATTAAATTACTCTTCCATTTTGTTGTATAATCACATTCATCACATTTATATGCAGCACTTAAGCTGTGAGTAACACAATGCTGTTTTAAGTTACTTTTCCATTTTGTTGTATAATCACATTGGTCACATTTATAACCATGACTTGAACTATGCATCGCATAATGCTGTTTTAAATGCTCTTTCCGTTTTGTTGTATAATCACATTGGTCACTTTTATAATCAGGATTGGAACTGTGAATCACATAATGCAGTTTTAAATTACCTTTCCATTTTGTTGTATAGTCACATTGGTCACATTTGTAACCAGTATTTGAACTATGTATTACAATATGCTGTTTTAAACTATCATCCCATTTTGCTATATGATCACAATTATAATGAGCACTTGATTTGTGCTTTTTTAACCAAGCTCTCCGTTTTGTTGTATAATCGCAATAGTCACATTTATAACCAGTGCTTGAGCTGTGTACTACACAATGCTGTTTCAAATTGTGTTTCCATTTGGTTACATAATCACATTGATCACATTTGTATTTCAAAGATGAAGTCTGATTAATAAGATTGTAAGTTAAATTGTGTGTCACTGTTGAGGGAACGGTACACTGATTAGGTTCAAAATTTGTGGCGGGTTTGACATAATTATGTTTTGTATGATCTCGTTTAGTTATACTAACAAGATTTCTTAAACCCTCCTCGTCTTCGCTCTTTTTTTCAATATTTGCAGTATCTTTCAAGTCATTGTCAAGATTTACACCATCAGAATGGTAATCAATTTCTTTTTTTATTAGATCCTTGTTGACCATAACATTTTGTTGGTTACACAGTAAATTTATTTGTCGTTCCTCTGAAGGTTCTACTTTTGTAAGTTGCTTATCAATCTCATACGGCATTTCTGAGAGATTGTACTGTTTTAAAATTTAGTCTCATTATTTCTAGAACTAAACGCCTTCGTAAACCGCCGCGAAATAAATGGTTCACTCATCTGATCAAGTCACAAAATAGTAATATACTACCAGAGAATATCAGCAATATTACTCTCATGCCATTTTGTTCTGCGTCATCAATAATGACGTCATATCCCGTGGTTTGTATATCAAAACTAGCTAGGATCGTATTCAGCCATCAGGCAAATACGAAAAGGCTATGAAATTAATATTTCAATGGAGTAATAAAGTATGTAATTATCAAAACACTTAAGTAAAAAGTAAACAATTAAGACATTTGTTCAATTATAGTGTTTAATTAACTAGTGTTTTAGTAACAGTGCTTTTTGTAATTTTTGTCGCGACAATTTTAAATTTTAAAGTTGAAAGAAAATATAGATATATTTTAACAAACGTTTCAACAATACACGAATATACATAATAATACAATAATACTTATTACTTAAGGGGCTACACTACCTTAAAACATGAAAACAAAAAATTATTTTTAGTATAAAATATTTGGGAGTATAGAAGTACGTGTTTGAGGGTTCCCTAAAAAAATAATTATAAAATTATTTTGATAACAGGAGCTTTAGAATAGTTGGATAAACGTTGAAAATCAAGAAATTTTCTACATTCACAACATGTTTTCTTTTGCATTAACAGCTATGAAATTGATAATACTGAAACAATATGCAGTTCACTACGTCCTGTTGGTTTTATATTTTAAAAAATGTTATTGTTAAAAGTGTTATAACATTTGTAAAATACGAAGTACTTCGAAGCGTGCTATTGTAGCCCCTTTTAAAAAATTATAAGTATTCTGGACAACAGGATACAGGTATTATAATGAATAATATAAAATGACTATAAACAATCAAAAAAATATATGGATAATTAAGATGGGAAAGTAATTGTATTAACAAATACGCCCTTCACAGGTTCACGCCTAACAATTCCGGCAATAACCAATAGGAATTAAGGTACCTATACAAGATAAATGTGCATTATATAGTAAGCAGCCCTAATGACGCTCGACCTGACAATTTTAAAATGTACAAGAATGACTCATTTGTATAAAATGCAATCGATGTACTCAAAGAAAAATAGCAAACAGCTATTTAAAAAATTTGTTAATTAAACTTATAGTTAAGGGAAATTCTTCATTAAATAACATCCGCTGCACTGTAAGATTAAGTTCTTAAGTACAAAGGATTAAAATGCATTCATTACCGGTTTATTGTTATGCCTAAACCATCAGTGTGTAGTGTGTATTCGTTCCTAGAGTTTCATAGTATTCAAGATGCCTAAAGCAAAACCGTCTTTGTCAAGACGCCGTAAGCGAACAAGCAGATCTAGAATAATAAAAAACTTGTGTAATAAATCGTAAGTATAGATACTGATTTTTTATCCTATTATTCTTTAAAAAATTAAGATTTTCGTCTATTGTAGAAGTTGTTTTCCTAAACATATTTTGTTTTGTTATAGCAAAAACTATGTTTGATCTAATACAACAAGAAGTGTTGAGAATGACGTTAATGGCATTGTTGAGTGAGTAATTTTATTTTATTACAATACAAAAATAGAGCTTTTGTATTGTTTGTAGATCGTATGTTAAAAAAATTTTATTCTCTTACAATTTCCTAAATATATTCCTTATTTATTACAGGGAACACGATATTGAGCCTCAAATTGCTAACAGCGACAACGATAATAGCTTGGTTCAGTAAGTGATTTATTGTTATTATAATACTGTGCATACTAAACTCCCTACTTTTCAGTATCGAGTATTTACCACCCCTTGAGATGGAAGTTGATGCAAACCCACCGTTAACTCTTAATGACATAATACAAGGGAGAAGAATAGTTGATTTGGCATATGTACTTCTCCAATATGAAAATGTTGCTAATCATAAGTACAAATGTACAATGGGATCAATGAAAATTCAAAAGGAAGTGAAACTAGGACTCCACCACGCTTGGCATTTTCAATGTGACAATTGTGACAAAACGGTTGTTATTCATTCAGAACACCCAGATCATGTAAAAGATGTCAACAAAGAGTTGGTTTGGGGCTGCCTAAGTACGGGAATTGGTCATTCACAAGGTGAAGAATTATTTGGCGTACTAAATTTACCATTTATGAGATACGAAACTTTCCATCGTAACACTTCTGCGGTGAAGAAGGTGAGAAATCGTTAGTTATATCAAAATTGAGCTCAATTAATATTTTTGTTAGACTTGGGAATCACAATTGTTTGAAGAAATGCGCCTGGCAGGCGAGGAGGAAAAGCGGCTCGCTATAGATTCTAACCAATGGTTTGAACTAAATGGTGAGAAAATCCCATATATTACTGTAACTGTGGATGGAGGTTGGTCCAAACGAAGTTACGGTCATGGCTATAATGCATCTTCTGGGGTTTTAAGCTACACTATAAAATAATGTATATTTCGATGTAAATAATGATTATTTCTAAGCCGTCATTATTGGAGCAGCTACAAATAAAATATAATATGCCGGTGTAAAAAATAAGATGTGCTCGAAATGTCAATTCTATAAAATGCGCAAAGAGACCCCAAAGAAACACGAATGTGTACTCAATTTCTCTGGTCCTTCAACGGCCATGGAAAGTGCTATAATTACGGAAGGATTCTCAAACAGTCAAGAACAACATGGATTAATTTATAAATACTTTATAGGTATGTACGGATATATCTACTATACGTACATAATATATGTATAATAATATAAACATTTTATTCCAGGCGATGGTGACTCAAATGTCTTTGCAAAAATAACAGAGAAGGTTTCATATGGTCGTTATGTCAGTAAAATAGAATGTGCAAACCATATGACACGTTGCTTGAGCGAAAAGTTGCACAGGCTATCAAAAAACACCAGCTTCTCATTAGAAGGACGTAAAATCTTACTAGAAAAATTTGACGGTTTCACAAGGATTGAGCGATTGGTTAAAGGTGTTCGGACTGCGATAAAAAATAATAATGAGCAGGGCTCTTTACATTTGCGTGAAAACTTATTAAATGCACCGTTCCATGTTTTTGGGTGTCACACAAAATGCAGGTTAGAATATATCTACAAGTTGCTACCGCAGTATGTGTAGTTTAATATTTATTTTTATTGCAGTACATCTTTTTGTAAGAAAAAGGTGGAAAATGAAAACATATTAAGTATAGCTCAATCAAGTGGAGTATTACGTGAAATTCAAAAATTCTTGGAACCAATGGTACAAAAAAGTGACATGTTGGTACTCAATAAAACTACAAACGCGGCTGAAAGGTACGTAAACATATGAATACGCAGAACCCTGAATAACATAAAAATATGTTGTTTTATATTTATGTCGCTGGTTTCCAAATGTGTGGGAGGTAAACGCATTAATTATACTAAGCGCTTATCATATACAGCAAGAGTTCATGCTGCCGCATTATCGTATATGGGGGGTCCTACATGGAATAAGAGACAATGTGCCTTGGAGCGAAGAAAAGGAGTCATTCGCCGAAAATTTCGTGCGCAACAGTCGGAAGCAAACTGCAATTACGGCCCAGATCCATCTCAACCCGATATGGATGAAAATCTATTCAGTGAAAAAAAGAATCATTTTTTTAAAAACCTTAAGAGAAAGGGTAAATACAATAGATAAGGTTAATGTAAATACAGAAAATAACACGTGGCCAACATGAAAATAAAAATTGGAGGTCCATCAGGAAAGAGTACCTTACTGCATCTAATTTTGGTACAGTTATCAAGAGACGCGATTCAACGTCGTGTCATAATTTTATACGGTCGAACAAATGAGCGTTTAGCTAAGGAGTTATATATCTCAAAGATGGGAACAGACATATTAGAGTGCGGATTCTTTCTAGACACAGAACATTACTTTTTAGGAGCAAGTCACGATGGGTTAATTGGTGACGATGGCATTGTAGAAATTAAGTGTTTGCACAGTATGAAGGGGAAAAAATTGTTGGACCCATATTTGGAAGAAAATAGATCACTGACGAATAAACTATGTTATGAAATAGTTGATGGAAAAACTAGGTAAGAATATTTATTTCTATGCGGCGGCAATACAATGTTTGTTTCAGATTAAAAAGAAACCACAACTATTTTTACCAAGTTCAGGGTCAACTAAATATAAGCAGGAGAAATTTCTGCGACTTTATGATATATTGCGAAACAGACTTTTCTAATGAAAAATTTACAGGGAGTTATGGAATAAGACCATGCTACCAAAATTAAACAGATTTTATATGGATTGCATTCTACCGGAAATAATTGACCCAAGAATCTGTAGAAATATGCGAATACGAGATCCCAAATGGGTATTAAATACAATATAAATTCAATTGCTGCTCGATATTGCACTTTTTCATACATTTTTTATGTATACTATATTTTTTTTTGTATAGTTAATAGTGTAATTTCAACTCATTAGATTTCCGTTAAATAGAAATTAATACTTACGTACATACTTTGTAATAATTTTATTTTATGTATTGTCCTGTAAGTGGAATTATTCTGTTAGTCAATAAATATTATAACTATATTTAATTTTATAATAATTGAACTAATTATTAATGTAACCTTTTGAAGCAAACATAAATATATCATTCTTTTACAGTCCGAACGATTACCAATAATATTATATTACAATAATATAAATTTAGTGAAAAGAATGTCAGGTACCTGACCCTAATCCTTCTTCAGGCGTTAAAATAAACCACATTTCGTAAAGAACTTGTTTACATGAAATAAAAGGAGGAGCTTAAAGTAAACTGAAATTTTACTACTTTGTTTCCATCTGTTGTAAAATAAGTATCTCTAGGAAGTAGTGAAGCCCCTTAAACAAACGTCAAGAAATTTGTCAAAAATTTGTACGTAGTTGTAGACATACGTTTCTTACAGTCCATATCCTGACTACCGCAGACGTACGTTTCTGAATTTATCTTACTCTACTGTATAATAATAAAGTAAAACAGCGTATTGTCAATAATTTTATTATAATAATGTACCGACATGAGTCATACACAAGTTAAACACTGCCCGACTTTAGAGAGGATATTACTATTTTGTGACATGCATTAGAGACAGTGTTGTGAGATCAAGATTCGACTTTTTCATGAGTACAATGTTAGAAAATCATGAGGTTGATTATAAAAATCATGAGACAATAAATATTTAGTATTTTATTATTTTGCCGTTTTTAAACATTTTATGTTTCCATCCATACCATAATATAGGGCGTCGTGTATTGAATTAACCTTAACCAAATACCTTATACTTATTTGCATTAACTTCGCTGCGTTGCCAATTGGTATTGTAGTGTTACTTTCATGTAAATTTTAAAGTGAATTAACATTAATAAAGGGTCCTGAAGGAATTTATCCTAACCTAATCTGATTAATAAAACTATTATTTTAAGAATACAAATAAATATTCTAATGGCAACACGACGGAAGTCAGGGTTATTTAATTTATATTGACTTGCAGTACCGACAACCTATTAACGAAGTGTTAGTGATAAAACAAAAAGTAGAAAACAGTTGGCAATGAATTGTTGCTTTTATTTAAATTAACTTAGGTGATCTTGTTTCCTTAATCCTTACAGTTCTTTACTTTTGTAACTTCAATTCACTGTAGTAATTAACACACAATCATGGGAGTGGTTTGATTGTGATTTTCACTATCGCTTGACGACATTTCTACTTCCATTTTAACTATAATTACGTAACCCGTTACGAAACAGTGATTGACACACCACTGTTACGAAACCACTGAAGCATCTGATGATCTGAAGTTAGTTAATAACTGTACTGCCCAGAGCCGTAGGAGATGTTCAGTAGCGTAGCGTATTAAAATATTTGTAATAAGATATGCTTGCTACATAATTTATTATTCGGGCGCGTAAAATTGTATTTCTTTAATTTATGATGATGTTAAAACGCAAAATATGAGAAAATCATGAGATTTTACAGTTAAATCATTAGATCATGAGATGAAGAACAAAATCATTGAATCTCATGCAAAATCATGAGATATCACAACACTGATTAGAGAATCATTTATTTCGCGGTGGTTTACGAAGGCGTTTAGTTCTAGAAATATTATTCAAGTTTTTGAACGACAAGTGCGGGCTCTGGTGTCATCCGATCAAGTTTAGAAACCAGGTTCAGAAATTCACAAAATTGCGTTTTCGTTTGTTACTTTAAAATTTTTTTTAATGAGATTAAATTTTAAAACACTACGATCTCTCAGAAATGCCGTATGAGATTGATAAGCAACTTATAAAAGTAGAACCTACAGAGGAACGTCAAATAAATTTACTGTTTAACCAACAAAGTGTTATGGTAAACAAGACTCTAATAAAAAAAGAAATTGATTACCATTCTGATGGTGAAAATATTAACAATGACTTGAAACTTATAAAAGTAGAACCTACAGAGGAACGACAAATAAATTTACATTTTAACCAACAAAATTTTATGGTAAACAAGGATCTAATAAAAAAAGAAATTGATTACCATTCTGATGGTGAAAATATTAACAATGACTTGAAAGATACTGTAAATATTGAAGAAAAAAAGGGGGAAGACGACGTCTCAGGTTTAAGAAACCTTACAGATCATATAAAGCAAAATAGTGACAGACTCGCCACAAATATTCAACCTAATCAGTCTAGTTCACCCTCAACAGTGATCCGCAATTTAACTTATAATCTTATAAATCAGACTTCATCTTTTAAATATAAATGTGATCAATGTGATTATGTAACAAAATGGAAACATAGTTTAAAACAGCATTGTGTAGTACACAATGCTGGTTATAAATGTGACCATTGCGATTATACAACAAAATGGAAGAGTTACTTAAAACAGCACACTTTGAAACACAAATCAAGTGCTCATTATAAATGCGATCAATGTGAATATGTAACATACTGGAAACACAATTTAAAACGGCATTGTGCAGTACACCATTCAAGCACTGGTTATAAATGTGTTAATTATAAATGTAACCAATGTGATTTTACAACAAAATGGAAGAGTCACTTAAAACAGCACACTTTGGGACACAAATCAAGTGCTCATTATAAATGTGATCAATGTGATTATTTAACGAAATGGAAACACAATTTAAGACAGCATTCTGTAGTAACAGTTCAAACACTGGGTATAAATGTGACCATTGCGATTATACATCAAAATGGAAGGGTTACTACTTAAAAAAGCATACTTTGAAACACGCGCATTATAAATGCGATCAATGTGATTATGTAACAAACTGGAAACCCAATTTAAAACAGCATTGTGCAGTACACCGTTCAAGCACTGGTTATAAATGTTACCAATGTGATTATACAACAACATGGAAAAGTGCGTTAAAACGACATTGTGTAGTGCACAGTTCAAGTCCTGAGTATAAATGCGATCAATGTGATTTTAAAACAAAATGGCAGACTATCTTAAAAAGACATGGTGTTAAACACAGCTCAACTGAGTATAAATGTGATCACTGTCATTTTATTACAAAATGGAAAGATAATTTAAGACAACATTTAGTAATAAATAAATCATGCGCTGATTATAAATGTGATCATTTGCGATTATCGAACAAAAAGGAAAAACAATTTAAAGCAACATTGTATAAAACATAGCTCAATTACTAGTTATCAATATAACTAATGCACAACAAAACACTTAAATATGACTTAAAACAACATTTTGTAATACATGATTTCTACACTGACTATTAATGTGATCCTTGATTATACAACCAAGTGGTATGGTAATTTAAAGCTCCACAGTGTAAAACATAAATCAATCAATTATAAATGTACCAATGTGACTATGCAAAAAGTCTATCAAAACGACAGTGTTTTCATAGTTCAAGTAATGATTATAAATGTGATCAGTGCGAATTATAAAACAAAATGGAAAGATAATTTAAAACAGCATTTTGTAAAACGCAAATCATGTGTTGGTTACTGAATTATTGTTAGATATTAATTATGTGTAAACGGCTTTGCCAGAAGCACTTTCCTAAATCGTAGTAGACAGTTGTAAATAAAAAGATCAATAATAAAAAGGAGCCATTACTTTAGCTATTTTGTTAATATTTTCCCGGCTGTAGCTTAGTCAGAGCAAGGAGAATAAATGTGGCATCTACCTGATTTTGACAAATACACTAATTCGTTTTAGTTATCTTTTATTTCGTATTTATACAGCTCTAGCTAAATATACTTAACCTACTTTGTATTGAAAATAAATTCTAAATAAAATAAATAATAAAACGAAAAGTAACAAAAAAAAAAAAAAAACGGAAGGACGGGTCCCTCAGACAGCCACTACCTGGATTATCTCCGGCGGGTTGTGCGGCCTTCCTACCTGACGTCGCAGCTCCCTGGTGTGTTTTTAACCTCTGGATATTGGATAATTAGTAATAAAGAAAGACGATAAATGCTCCAATATTATTGTCATTTAAAATGTCTGATGTTTAATAATTGACCCCTTAACACTTATGCATTTAGGTAATTAAATTATTAACGTAACACGGGGGTTAATTTCTACTGAAGATCAGAAGAAATCAATATTTTCTTCTTAAACGTTTTAAGAATTTACGTTAACTACTAAGTAGCTAACGTCTGGATATACGAAGAAATTTATTCCGAGAAGAACACAATAGGGGCTGATAACATTAATTATATTTACAATGGAACGAATTTAGTTTACTAGGTCAAACTGTTCTTTCCCAATTTCATTTCAAAGCAAAATAAAGTACTAATTTTATTTACAGAGCTTTTAGTTTAACTTACTGGAGTTGCGGTAATTATTATAATTATGCTAACTGATTACCATATAAACTATCAATGTCATAATCTACAAACAACGTGAACAAATAAGGAAAATGGCGCATCTCTCTTAAAACGTATAATAGAGGTTTTATATTCAATTACGATTTTTTTATCGCTTCCAGGAAAATATATAGGAATGGGAGTTCTCTTGAGAATTAGACCGGGATTTCTAATTTCGGGGCTTATCGAAATTAGCTAAACTTAATGGAACTTATTTATTCCTTCAGAAGGCGGGTTGTTACACTTTATTAAGTATTCAGGTTACGAAACAAGGTATATTCGCACAAAGGGCCGTAGTTGATTTAATTAAATATTCTGGACACGAAAATGGAATGTTCGTGTTTGACGACTGGAATGTCGGATTTATTTACCGTCACAGAAATATCGGTTAACAGGATTATCTTAACGGGAAAGCGACTTTCCGGAGATTATTATGCGACTATCTGTCTGCAGGTTTGACTGGTCTCCCAGCTCGTTTGTATAGATGTTAGGAACGTGTCGGTGGGATAGATTAATTAATTAAACGGGCATACACGCTTTGATTAATTAGATGGATGTTAGACTGCACAGGCTTCCACCTTTCAGTCAAGAGAGGTAGGAAAATATCCACACAGGCATACACCTTGTAGACATACCCTGAGGAATTCTCAATACTTTTCGGACAATCTAAAAGCAAAGAGTAGGATTTGTGTATTAGGGGATGATTGTTTACGCTGAACATACACCCGAATAAGCGTCTAGTGTACATGTGTGGTTGTGTTTTGCAGACGGGATCGGTTAATAATCTGCTAAGGGAAAAAAGAAATATTCTAACGGAAAGCGGAATATAAGTCAGGATTGAAGGCAGAATAATCATGTAAAATAAATGCAAATTGAAATTTTGAAAAAAATACATGATTTGAAGTAGAACGATCTCAAAATAGAAGTAACATTAAAATTGAATTTCGTGCGCGTCTAGAAAATACTTCCTCCGAAGTATCAAATCTAACTCTCCCCATCTTCTCTGATTTTGGATGTCTCAGCTTTTTTACTTCATTGCGTTTCACGTTTTCTTTTTCATTTAACTTTGTTCTTGGGTTTTTCTTTACAATATTATAACAAACTATCATCTTATTTTAGTATTCAGCAACGAATAAAAATTTTCACAATTTTCAAAATTTTGTTCCTCTTAGAACGAAAACATGGGGGAACTGATCGAATGGATTGAATGTTTCCTATTACAGAACGTAAATTAGATTAAAAAGTGGTACTGGTGATAAGTCAGTCAGTGATTGATTTTTCTAAAAACAAACATTTTGATTCTAGCGCAAATGTGTAAAAGTCAAGATAAACCAGATTTAGACTTATTATAATTTAGAAGATATGCAGAATTTTTTCAATATACCTAATATCAGGAAAATAAGTTATAATCATTTTTACTATCATATTTATTTTGCCATTCAAATTTATTCGAGTAAATCGAGCGTGGCTCGTTTGAGTATGGATACGATGTGTGACAACATAGGGCACATCTCAAAAAAAGGCCATATGCATGTCAAAAACAATAATAAAATGCATAATGTGCAAGGTTAGATTACATGGAGGAAAATGAATAGGCAAGCAGTATTTCATTCTCAAAGGACATGCTTGAGCTTTCCAAGCTCCTTCAGCTTCAATGATGGATTCAACATTCACATTCAGTATCTATGCAAGTAGGACTAAAGATGAGATGGTAAGGACCCGATCGGAAGGAACGGAGCTAGGGTTCTGAATAGGAAGTTACTACTCCAGCATTTACATACCCGTACATCATTTCGTTATACGCAGTGATCCTACCTCTATACGTGTATGAGGAAATCCTAAAAATCCATACAAGGTAAACGGTAAGGAATCGATCTATCCTGTTAGCTCGTGACTTACCACTTGGTGCATTACAAGTCAAACGCTTTACTATAGTATAGTACTTCCCAATAAGCCATAACTTTACTAGTAATTCGATATAAAAGATGGCGTTTATTGTTGCATATATACAGGGTGTATTTTAAAATTACCGACAAACGAAAACTGGAGATTCTATGATTCAAAATAAGACAAAAATTATCATAAACGCTTCTTCCGAAAATGCTTCCTAACCGAGATACAGGTTGATTAAAAATATTTTTTTAAGATTTTTAAGATTCCTCAAAACTACAAAAGATATTACACTGAGATTTGTACACATAAATGTCTAATTAAGTACAATTAATCAGATGATTTTGAGTCAACTGGCTCTCCAGTGCGTAGAATATGTTAAGTTAATCACTTTAAGTCCCTGCTTTTTTGAAGAAATATTTTTTGTTAAATTCAACATTTAATTCTGCAAATAAAATCATGCTTAGTATTTTTCGATTCGGCACCCATTTTGAAATATTTTGCATTAACATAAAGACTACATTATTCAGTAATAACCAAATTAAATAAATCAGAGATTGCTTTGCATTTGACAGTTACGTATCTTATGTTTGCTAAAATAGTTGCATTTACGCGTGTTTTGTAATTCATTATTTGGGTCTAATTACTGTGAAAAAATGAATTATTCCAAACGAGAACTGGTCGATATGCATTTATGTTATGGTAATACTAATTGCAATGTTTGTCAGCTGCTCGACTTTATGAACAAAGATTTCCAAATAGAAGACATCCACATCATGCTACGTTTAGAACCGTTCATCGTAACTTGTTAGAGTATGGAAGTTTAAAAGGAAAGAAAATTCCGGACGAAATGCTCGTGTACCAGTTGAAATTGAGGAACAAATTTTAGATAGAGTTTATGAAATTGATCAATAAGAACGCGTGAGTTAGGTTCAGAATTTGGTGTATCGCATAGCAAGTCTTGGAAAGTTTTACGAGAACAAAATTTACATCCCATTTCAAAAAGTGCATGCATTATTGCCTGCTGACCATCCTCGTCGAATGAATTTTTAAGATGCTGAAGATGTACAATTTGTTAGAAACTTATTGACCACTAATGAGTGTATTTTTTCCCGAAATGGAATAATAAACTTGCATAATTCCACAAATGGTTAGATGAAAATCAGCATCCAACTGTAGTTACAGCTCACCAACATAGATTTAGCGAAAATATTTGGATAGGTATACTACAATCACCTAATCGGACCCACTAGTTTCCTCAAAGACTTACTGGCGAATTCTATTTAAATTTTTTCAGAGAAGATTTGCCAAATTGTTTGACGACGTACCCTTAGATGTTAGAATGAACATGTATTTCATGCATGATGGTGCACCACCACATTCTACACGAAACGTCAGAGAATTTTTAAATGCATGGTTCCCTGGATGCTGGATTGGACGAGGAAGTGAAGTACCGTGGCAATCGCCACAGATTTAAACCCATTGGTTTTTTTTTGTGGGGTATCTGAAAACTCGTGTCTATTCTGTTCAAATTGATAATCGAAGCAACTTTGGAATCGAATACAGATGACATGCGATGAGATTAGGGCTATGCCACAAATTTTTCAGCGTGTTAGGTTTCATTTGCTAAGAAGAATACAAGCTTGCATTCAAAAGGAAGGACATTTTGAACAATGTGTATAAAAATAATTATTATTTTGTTTTTGATTCCTTCAATATCTCTTTAATAATGTACCTAATAGTTAACTGCGTTATTTTTTTATTAAAATAAAACAAATGTTTATTTCTATTGAATAAGTGGTCATTTATGTTAATGCAAAATATTTCAAAACAGGTGCCGAATCGAAAAAATACCAAGTATGATTTTATTTGCAGAATTAAATGTTGAATCTATCAAAAAAATATTTCTTCAAAAAAAACAGGGGCATGCGTTTTTTTTACTTAAACTGATATTATATATTCTACGCTACTGGATGGAGTCAGTTGACTCGAAACGCATCTGATTAATTGTATTTAATTAGACATTTAGGTGTACTAAATCTCATTGTAATATCTTTTGTAGTTTTTGAGGAATCTTAAAAAAACCCTAAAAAAAGTATTTTTTAATCAACCAGTACCTCGGTTAGGAAGCATTTTCGGAAAAGCGTTTATGACCATTTTGTCTTATTTTGAATCTAGAATATCCAGTTTTCGTTTGTCTGATTTTAAATACACTATATATATATAATATATATATATATATATATATATATATATATATATATATATATATATATATATATATATATATATGATATAAAAATATAATAAAATTAGTATTTCAATTTATTCTTATTATTGTAGTTACAATAAATTTTGATAATGCTGTAAATCCAAACAGCGAAACGTAAAACAAAAATTTTGCATTTAATTAACAATTCATTCAGAAATAATTTTTACTGTTATATATATATATATATATATATATATATATATATATATATATATATATATATATATATATATATATATATATATATATATATATATATTTGAAATGTATTTAATATTTAATGCTTGTCGAACAGTTTGGACACTATAAAATGTTGTTAATTATTTATTTATTGTAATTATTTGTTTTAATGATAGAATTTATGTTGCACCGAACTAGCTCAACTTATCTCAATTGGGGATAGGGTTCATTAGCTTTATCGCTTATTGTTGGCAAATAAAATAAAAATAATTTAATCTTTGAAGTTATTTTAATTGCGTTAAAATGTAATTGTGAAATCATGTAAAATTTTATCTCAAACAGAAATGTTCTTTGTCAAATAAATTGTAAATTATAATAGTTGGTTGGTATATGAAACAGACCTTAGTTGAACCTGCATATTAACGCATGCGTAGCGTCCTAACTGAATTAATTAAAATACAGCCTGTCAAAAATGTCAATAAACGATTTAAAATATATGAGTTCAATTACGTTTTGTTTAAAAATAAAATTATAATGTTGATAATAACACCGGTTCATTTACCTTACAGATATTTATACCATGTAGTCGCACAAACATTTACACATATAATCAATAAAAACATAAATACAGGAAATCAAACGAATAATCAATGCAATAAATGGGTTATGATAATAAAATTTCACTCACATGTGTTACTGCATTTTCCAAGGATGTTTTAATTTGGCTGGTTCCATATTAGAATATCGTACGTAGATTTCTTCCCATGTAGCCGATGATACTGCTTTGCTGTTCACAATGGTGCTGATAAATTTCCATACTTCATCCAAATCCAATTTGTTGATGAACGACTTTTCGTGGTAAATGTGATGTAATGTAATATTGCTCATATATTTTCAATTAGCACTCTATTTTAAATCGTATATTTAGATGTTGGTTTAACTGTTTACAAAATTTTTCGATTTTAAATTTATATTTTTATTTTCATATAAATTTTAATTAATTTCACTTTTATTTTAGATTCCGTTATGGAATTTAGTTTATTACACTATGCGTCGCTTTCAAAGAAAATAAACATCAAATCCAAATAACTGAATAATTTTATTAACATGAAGAAAAAAAAACACATCAACCGATATTTGAACACGAATTCAAATCGAAACAATTTTATTATAATCTACAATTATATCGGTAACCTACATTTTAAATTTAGTTATAGGTTAAAACAATTGTTTCTGAGGTCTCGACTCTTCACTGAACCCGTTTCAAAATCCGACTTATAAACGTAACTTATAACTTACATGTTACCAACACTATTAACACTTTGACTTGTTAGTCATAAAAATTTTCAATTGCAAGAATAAAAAAATGTAAGAGTAAGATAAAGAGCAAGAAATCAGGCGCAATTCCTTTTATACATTTCTCTTAGAAACCAAAATTTCAACTTTTTCTGTATCATACACACAAAAGATCCAAACGTCTGATTGGTCTAAATAAGATTGTTAACTTAACTAAAATACAAATTATGCTATAACTTTCTTAAAATCAGTCGGATTTACTTTTGAAAACAGATTTGGAATCAGGAAAAATTCGCATAAAAGGATACCTCACAAGCCCCATCTGCTTCTAAGCTTTGCAATTTGACAAATTATAATCTAATTTTACTTATATCTAAGAAATTCTATATTTACACTAAACTAATTACATATTCGTAATCTACATGAACAACTGTATCAGAATACATTTACCTCGAACCATATAACTTAATTTTAACAGAAATTCCTTTTTCATATTAGAATTTTAGGTAGTTAACACTTTTCTAATTTTATGTTCATATAATTTGTACATTGTAAATTTCTGTATGAAAACGACGGAAACCTTCTATTAATTACTTTTATAATTTATTTTAAGCTTAAATTATCCTACAAAACTATAAATTTGCAATATCCTTAAAATATAATACTTAACCTAATTTATTACAATTTTACTCATAACTTACGTTTAAAACGTCCAAATCACTTGAAATGTTACTTTATGATGTTCTTATAACTGTCTTTAACATCAATACTGTTTACTTTTACTCTATAGTCTAAAACTTTGTCAATTCAGAAATACATATTGTTTAACACATTTATGTAGATTTTGTATACAAAATGTATTTTTGTGTTAAATATTCTATTGTAGAAATGTTGTTCATGTTCTATTTAATGTTTATAACGCACTACCACTTCTCATGCACTTTTTGTACACTTAGTGAATTATAACTATACAGTGTTCATATCATAACCCTTTCTTAAAGTTTATATAGTTCCTGCATTGTAACTAAATCTATACATGTTCTACATATTATTATAAACCTACTTCATGTGATTAATTTCTGTAAAGTTTCTAAATTTCTTAAATAATTTGAATAAACTGTAAATTTACTGAAATATTTTCTGAACAACTGTACTCACAAATATCAATCGTTCTGACCTTCCTCACATGCTCCTGGTATAGCTCATTGCTTTTATGAATAAACAAAATTCCACAAAGCCTGTTTCGTTAAATCAAACCATATTCTCTCGTCTACTAATTTACTTATTAAAACGCAGTATACATTCTCCAATCTATTTAAATTTGCCCACTATAAAGAATATAAGCTTGTTAACTCTTGCCCTGTATTAATCTTATTTCTAACCATCTCATCTCAATATATATATATATATATATATATATATATATATATATATATATATATATATATATATATATATATATATATATATATATATATAGATTGCGCAGCTTATAAACTAGTTATTTTGACACCATATATTTATAATTGGTTGAGTCAGTTAGTTAAGGAGTTTTAAGAATATAAAAATTATGTAGGGCGTTCTATTAAAAAACATTTCACCTGTTGTATTCACTTACAAGAACCATTGTATATTTATATATATATATATATATATATATATATATATATATATATATATATATAAGATTCTAGAATAGTGGTCAAAATTAGGGAGCTGATGTGGATAGCAATGCAAACAAAATGTTCCTATCAACTTGTCGTAAAACGCACCATTACGAGATACAGGGTGTTTAGTTTTCAATTTGATGTTATTTAATATTTTCGTTAGTTTTCAATAAATAGCTTTCAAATTTGTAGCATTGCTATAATTCTTTGCAATAACGTGATTTATGTAATTTCAATGTATCGTGCAGATGGCGCTAGTTGCGGCATATTTTGTGGTTAAAAATGACGTAACTTTTTCTAACAAAAGTATCAACTTTTCAAAGGCATGATTGGATTCTGCGATCCATATTGCATAAAACAGGTATACCTTATTGAGCTCGCTATCTGTAACCATTTCCGAATAAAACTCAATTTCACATTTCAATACTCAATTATTGGTATTATTACAATTCGGAGAAGTCAGTAGAATATTATTGAAATAAAGATTATGAACAGATTTAACAGAAAATATGAATAAATTATCGATAATGATATCATTTCATTTCTCAAAGTGTCCTTCATTTTCCTGTATACACTGTTGCAGTCTTCTCATAAGTGAAAATACTAACGATTTAGTCTTTGCTCATACTATTTCATTGAAAGCGTCTTCAATTCGCTGGCGCAGTTCCTCAACAGTTTCAATCAACTTATGAAACGCGATATCTACAACCGTTGTCGATAAAATAAAATTTTGCATTACGTGGACTTTGTTCGTGTAATCCAATCATACAACCGCATTCGTATGGCACTGAAACGTAAAAATTGGCACTGACAGCAGCTTGCTAATATTTCGCTATCTGTCATTATCGTTTAAATTGTTTGAAATTGTGTTTTGAATCGTTGTTAAATTAAAATGTCTCTACACATTTTCTGAGTATGTTGATATGCTGCTGGTGTTGGAATGTCTTAAGTGCACGGGCTGCTGTGAGACGGTACAGTGAAAATATCCCAGAATAAATCTGCCTAATTATAAAACATTGCTGTACTGAACGCCGTTTACGTGAAAGTGGAACTTTGAAGCCTCAGACTGCTGATAGGGAAGACGAAGGACGGTGAGATCAGTTGCAAATGAGGAGAATATTTTGAATATTATTGAAGATAATCCACTGTTAGTAATAGGCGTGTGTCACTACAAATTCAAGTGTCACAACCAGTTGTTTGGAGTTGCAAAGAACAACAATTGCATCCGTACCATTACCGTCAAGTCCAGGATATTTTGCCAGGTGATAGACCCATACGCATGAGATTTTGTGGATTGCTCCTGAGGAGGCATGAACAGGACTCCAACTTTCTTTCAAATATCATCTTTAGATGAGGCTACTTTCACCAGAAACATGTTTAACATGCATAATGAACATGTTGGATGAGAATCACATGCCAGAAAAACTACTCATTACCAACATTCTTTCAAAATTAATGTCTGGGCTGCAACACTTGGCACTGAACTTCTAAGCTACCGCATTCTTCAAGGTAATTTAACCGGAGAAACGTACCGCGATTTTTTATCCAATCAACTTTATGAACTTTTGGAAGACATTGCCTTAGCGAGAAGGTGTACCCTATGGTACATACATGATGGGGCCCCTCCCCATTTTAGTTGACAGTGTCGTATATGGCTATCCGAACATTTTCCAAATCAATGGATAGGCCGAGGCAATGAAGCTCCTTCATTTTGGCCCCCTAGGTCACCAGATCTCAATCCTATGGATTTCAATGTTTGGGGACAAGCGAAAAATAAAGTATATGCTCAGTTAATTGAAATTGTTGAGGAACTGCGCCAGCGAATTGAAGACGCTTTCAATAAAATAGTACAAGAGCAAAGACTAAATCGTGTAATATTTTCACTTATGAGAAGACTGCAGCAGTGTATAGAGGAAAATGGAAGACACTTTGAGAATTAAAATATCATTATCGGTAATTTATTCATATTTTCTGTTAAATCTGTTTATAACCATTTATTTCAATAATATTCTACTGACTTCTCCGAATTGTAATAATACCAATAATTGAGAATTGAAATGTGAAATTGAGCTTTATTTCGTGCCCTTGAAAAGTTGATACTTTTTGTTAGAAAAAAGTTACGTCATTTTTAACCACAAAAATATGTGGCAACTAGCGCCATCTGCACGATACATTGAAATTAGATAAATCACGTTATTCGGCATAAGAATTATAGGCAATGCTACAAATTTGAAAGCTATTTATTGAAAACTAACGGAAATATTAAATAATTAACTTATCAAACTGAAAACTAAACACCCTGTATCTCCGTAATGGTGCGTTTTACGAGTTGATAGAAACTTTTTGTTTGCATTGCTATCCTGTCAGCTCCTTTGACCAACTATTTTAGAATTACCTTGTATATATATATATATATATATATATATATATATATATATATATATATATATATATATATTACACAAGAGGAAAATGTACTATTTAATATTCAACGATTTAAGACGATCGCATTTTTGTTTTGTAAATTTTTTTTTCATCATGATTTTACAAACGTACATTTAGTGAAAGTTTCAGAACTGTTAAACAGAATGTGAGGTTAAAATAAGTCGACAAATAATCATTTATAAGTACCAAGTCACTGTTATAAAAACATATTAAAATTATTTCTGGTTAAGATTAACAATTAGAATGACATACTTAAACCATTAAAACAATTTAAAATTTTCTACTATCTAACTATCATGCAGTTTCTTCTATCTACCAACCTAAAACTTATATAATAACATTTCTAATGACGAACCTAAAACATTTCACAGATAAACTACAAACTATCGATTATAGGAACATCCCCAAGAAATCCACTTAGAATAAAAACGACAACAAACCTATTCATCTAACGGACCATCATAAAATCTATACTAGGATAAGTTAACAGGTAAGTGTACGTATTACTTAAATTTTGGTTCGATGTACAGATAATGCGCACCTTTACAAGTTTTTGTGACGTCACCCTTATGCAGAGCGATCCTACGTTGGACAAACATCTCAATGGTTAAAAAGTAGGACCTCACATTCTGTAGGTAGTATACAGTTTTGTAGAACTTTCACTAAATGTACTTTTGTAGAAGCCCTGATGGTGTAATAAAATTTCGAAAGCTTGCAAGGAATACAGAGTGTTCTAATTAACTAATTCGCTTATCAAATCGTTGAATATATATATATATATATATATATATATATATATATATATATATATATATATATATGTCTCAGCCAATAGCAATAGTCGAGCCTCCTGTCAAAATCAGTGTCTGATAAAGCCTGGTGTAAAACTAGATGATAAGGATGCAGCTTAAAATCCTTAAAATTCTGAACACAGAAGCAACACTTACACCTAGTTCTGTGGAAATCTCCTGATGCTTACGTGAGGCTCGATTCTACGTACGCAAGAACATTAATACTATCGTCTTCATTTCTTATGCGACGTCTTCTGACAGGAAGTGGAATACGTCGTACATTTCCTGTTTGTCTTAAACGTGTTGCCATTCGCCGAAACACTTTTCTAGTGTAGTGCCTTCGATCAGGATATCTGATAGCGTATTGTCGTTCCGCAATAGCTGCATTTTGAAAACATTCATAATACACGGCAAGCATGTCGTAAGCCTCGGCATTGGTATACGACATTTTGAAGGATAGCACTAATTTCTGATAAGGTACAATGAAACCCAAAACTAATGAAGGAAAAAATTTTTACAACACAACATCAATCAAAATTAAGTAAGTTGACAACTTTTTCAATTTATTTACCTCCATGGAAACGAGCCGACTTTGTTCCGCAGCAAATTAGATTATTATTTTAAAACACACCACATTAGAATTATGCCTTAGAAGTTTTATATGATGTTATAAACGTACAGAAGAAGAATTAGTAGTTGCTTTTTACAAAACGGCCGTCAATTTGAACATTTATAGATTTTCACCAGTTTTTAACAGTTGTTCATGATTTTGTACCATTCTATTGAAAAGTTTCTTAAACAAAATCAATCATTACTTTGATATCGTTGTTATGGCCCGTTGGCCTCTAAACACGCTCCAAATTTTGCAATTTGCTTAGTTTGGACTAGTCCTAAGCCTAGATAGAGTGTGAAGGAGGCACAGACTATGATAAATGCAGATTCCTCATTACTAATCCAACCTATACACCTTAAGAAACCATAGCAACAATCAATTATTAAATTAAACGGTTAAAAAGTCTTCTTTGCCATAACTCTGGAACAAATAAAGATATCAAATTGCGTTATTTACGTTTTTGTTACAAATTTAAGCTACTTTCCGCTTATGATGTCATAATTATACCGTATGATTTAATTTTTCTGAATAAAATCAAAAAACTGGTATTATTACAAATTGCGCCCTCTAACAATTTTATTATGAGCTATCGCGTACCAATGGATGCGACATTTAAAAGTACTTACCTTTTTCTTCTAAACAAGCCTAGGTTTACTACAATCGGATAAGTCGTTTAAAAATAACAGCGATTTAAATGATTACACATTCAATAGCTTCACTCTTATTAAGGTCGGTACGCCAATGAGACTTAGACCAAAATGATGCAGAATTGTCTAAGCTTTCTAACGATGTTACCAAAGGTATGCCTTAATGTGGAATTTTCGGAGAAATTTATAATTTTATTTTTAATTGTCAATTGCGCCCCTTGCGATGAATTAC
Source organism: Vesta saturnalis (assembly GCA_036346205.1). NCBI lineage: Eukaryota > Metazoa > Arthropoda > Insecta > Coleoptera > Lampyridae > Vesta > Vesta saturnalis. The sequence goes on along the minus strand of JARFJB010001008.1, from coordinate 1,930,432 downwards.
GAAACTTAAAATAATTTCCAGGATTTTCTCGTGGCGACTTTTATAATGAATTTTTTTCTCCACTTTTTATGTCCACTAGTTTCTGAAATATGGCCGGTGGCCAGCCTTAATGAAACACCCTGTATATATATATATATATATATATATATATATATAAACATTAAACTATTAAAACTACCAATGTACACATTGTAAAAGGTTGTGAGTGGACTGAACCCATTACTTATCTATAGTAGAGCTCTTAACCTCCTGAGCTATCGAGGAGCTACTGCTTGATTCAACCCTACACTATATGTACCTTATTAGTTTTGATGTTATATAATTCATATATATTTACGTAACCTGTGTGTACATTGGTAGTTTTAATAATTCACAATTTTTACTGGTATGCACTTAGATGCATTTGGTTTTGTATATATATATATATATATATATATATATATATATATATATATATATATATATATATATATATATATATATATATATATATATATATATATATATATATATATATATATATATATAAAATTAAATTAATTTACTCAGGCATTCGGTCAATTAAAGGGCGTTATAAATAAAAACAAATCTTTTATAATGAAAATGCATTTGGTTTATATATATATATATATATATATATATATATATATATATATATATATATATATATATATATATATATATATATATAATTAAATTAATTTACTCAGGCACTCGGTCAATTAAAAGGGCGTTATAAATAAAAAACAAATCTTTTTATAATGAAAATGTTAACTTTTGGTATTATCAAGGCTGTAGAATTGTGTTATAGTTATAAATCACAAATAAAAAGGGTACCTATATAAACTTACATATAAGTTAATAAGTTATAAACAAAGACAACTTACAACTGACATAATAAGTTAATGTCCCACAAGGTAAATATCAATAATAGTATCACATAGCTCAAATACAGACTAGATCTAAATGATTAACAGAATTCATATCAAAAATTTTTTAATAGTAGATAATATATTTATTATCTGAGAAAGTCAATTAAAATTATTATTTAAATATACCAGGCTATCTAAATGTTATGCGAGAAATTTATTATAAAAGTTAAACAAATAATTATTCTAATATTTAAATTTTCCGTCACTTTTAAAATTCATAGAATTGTTATTACGAATATACCACATTTCTAAAAACGATCTTCTTTTGAGATTGTTGTCTTTAGCAAAAAAAATTTTTCATAATTAAACTTATGGTCCAATTTATTAAAGTGAACTGCTAAAACACAAGATTAGGTTTCAACTTACAGTCACTTTTGAGCTGGGTTAATCTATGTATTAAAACATAGCTAAGCTAAGCCAGGCAAACATTAAAAAATAGTTAAAGCAAAGGGAGGCTTTACAATATTACATGCTGTAGTGCTGTAATAACTATACTATACTATAAATCCACAATACCCTACTTACTACTAAACCAGTTTGAATTCGTCGCCAATAAGTTCTGTTGTGTATAGGACTTCTATAAGACATAATTCAGCAACTTAATAACTTAATACAGTAACTCAACTATATACAGTTCAAAAGATAGATGTACAAATTGTTTAATACAGGACTTTGACCCTCTTTTTTATCATTGTTTTTTTTATTGACAACTGTCTACTACGATATACAAAAAGTGCTTCTGGCAAAGTCGTGTTTATACATAATTAATATCTAATAAATCAATAACCGACACATGATTTGTGTTTTACAAAATACTGTTTTAAATTATCTTTCCACTTTGTTTCATAATCGCATTGGTCATATTTATAACTAGTAATTGAGCTATGCATTATACAATGCTGTTTTAAACCACATTTCCATTTTGTTGTATAATCACAATGATCACATTTATAAACAGTACATGATTTATATATTGTTAAATGCTGTCTTAAATTATCTTTCCATTTTGTTATAAAAGCACAGTGATTACATTTATACTCAGCGGTTGGGCTGTGTTTAACACAGTGTCGTTTTAAAATACTCTTCCATTTTGTTATAAAATCACATTGATCGCATTTATACTCGGGACTTGAACTGTGTACTACACAATGTCGTTTTAATCCACTTTTCCATACTGTTGTATAATCACATTGGTTACATTTATAATTAACACTGGATTTGTGTTTTAAACTATGCTGCTTTAGATGACCCTTCTGTTTAGTTGTATAATCACAGTCATCACATTTATAACCAGCACTTAAACGGTGAGTAACACAATGCTGTTTTAAATTACCCTTCCATTTTGTTGTATAATCACATTGATCACATTTATAACCAGGACTTGAACTATGCATCATAATGCCGTTTTAAATGCTCTTTCCGTTTTGTTGTATAATCACATTGGTCACATTTATAACCAGGACCTGAACTGTGAATCACATAATGCAGTTTTAAATTACCTTTCCATTTTGTTGTATAGTCACATTGGTCACATTTATAACCAGTATTTGAACTGTGTCTTACAATATGCTGTTTTAAACTATCTTTCCATTTTTTTATATAATGAGCACTTGATTTGTGTTTTTTTAAGCAACCTCTCCATTTTGTTGTATAATCGCAATAGTCACATTTATAACCAGTGCTTGAACTGTGTACTGCACTATGCTGTTTTAAATTGGGTTTCCAGTTTGTTACATAACCACATTGATCACATTTATAAGCAGCACTTAAACTGTGAGTAACAACACAATGCCGTTTTAAACTACCCTTCCATTTTGTCATATAATCACATTGGTCACATTTATAACCAGTACTTGTACTGTGTACTACACAATGTGGTTTTAAATTTTGTTTCCATCTTGTTACATAATCACATTGATCACATTTATACTTAAAAGATGAAGTCTTATTTATAAGATTATAAGTTAAATTGCGTGTCACTGTTGAGGGTGAAGCAGACAGATTAGATTCAATATTTATGGCGGGTCTGACATTATTTTGCTTTATATGATCTCGTTCAGTTATGTTAACAAGATTTCTTAAACCCTCGTCGTCTTCCTCCTTGTTTTTAATATTCGCAGTGTCTTTCAAGTCATTGTCAATATTTACACCATCAGAATGGTAATCAAATTCTTTTTTTATTAAATCCTTGTTTACCATAACATTTTGTTGGTTAAACAGTAAATGTATTTGTTGTTCCTCTGTAGGTTCTACTTTTATAAGTTGCTTATCAATCTCATACGGCATTTCTGAGAGATCGTATTGTTTTAAAATTTAATCTGATTAAAATTTTTTTACAATAACCCACGAAAAACGCAATTTTGTTGGATAATTTTGTGAACGTGGTTCTACAAGCGTTTCCGTTAACTTATTCCGATGACACTGAGTCCGCACTTATCGTTCAAAAATTGAGTATTTCTAGAACTAAACGCTTTCGTAAACCGCCGCGAAATAAATGGTTCACGGATCCATTTCAGAAAATGGAAATTTAATGTTCTGCTCACATTTTTGTTGTGCATCATCAATTGTGACGCTAGATCCCGTGTTCAGCATTAAACTTCATGCGTGCAATTTTATAAATTTTTGATTGTTGCCAGGATTGTATTCAGCCACACACGAAAAGGCTATGAAACTAATAGTTGTAATATTTAACGAGAGTAATAAAGTATGTATGTAATTGTCAAAACATTTAAGTAAAAAAGTAAACAGTTAAGACATTTGTTCAATTATAGGTCAAAATTAACTAGTGTTTTAGTAACAGTGCCCTTTTAATATTTGTCGCGACAATTTTAAATTTTAGTTATGGGGTTGAAAGAAAATATACATAGGTATATATTTTAATAAACGTTTAATAAAAATAAACATCTTTTTAATTAATAGCAATTCGTTTATTCACACCGGCACCGGAACCCATTCATTTTATTATAACCGAAGCCGGAACCCAAACCTTTATTTGTATTTTATTTAAAACATGAACCGGAATCGTAACCCTTTTATTTCTACAGTACTACCGGTATTTTTTTAGGTTCCCAAACACTATCAAAATTATACGCATTTATTATCACTGTATAGAAATAGTGCTACTTTAGCCACATTTACAGAGTAAAAATTATTGTTGGCGTTGGCTCATGGCTGTAAGATCGTAGGTTGCCTGTCTAAGGTCAAGATTACCGTTAGTTCTCGGGTTTGTCTGGTGTTTAGACTAAATGGGTAGAAACAAGACAAACCATGTGCATAACTATTTTAGTTAAAGGGACTTAGCAATATGCAATCGTTGTAAAACGGAAATTTAGGTACGTTACATAGAAAAAAATATTTTTTACTCAAATATGAATGACTAAGATTTGTAGTAGATTCTGAGCTTATGAAAAATTATATTAACCTACATCGATTCAATGGTTTATTTTTTACACCTACTTTTTATTTGAACATTCACTAGTTTAAGCATTACTTCCTAAGTAATATAAGTATTACACAATTAGTTTTTATGTTGACAATCGTTACAGAGCTAAACATACTTTTGAAATCAGAAACTTTATAGAACCCGAAAATTTAGGAACCCTAACCGGAACCTTTTTTATATATTTGTTTAGAATAAGAACCGGAACTGAAACCCATATTTTGGAATTGATGAAATTATAACTGTAACCGAAACCTTTATTTCAAAAAGGTTCTTGTCCCTGGGTCCTAGGTTCAAATCCTAGTCGAGGTAAACTTTTTAGTTTTTATTTATGTATTTAATAAAATTAATAATAATTTTTAATTAAATATATGAATATACCTAAAAATACAATAATACTTATTATTTAACTAAATAATAACTATTAATCTAATAAATTATATCGAACTTTATATTTAACAGTGCTGCCAATTCAAAATCCTCTATCTTACTCGTCAGTAACTTACTCTATGGTCAACAAGTTCTGGTAGAGTGAAATTCGGTGAACGAACCCTTATTACGTTGTTTTGGAAGTTAAGGTGATGTGTTCGCTTGAGGAGTAAGAATGTGTGTGCGTACCTGCATTAACGTAAAAAACGTGTGTGAAAATTATTATTATTATATATATTTTTGTTAAACGTTACTACGAGTTTATTAAGAATAAGGTAATAGAAACCCATTGCTATTTTACATTTATTAAATTAGATTAACGAAACAACGTGTATTTATTGCGTATCATAACAAAAGTTTCCAGAAACGATGCTTTATCATAACAAGTTCAATATTCAATAAGTTAAAATTTGGAAGTTTAATTCTGTGAAGACATATAGGATTTTCTTTCTTTGTATCAACATTAATATTAATGCTAGATGTAATTACGTTCTATTTCCCACAGATAATACTTGCGTTGCAATTAGAGTATTGTTAGATTGTTATATAGATTATTGTTAGATTAGTTTTAAATATGGTGAATTTTGTTAGATGGTTTTGAAATTGCATCATGTGAATTACGTTTTATAAAATTATATTAAGTGCCAAATTGTTACGTTATATAGTACATACGAGTTTAAATTGTAAGTCGTCTTCCTGTTGATAAAATTTCTTGGCTTTAAACAAAGAATTGGATTCTAGGTACGTTAGTTTAAGGCTCATTATAGCTGAGGTTCGTTATCTCAAGCATATCATGTTACTTGAGGTACCGTTTAGGCTTGCAGTTTGCTGCATGACGCAATAATTTCTCTTTCGATTATTTTCGTTTTGAGTGTCGTTCTCGCCGCGTTTAAAATTCAAGCGATCCTTTTTTATGATAGGCTATTTAGTTTTATGTAATTTGGAGAGGCATATTAAGGAATATGGCGAATTTTGAATAAGGTAGTAATTAGTGTAGACCAGGCCTCACATTTTGTTTACGATGATCGAAATATCCGTGAAAGGGGTAGTGAGAAGGGGTTGATGGAACAAGTTATTACATGCTGACGGTGCATTGAATTACCGTGGAGTGATTAATCTTCGTTACCAATAAAAGGGTTAATATACTGGTTCATCACATCCCTAAGTTATTTTTTTGATTGCATATGCATATAAAACAAATTGATTTCGCGTTTATCGGTTTACCCTTTCTACTATATTCTACTATATTAAATTCAGAAATTAATGAAGTAGCGGTATACTCTCCTGGCGAGGATAATATATTTATTTTTGAGAGGACATAATTGTCAATTGTACTAATGAAGAAGAAAATTCCATTTCTGAGCAACAAAATCATTTAAGAAGGTTGGAGGAGACTAAATCGTGATTATATTTTCCATTTAAGAACATAACTAAATATATTCAAGATTAAATATGTCTTGCAAGTTGATGATAATTAGTTTTTTTTTATTGGTGCCCTATTTTACCTATTTAAAGCGCGCCTTAGCGTGTTTAAATCGAACTTTCAAAAACGCGAGTTTTTTAAAGTTACCATGGTAACATCAACAACTTAAGAAACGTGAAGTCTAAATGACAATTTTTTGATTACTGATCTGACAGTAGTACCTTGTAACGTCAAATAAAATATTAGTAACAAATTCAAAACCTTTATTTAAACATTATTTAACACTTTTAATTTTATAAATGAAAATAGAAAGTACAGTTAGTATTGTTGGATATATTAATTTATTATTTACATATTTTACATTATTAGTTCTTATTTCCATTTTTTGTAGTAATTATACTAGTATTTATGGTTTCAAGGTGCACCCATAAAAAAAGTAACTCTATTTCGAGCACTTCGGCTGCTCCGTCGTGCTCGAAAAATCGCGCGTGTTTTAAAGACCTTTTTATCCATTTATACTTTAATATACTATTTTCTACTCCCATTTTATAATACACTAATTAAAAGATTAAAATCTGTTTCATAATGAGCTTCATTATGATACAGATTTTCATTATGATACAAATTTTTCAGCCAATAGAATGGAATTATTCTGTACAAAAAATATTAGTTTAGCGAAGTAGGCAATGATCTGTTATTTTGACAAATGTCAAAATATTTTGAATCGTTTAAGAGCTAATACCTCTACATCTACGTTTTGATCGAATTATTATAAAAATAATGAGTGATAACGAAGAATTTTCAGTGACACTGTTACACGTCCAAACCGCACTAGGCGTCGTGCATGCTCACTAATGTAAGCGGGTTGCCAAGCCAGCTAACAGGGAGATGGGCGTGGTCGAAATAATAAGTAAAATGAATAATTAATAAGCTCAAACACCTTACACTTATACTCAAATAGCTCAATTCGGGAAAATATGTCTCTAGGCGCCACCACAATCGAAACTTTGTTAATATAATTGTCTTAAGCTGGATGTTAATTAACCCTACTTGATTGTGGAAAGTAGGATTGTGCTTACTCGGTAAACTCATATACGAAGGTTCTAACACAAACACTCGTCCCAAACAATTCAACTCAAACTCAAATAAATTTAGTACTACCCAGGTTATTAAAAACTTTTTGAATACACCTCGTAAACTAAAACTTCCAAAATAAAATTTATCACTCAAATTCATTCAATGAACGGTAATTAATTTTTAAAATTCATAACATGAACGATATCTTTAAATTTACTTTACTTTTGAATCGTACTTGACATTCGTAAACATTTAAGGTTTCAAAACTCAAACTATTTGTTATACTTAATGAAATTTTTAAGACAACAGCTGATCTGTTAATAGTGCATTGCTCTAATGAAACTGACATAACAGTTTTGTAATCAACCTGGCTAATATAAACTTTCAGGTTGTTCCTTAAATCTGAAAAAAAATGAAAATATGCAAAGCTTACTTTTAAAATTGTCAAAACAAGATCACCAATTAAGTAAATGTTACATCTGTGTTTCATACCTGGTTAAATAAACAACAAAATAAAAAGATAACGATAAATATATATTGTCCTGCATAAAATAATAAAAACAAATGTTTACATACACAAGGGTATTTACATATACCTCAACAACGTGATTGAAAATCAAAACCACACGTCACTACCAATTTCTGCAAAAATTCTTAATACTATACAACCCAACACAACATAATTCGAGAACGATTATCTTTTCGCTTCTAAGCTAATTAATATTTAATCACATTACACCACTGAAATAAACCAAAGAGATAATCGTGCTTTACTAAATTTTTAAAATACTTAAATATAAACCTTACTTAAAATCGTCCATTAATCCTTGGATTTTCTTTCTTCTTTCTTCCGTAAACCAATTATATGTAGTCCATTTGTACTGCATAAAATTGCCTGAAGCACATTACAAAAGGCTCAACAAAACTCATTCCTCTTTGCACTCACAAATAGTCTAATAACACGTAATAAGCTGTATACGTTTGGTTGCTTCTAAAATTTCTAGCAACCTTTACACCAAATTAGTCCCTTATACAAATAAAACTTTCAATGTCATATAACGTTACTTAAACTTTGGCTTAATATACAACGAACGCTTCGTTTACTTAACAGGTGGTCTCATAAATACTTGTAGCTGAATCTCGTTACAAAATCACGCGCTGCCCTTAACACTTTAACATAACAACTGTTATCTTTATTCAAATCTGCTTACGCACTATTATTTTCTTGAAAATAAATAAACTAATTTTTATCTTCAACTTCAATTTAATTATTGTTTTGTTTATGAATGTCTTTTACGATTCATCCCCGGTGCGGGTTACGCAGTTGTTTCAACAATTACTGCCTCATTAAAATTCACAAACATACTCCAACATCATCCCATTCTAAACCACATTACCTCCGCACGCGCGTTTCACCAACAGCCAAAAACGAAAAAGCTTAACTCCCCAACTTCAACTAACTCGTCAATCTCTGACTTTCTTATTTATACCTTCAGTCATCCATCTTTAAACATGTCTTCCTTCCGCGTTATATTCTCCAATAGTATTCACTCAAAATGTCATATGTCCAACAGATGCTTCCCTCTATACAAGCACGCGTGTAATTACAATACATCGCCATATTTGTTCTTACTTACAAATTTTACAATTACTTCATGAAGAAATCATCTTTCGTCACTACATTCATTCAGTAGCCACTCTGAACCATTACGCAACTTTTAACACTTATCTCCAACTTGCGCTCAATCTGCTTCCGCAACATTTGCAAAAATAAGTACAGTCTAATGTCTCAAATTCCATATACATACATTTATTCTCAAAACAATTGCACAACATTACAAAAACTTTCTGAAATTAACACTTAAACACACCCAATCTTTCTCTACATATTTTCTAAAACATTCTACACTTATTCTTCACATTTTCTAACCAAGATTACTCATTTTATCTTCAAACATTCCATTCCTAACGGCAGCAAAACAGAAGCAATACAGTGGAAAGCATTATCGTCCCATAGACAAATTTCTCTTCACATTTACATTCATCAAAATCTAATTATTCCAACACTAAAGTCTCTATAACATTCAAATACACGTATCTACATACAGAATTATATTTCTCCTAAATTTCCAGTGGCGTATCATACACCCACATACATTATACACATACACAACATTTTTTTTTTCGTTCAAACTCAATACACTCGCACTCAAAACACGTCATACATGTCATTATAACATCCTACATACAGGGTGCGTCATCGCAACCTGACAACACCTCCAGAAATTAGAGAAATAGCGACAAATGCAGTTAATAATATACTGCCGGACAAGTCCAAGAACACCTACGAAAAATTATATAGACAATTTATGGATTGGAGAAACAGCAAAAACATATACTTCTCAGAAAATGTGTTAATAGTGTATTTTGAAGAATTACAACACAAAATGAAACCGTCAACTGTATGGACGCATTACTCAATTATAAGATCAGTGTTAAACATTAAGCATAATGTTGACATATCTAAATATTATAAGTTATATACTCTGGTAAAACGTAAATCCGAAGGATTTATTGGCAAAAAATCAAAAACCTTCTCACCTGATGAAATTAAGACGTTTTTGGATGAAGCACCTGATAATCAGTTCCTTTTTTCAAAATTAAGTACGTACCTAATTTAGTTATTATTACAGTGATATTGGCTGAACGGTTGAAGCGATCAAAAAACACAAAATGATACGTGCGCCGTCTGGATTCGATCCCCACATTATTTATTTATTTATTTTATACTTTATTATTATTTTAGGTAGCAATGATATTCGGAATCATGGGGGCATGCCGTAGACATGAACTCCACGATTTAAAAGTCGAAAATGTTCAAGATACAATGGAAATATTAATCGTCAATATAGTCGAAAATAAAACAAAAATACAAAGAACATTCACAATTACCGGTATATATTACGAAATTTGCAAACAGTATATTAATCTTCGACCGGCCATCTGTCCCACTGCATCTTTTTTCGTAAACTACAACAGTGGGAAATGTACAGTTCAAAACATTGGCATCAATAAATTTGGAACCTTGGGCAAGCAAATTGCGACGTATTTAGGACTCCCAAACGCAAATTTGTACACAAGACACTGTTTTCGCAGAACGTCTGCAACCGTATTAGTGGATATTACTACTTAAAAAAGACATGGTGATTGGAAGTCCACGACGGTGGCTGAGAATTGAATAAAATAAACATTTCAAATGAAATTTTGAATTCTATCGAAAATATGAGTGAGGAAATTAACATTAACATGGCCTCCAGTTCAAACTCAACAACCATTCGTACAGGAACAGCTCCTCAAATAAATTTTACAAATTGCACTGTAAATAATATGTATATTTACAAAAAAGATTAACAAATCATGTGTTATTAATATGTTAAAAAAAGCTCCTTTTCATTGTTATAAAAAATTTCATTTTCATTTATATGTAATATTCTTAAATTTGTTTCGGTTTCGGTTATTAGTTTATTAAAGGTCGTAGAAAAAATAGTGTATGCAATTTTTAATGGATTAATACACTCACATGTTGTATACGAAACTCGCATGCGACTCGTTTCGTATCCTACATCACGCTCGTGTATTAATGGCCATCATTATATGATCGTTGCATAATATACTATTTTTCTACTTTTCGTTCGGACGAAACTGTTTTGAGTTTTATTAGAAACAAAAATGGTGGTATAATAAAAATACTAGAAGCAGTACAATTTATTTTTATAACTGTGGCGACGCTCGAACTGTAGTGACAACCATCCGTCTAATTAAGTTAATATTGAAAAAAACAATGCTAATCATAAACCGCTATACTTTTATTGACAGGTACGTTTTTGCTCTAATTTAGAAACAATTTCATTAATCCATAAATGCTTTAATTGTAGATTATGGCAACATGCTTTAAATAAATTTCCTAAAGTATATATAACCTCAAAATTTATAAAATGTAAACATTAAACCTGTACATTGCAGGTAAAAGGCACTTCCTGTTTTGTACGAAATGGAGCTTTAATCAACTTTATGCACAATTTTTTGTTTTCCTTTCAGTGGTACATAGCAGAATCCACGATAATTACTATGGAAAAGGAACTTAATACTGACAGTTCAGAGGTAAAAACCACAAAACTGAAACTATCAAAATTGAATCATGTTTAGAACTTTAAATTACAATGTATAATTTAGGTTATTTTAACAAACTACATCAACAACTTATTTAGGATTATGGTCGTAAAAAGTACAGTTATTGTAAACATTAACGGTTACGTTCGAACTGTATTTGGAAGTAATTACAATCCCCGGGAAATTCTCATTAGTGAGGAAATTTTGTTCAACTCTGCTGTTACCCATTGCAGTAGTGGTTGTGCCAGAATTGGTGTCGGAAATATGTGAACAACTTGGTAAGTTAATGTCTACATGTTCAGGTCCGAGCATTTCGTCAACTTCCTTTTTCCTTTTTAGTGTGCCCTCAACATATACTGAATGCCTTTGAAGAAGGCTGTCAGGTACATTATATATATATATATATATATATATATATATATATATATATATATATATGGACTTTCTAAGCCCTTCGGCAGAGTTAACCTGGACTTGCTAATAGCATTATGGTATTGATGGTAAATTATTGGATTGGTTCCATAGCTTTCTTACAGGTCAGTGGGTTAAGATCGGAAATCATGTTTCTAATATTATACAAGTCCACTTTGGTGTTCCTCGAGGCTCCCATTGTGGGCCTCTGTTGTTCAATTTGTTTATAAACGATATAGCCCTTGTGATTGAGACCCCCAATTTCTTCTTTTTGCTGATGACTTAAAGATATTTAAACACATTGATACCGTACAGGATTGCCTTGAGTTGCAAACTGATTTAGATAATGTATTTCAGTGGTGTACCACTAACTTGATAGAACTCAACCTAAACAAATGCTTCTTCATTGACTTCAATAGGCGTCAAACTGCTGTTGATTTTGCATACTCCATAAATGCACTGGTTCTTAAAAAGGTCGCTCAAATGAATGATCTTGGTGTTCTGTTTGATGAAAATTTTCATTTTCACAACACATCATCAATATTTCGCTTAAAGCCCGAAAAATGCTTGGTTATGTCCAGAGAACTTCAAAGGATCTATCTGTTTATTCGTTCAAAATCCTCTATTGTGCTCTTGTGAGGTTCAATATGGAATATGCATCTATTATATGGTGTCCATATTATAATGTCCACATCAATATGCTAGAGAAAATCCAGCATAAGTTTCTGAAACCTCTGCTCATAGATTAGGTAATCATGTAGACAACAACACCTATGATTATTCCTACCTTTGCTCAACACTAAACATCTGCTCTTTAGCAAGTAGGAGAACTCAAGCTGACTTTTGTTTTCTATTTAAATTATTATTTAAAAGCTAATGATCTTAGGACCAAATCTAAAGATACATTTTATATTAAATGTCATAACCGTAATTATGGATTTCATAATCCTTTCACAAGAATAGTAAGAATTTCAAATAAAACAGACCTTGATTTCTTTGGATGCTCATTTACTTCGTTTAGAAAAAATGTCACCAACATAATCATCAATGATACTTGGTGGTGAAGATTTTCTGTGATTGTGAGTACTTGGTTGTCTGCATTTTTTTTTTTAGTATTAGTTTGTTCATTTTTTTACTTTACTTTATATTAGGTAGTTTTTAGTTTGTACAATACTGTATTATTTACTGTGTGTTTCTTTGTAATTTTGTAAAAATTAGGGTTCCCGTTTATAAATAAATAAATATCCTTCCGCCACTGCAGAGGACTTTCAACCTCCATGACGCTTTAACATCAACCCGACCTGCGATGATTACAGGTAAAAAGTAATCGATTACAGTAGTCGATTACATTTGCTATAATCAGTAATCATGGGCGATTACTTTTTTAGAGAGTAATCAGTAATCGGTAATCGATTACAATTTAAGTGTAATCTGTAATCGTGATTACCGCGCTCCTAAAAAAGCACGATTACTTTGTATAAACCACGATTACTATCTGTAAGCGTGTGTAATCATGTTTACGTTACAAACATGATTATGATTATTTTGGGAACATGTGATAAGAAATGTTTTTGTCGAGGGTTTTATTCACTTCGGTGGCGGTGAGGTGGGGCGAGATTGCGAGGCAGATGGTTCTGTTTGTGTCTTTGGTTTGTTTACTATAACATAAATGTATAGATGATCAGATCAGACCATGACCATACAAATTTATCTTCAAAAAACTCAGAAATTGGTAGGTACGTAGTGCAGTGAGCATAGTGGATGTACAGATTACAGAACCAGACATGACAAGTGGGGGTGGGGGTTCTTTTAGTTGCACGAGTAGGGTCAGTGTTAGACAGAGAAATATTCAGAAAAAATATACGCGAACAACGTTAAACACTGCTTGCAGAGTACGAATTTCGTGCGCATTTCGTGGGCGTTATTTTTGAATGGCCATTTCTCGTTCTGTGATCTGTCTGTAATATGTTAAGGATGCTAAATTGTTATATGAAGAAAGTTTATCTCAAAGGTCACAGGTATGATATCATACTTAGCGTAAGTAACCTGGTGTGACTTAGAATTAGATGAAAACATAACATTCTCCAAGTACCCAATAAAGTATGTAACCTTATAAGCGACTGCCAAATTGTAACATTAATAAAATATATAAACACTAAAACTGGGCCAACTTATAATGTTAAAACAAAAGCGATGATGTAATAAATTGATCAAATAATTTTAATTAATAAAAATAATTACCAAATGATTTTCGCTACTGCCGTCGGCTCACCGGTTGATTAAAATGGGAGGGTTCAATTAACGCACCTGAATTACTGCATGCTTTTCCTCAGCTTAATTATTTTCACTTATCCCTAATTCAAAACAATTGTTATCTAAAAATTATGAAAGAAATGATAAATTCTCGAGCGCCATGTTGTCTTTCTTTTTTTTTATATATCTATCTAGGAACAACAAAACCTAGTTATTGAATACTATAAACAAATTAACACAAATGAAAATAAAATAACAAGTTACATAAGTTTATTTAATATATGTTTGCAAACGAAAAAAAATTCAGAAGTCATAAACTAAACTAAATTATAAAAAAACTTTACCTTTTAACGGTTCTGTACATACACTGTGACAGATACTATGAAGCAGAATGGTTCATATGGTGAGGTCAATGTCTTGCTTAGTTATCCTTAAAATATGGAATTTCCTTGAAGTTTAATTCGCCAAATTTATTTGTAAAAGTATGTAGAACTTGCGTTGTAAAGGTAACTCAAGTAAAACTTGCCATTTAAAATAATAGTACAGTAAAATATTGACTTATACGTGCCATTAAAGATTATTAAGTATACAAATTAAGTGATTAAAAAGGTGCGTACTTAAAAACTAAGTACTTAAAAAAAATGCATACTTGAAAGGTGCCACCAAAATTCTGATGGCACCAAAATGTAAAAATTAAGTAAAAATCATGCTTATTGCTGTTAACATTCAGCATTAAGTGAATTACAAAAAAGCTTTCAGAGTAACTCAAGTGTATTCCCTAAAGTCTTCACGCTTGCGCGAATACAATAATATAAATCCAATTTTTTTTTAAGAAAGGGAACTAAAACTATTTATGTAATATTACACCCAAAAGATTTGTTCTAGGAAATGCCAATTAAATTGCCTTTCTCAATTTTACATGTAAATAATTAAAACTCCTCTAATTTTACGCCAAATAAATGAACGATTCTTAAATTAATGTACTTTTTAATACAACCACAAAAAAAAGGTTGTTACAAGTAATCGTTTTTGTAATCGGTATTGTGATTACAAAAGTAATCTGTAATCAATTACACTTTTCAAGAGTAATCGGTAATCGATTACTTTTTAGCTGTAATCGTCCCAGCTCTGACATCAACAAGTCTCCCCCTTGATTAATTAATTGGGTTACACTAGGCCTTCGGAAGCAGTGTCCTGTGAAGAGTTGTGGTTGTAGTAGTCTTATGAATGTGGCTATTTTTTTGGACACCTTCCCCTTGGTATTAATTCCAATCGGGCTATTTATACATCGACCGTTTCTGTACGTTACAGAAAATCTATTATGTGTAGTTTTCTTAGGTCTTAATGAAGAATATTTTTTAATAAATTTATCCATTTTGGATTAGTAATCACAAATTCTCATAACCCTTAATTGCATGATTTTTTTTAATTTGAAAAATATACTGCTCTTTGTACTCTTAACTGTTCTATGTTAGGCTAAAAAATAATGGAAAAATTTTAATTTCCTCAGAAATTTATTTAAACAATAATAATGATATGTAGCAAATTTGCAACACTATGCAACAGTAAAACCTAAAGTGTTAACAATGGAATTCTCGAAAACAGTTCTTGTCTTTTGTGGGACATAAATGGACAGCACATTTAGAGCACTTGAAGTGGCTGAAACCTTTGCAACCTGGAAGTTTGCACCTTTGGCGGTTTTTTTCATAAGTGACCCAGTGATTTATTTCGTCTCGTCGGACATTTATCACTGGAACACGAACGGCTGATTTCTTTTTTTTTTCTTTTCTTCTATGCGCTCTTGTGTCTCACTGGGTCTGCCACGTTTCTTTTGGGTTCTTGAACCCCTGAGACACAAACATTGAGCGACTTCTAGTCGAAATTCCCAAAGATTCATTTTGCTTCCTTGGTGTATCCTTGAGTGGAGTAACAAAGCAAGAAGGTGAAAGAATATCCTCATGTACCATTTTTTAGAACGAAGTGGAATTCGATATCTTCCCGTATGGCTATCCAACAAGTCGATTGCTCCCATGTGTTTATTGTACATTGTGACAACATTGGGACAATTGATTTCAATCCTCTTTTTTTTGTCTTCGGTCAAACCTCTTTACATTTTGTAAAGGTAATTCACCATATAAGGTAGAAAGTAAAGTTACGCACTTATAATCTTTCCACACAACTGCACTCAACTTTACCCCTAAGGTAGTAGCAATATATTCTTCTGATGTTCCCCGATTCCATTTTTTCGTGTCCTTATCACTTGGTAATTTTTTATTGTGTAACCTGTTTCGTCTAACAGTTCCTAAACTATACATGCCTTCTTTAGCTAAATACGTCATCAGTTGTACTGACGTATAATAGTTGTCAAAATATAATGTACTGTTCACGTTCCTTGGAATTACTCGCGCCAGTCGCATTACCACATTACCTGTGACACCAAGGTTAGGCTCGTGTGGTTTTAGACTTGTAAAGTAATTCTCAGGTCCTGCATATAACTCAAAGTTTTAACAATATCCTGTTATTCCACAGAGCATATAAAATTTAAAAGCCCATTTATTCGGCTTCATAGGAAGATATTGCTTTAGATGATGACGACAATTTGTTGCACAGATCTGTTCATCTACAGCCAATGCAGCTTCCGTTGGAATCAATGAAAATCGCGTATTTAGATGTTCAATTACAGGTCTAAATTTGTATAATTTATCATATTTGGGATCTTCTTTCTCAGGACAACTGTTATCACTGAAATGCATAGTATTCTTGATTTTTTCAAACATATTTACTGACATCACTTCACGGATATACGAAATTCCAATCTCACCCCGCCAATAAGCTCTAGTACGGGGTAACTTGGTTACAGACATATACAGGCAAATTCCCATAAACCTTTTGATATCAATATTGGACAAATTTGCTGGTTTATTTGGATTCTACTGAACTGCATAAAGATTGTTTTGCTCTCTTATCAAATCAATAAAAGAGTCTTGGAAGAAGTAATAGAAGCATTCAAAGGCAGATTCCATTTGAAGTATACTTTGAGGCAAATCTGAGTTTCCCTGAAATTTCGCAACATTGCCAGGTACCTGAAGATGCCCTTTTTTCCAAGATAAATTTGAACTGTTAGGTATCTCTCTAATTTGTTCTTCATCTTCATCTGATGAATCATCAGAATTTCCTTGTAAAATTCCTACTTCATCTTCACACACAGTCATATGAGTGGCTTGTAGGTTTTGACGATTTCCTACATTTTCTTCATCGGCTGCAGGTGAATAGTCCGAATCCTCATCACTACAGTTTTCAAATTCATCTTCGCTCTCTGAGAAATGTAATTTTTTGACAATAATTCGGCCTGAGTCAATTCATTTTTATGATGTGACATCTATAAATGAAATTACAGCATGTAACAAAGACTAAAGGTAACGCTATTGCATTATGTTGTAAAAAAGCATCATAAAATTGAAAGCACACTTGAATTTTAGCTTTTGTGAATAAGAAAGTTTTTACTACATATGATATCATTATTTACCTTTATTTATGCCTCCAACTGGAAACTAACGATTTATTTGAACAAAAACACACTAAAACCAATCCCACAAACAAAGACGATGCTAGGACGCCACTAACATTACAGTTTAGAGCAGCAAACTGTCAGGATTTATAGCATGCAGAGCCCTCTTTGAAAATTACTTACAACTAATAATGCATTTCAATATGTATCATATTTGCTACATCATGCTATCTAGACTAGGCAGCACAAAATACTAGAAAATAGAAATACGTTGCAAATTTGCTACACCATGCACCGAAGGGTTAATACATTGTTTTTTGTTATAGGGATACACACCATGATGGCATCTGAACTGTACTTAAAGTTATTTGTCGACATGTATGTGAGCTCCTCCCTCCTACAAGTTCCGCTATAACCAACTATTAGAATGACCTAAAATGTATTAATAGTTAATAAGATTATTTTATTTTGTCAAATTAGTAATAGGATATTATATTATAGTTGTATTGCTGCCGAAGTATTAAGCAGGTAAGGCAAACGCCAAATACGAACACACCTGCGCAGAAACCGAATATTGCATTAAAAAGAAATGGAATAATGATATGAGTGAGAAGTAAATATTATGTTCCGTCCACAAAATGTAGTGTTGCTTATTGTTTTCTAACCTCATTTTTCGTGCACGTTTTTATCAATTGTAAACAGTTTTTTTCAAAACTCCTTCCGTTTCAGCACATTTTATTTACAAGTAAGTTGTATTTGTAATCCACAGTAATATGTATTAATATAATATATTGATTTAGTTCGTCGTTTATAATGGGTGATGCGAGTACATCGTCTGATAGTACATCAAACATTCCAGCAAAGAAGTGGCGTGTCTTATCGCAAGATGCCCGCGAAATTATTCGGAATGTTTATCAGTTTCATAAAAATATGAATGAAGGTATGTCATTATTGTACGATTAACATCTGTCAGTTTTTTCACGATTACATTTCTTTACAGTTAACGTTCTTGATATCGTTGTGAAAGCAACTGGAGTATCTAAAAGTACCGTCGTTAGAATTATTAGAGAAGGGAGTGAAATTCAACGTGGTGAAATAGAATCGTTCAAGACTTCTAATAAAAGAATGAAAACAGCACCAAGATCATATATCGATAATTGTGGGGAACAAGTCATTCGACGTATTGTACACAATTTTCATGTCACGGAGAAACGCCGACCAACCGTCAATGCTATCTATAATATTATTAAAGATGACCAATCCATTGGTTTCTCTGGGAAGGAAACGTCTTTAAGAAGATTATTAAATAAAATAGGTTTTAAATGGACGAAAACCGTTGACAATCGTAAATGTTTAATGGAACGATACGATATACGATCTTTACGCTGTGTTTATATACGAGCAATAACAAAGTATCGAAGGGCAGGGAGACCCATTGTGTATACAGATGAAACATACATACATGCATCGCATACAACGCCACACTCCTGGGTAGATGATTCCAACGAAGGTTTAAAATGTCCAATCGGTAAAGGTGACCGTCTTATAATATTACATGCTAGTGGTGAAATGGGATTTATCAATAATGCTCTCTTAGTTTTTAAATCGGGCTCAAAAACAGGTGATTATCACGACGATATGAACTTTATTAATTATAAACGATGGATTGAGCACCAGTTATTACCGAATTTGCTCGAAAAGTCAGTTATTGTTATGGATAATACAAGTTATCACAACACGTTAGCAGTTAAACATCCAACTTTTAGCAGTAAAAAAATGGAAATGATAACTTGGTTACAAGAACGAGGGATTGTACATGATGAATCCCAAACAAAAGTGGAGCTGTATGATTTAATAAAATGTAATAAACCGAGCTACACGGAATATTCAATTGATGCTATATTTGCAAAACATGGTCACTCTGTATGTCGACTATCTCCATTCCACCCGGAGCTAAATCTAATAGAAAAAATATGGGCCATTGTAAAAGCTTGGGGGCATTGAGAAACACAACTTTTAAATTAACCGATGTTGAAAAACTAACTCGTGAAAAGAGTTCGATGGATTTGGAGAGCCATTGGCAAGAAGTGTGCCGTCATGTTAAAGAAATTGAAGAGGAATACATTAATAAAGAGCATATTATGGATGTCGTTTGTGAGGAATTGATTATACGTAGGAGTGGAGACTCGTCGAAATCGTGTAAATGCTTTCAACAAGCCCGAAGTAGACCGTTTTTTTGAAAACCTTTTAACAGTTTTTGAAAAATATAAATTTCCTGAAACTAAAATTTTCAATGTTGATGAGACGGGGATTTCCACCGTACAAAAACCAGGACGTATATTAGCCCCCAAGGGACAAAAACAAATTACGTGCTCCAAGAATGGCTGGATCAATGAAGGTCTATTTCTTGAATGGGTTAAACATTTTCAAGCACAAGTAAAGTCGTCGACGATAGAGGATCCAGTTTTACTGTTGCTTGATAACCATACGAGTCACATTGCTCTAAATATTTATGAATATTGTAAAAGTAACGGAATTGTAATGGTGTCCATACCTCCGCACACTTCTCACCGGCTACAACCTTTAGATTTGGCATTTTTTGGGCCACTGAAGAATGCTTTTAACAAGGAGTGCGATTTATATTTGAAAACCCATTACCAAAAATTACACACTACGAATTAGCTTAAATTTTCAATAGGGCCTATGTTAAAGTTGGAACGATGGATAAAGTATCAAGTTTTCGAGCAGCCGGAATTTGGCCTATGAATCCAGATAAGTTTTCTCCAGAGGATTTTCTCCGTAAATATTATGGACGTTACAAATATTGCGGCTCCAGTTAATCTGGATGAATCAGCAGCTACTGATGGGATTGAGGAAGTAAGTGATGAAAATATGGTACCGCAAGCTGGACCTTCAAGTGCACCAGACGTTATAATTACTAAAAAGAAAAAAAATACTGACATTTTACCACTTCCAAAAGTTCAACTTAGCGCAACATCGAGTAAGAGGAAAAAACAGCATTCAGAAATTTTAACTGCTACTCCATTTAAAAAGGAGTTGGAAGACAAAAATGAGAAAAGGCTTCGTAAAAATCTACCGAATAAAAAATCTGAAAAAGCCTCCCAGCCCAAATCTTTCAAGAAAAGTAGAGACACTGCCAAAAAGACAAACAAAAAGGCTCAG
This sequence comes from Vesta saturnalis, assembly GCA_036346205.1. Taxonomy (NCBI): domain Eukaryota; kingdom Metazoa; phylum Arthropoda; class Insecta; order Coleoptera; family Lampyridae; genus Vesta; species Vesta saturnalis. The sequence goes on along the minus strand of JARFJB010001008.1, from coordinate 1,909,607 downwards.
TTGCATGACACTGACTCTGACTCAAATGGTAGTGTTGATGAAGATATGATCTGTGATGACAATGATGATGATGACGTTGAAGAAATAAATGCTGAGCACGACAAACATAATGATATATGCTTGATTTGCGGCGAATTTGGTAGGGACAACGAATTGTGGTACCGTTGTATAAGCTGTTCCAACTGGTGCCACGCAGAGTGTAGTGGATGGTCATCGGCCAAAAATTACACATGTGACAATTGTGTTCCGGAACGAGTGAAAATCTCTAAAAAACAGTTATCACTTTAAAATCAGTGTCATTTGCGTTTAACCTACTTTGAAATTAATTTTTTAACCTTAACCCAGAGATATTTTTTATTTTTTATATCATTATATGTAATTCTAGCTCTCCATGTATGTTTTTTTACTGCAAAGTGCCTTAATATAACATAATTACTTAGTAAAACAACATTTTATTATTTAAAATAGGAATTCTGCGATTTTTCTCACATGCGCGTCATTACCCCAAGGTGGTGGGTAACACCGCGCATCATCATCTAAAAAAAAAATTTTTTTTTTCAAAACGGCTTTCAAAACTGCACTTTTTCGACAGTTAGTTTCCCTACTATGTATACTACAACATATTAAAAAACCAAAGTTAATGACCCTAAGATTTCGTAAACTCAACTCAAAGTTATGTGCGCCATTACCACCTTCCCTACCCTTCCCTTGGTTTATACATATATATATATATATATATATATATATATATATATATATCAGTCATTTAATACTAGGGAACTATTCGTATTTTTGTAAACGAGGCGTAAGGAATGCAAGGACAACAAAGGCAATGTTGTGAAAAAATGCTATAAAAATGTTTGTAATCAACATTCTGTCACTGCTATTATATGTAATAACTGCAATAAATAGTTTTCTTTTATATAATAATGTTTATGTAAGCTTAATTTGTAAATATATTCCAGTAATAACTACTTAGTACAAGAGAGTAATAAAAAGGTGTATCTAAAGAAGGTGGGTCCATTGGACCCATACTGTCCCTTGCGTTACTAAAAGACTTGCCCGGATAAGAGTTAATTAAAAATGTAGAAAACGTAACTTTTACTTTCCTTAAAAAACTAATATTTTCGGTTGAATAGTACATGGTCACGTGATTTTTTCGCGTAGCTTGGTGTCTTCGTATTTGGCGTTTAGTCTAACTCTTTTAGGTGGGTTTATGCACCAGCGGATTGCGATTTGCGAAAAACGAAACTTGTTCTGATTGGCTGAATTTGAACCCAGTTTGAATGGCATTTGCTAGTTCAAGATTTTGCGATTTCCGCAAAGCTTGAAAAGATTTCAATATTTTGGGAGTTCTGCTAATATAATATTGAACTACGTATGCGTTTATATGAAGTATATTACGCGGGAAACTGCCTACTCCATCTAATCTTCCTAAAAATACAAATTTGTTTTTTATAGTTATTCTGTTGCTTGCTATTGTTTTAAACATGGCTGAAGAAGAGGTATGTAATCATATTATAATTTTTATTAGCGGTAGCGGTTTTTAGTGTAATGAAATATTAACACGTAGTGTCATTTAGTTACCTATGTGAATTTTGTACTGGTACTATCAGCTGCTGAATTTGATAGCCATAAATGTCAACATGAAGAAGAGGTACCTGCGAAATCGTCGCATTTGGAAGATATCAGGATCGAAATATTAATTGGATTGGTTCAAAATCACAGTCTCTTGATGTAAAACTTATGATTACACTTCAGAAAGTTTTATTGAACTTAATTTAACATTATTTGTTCTGTTGTGATTTAATTGGATCTTTATTACAAAATACTCCATTAGAAGGTCACGAGCATTTGCAGTATTTCGGCTATGCATTACCACCGACTTGCCCAATTTTCTCTAAATTATTTAGAAACTCTTTACGCCATTCTCCTTCTACAATGTTTCCACTTTCGTCTTCCCTACCTATTAAATTATTTGGACAGTATCTTCTTTCATCACCTTATTATTGTCTCTTTTCCTTAAAAAGTTATGGAGACAATCTGTTGTTGAACTATCGATTCTACCGTGGCTGTTTTGCTAAGATAGACTTTCTAAATATCCTGAACTTTGCAGCAAGGGTGCCAAATGGATTTTCAATAGTCCTTCTGGACGACTTGGTCTTAAACAACGTTTTGTTACATCAATATTCAATACAATTGTGAACACTAAACCTGTAGTTAAATACACGCTTCTCCGGATTTAAAATCTCCTGGATATGGCCGCATTATGTTTATGCTTAAAGGAAAGCTTCGTCTGCCACCATAAAATAAGGAAATGGTTCTCCATCCTCTACAATTTTCTTTGGTTCAGGAAGATTAAGTAAATTGCCATAAAGCATTTGTCCTAATGTACTTTGCTTGAAAATTCCACCATCACTTTGTCTCCCTTTAGCACTAATATCCACTATTGTAAAACAATAATCAGCATCGCATAATGCTAACAAGACAATACTAAACGCACCTTTATAATTATAATAATCAGAACCACTTCTGAGGGGTGCCTGTAAAAAACAAATAAACTACTAATAAAATTAAACAGAATTATAAATGCATACCATCAATCGCTCCAATGCAATTGGGTATATTCAATTGCTATAAAATCTGGTTGTTACATTTTCCAATTTTCTTCGTTTGGTTTTAATAAATACTACTCTTTTAACTCTTGCCAAATGCAATCACAAACAACTCATATTATTTGTGATACAGTACTTTTACCTAGTCTAAATGCATATGAAATCGATACCATACTATCATCTGATGCTAGATATCTGAAATTAAAAAATAATAATCAACATTTACTTATATGTATTTATTTTCTTCTGCTTTACCTTAGAGTTGTTGCTAACATTTCGGCTGCTGCAGTACTGTGATAAGTTTTTTGTAGATGTGGGCCTATCATACTTAATAAGGCATCATAGTCTTCTGGCATCATTCGCAAATAATTAAAATATTTACCAACATCGCTCACTCTCATTTCTTGCACTAAATTATGATAAGCACCTTGTTGTTTACGTTTGGCAAAAATGTCCCGAACTGCACAATATCTAATTTTCTTTTGTTGCTTGCTCTTGTATAACAACCATGCACATACAACCTTTCTACGTTCCATATGTAATAAGTAATTCACATTCTCCATTGTTAAACAAACAAGTAAACCATATAGGCAATAAAAAAAGTACAAGATGTATAAACGTTTATAATAATATCCTTGATATAAACTAAAAATAAGGTTATACAGAACAGTTTGTAACGGTATAAACGGGTGGTAGAACGGGATTACAGATAAATTGGCCTTTTTGCCCCGACTAGCCAGCGTATGGGTGTAGGTCAGATGTTAAAAAAAATTGCACATCCAGAATAGTAAATCGTACGTAAGTCAAAATAGGGGATGAAGACAAAATCGAAGGTTTGGGCGCCAGAATGTTTGTAGTCAAAATAAGGGTTGTCGTGCCAAAATTACGAGTACATAGCGTGTCTAAACATACAAAAATATACGCTTACCTATCCGTAATCAATTCCAGGTGTGCTGGACAGCAACTCAGCAAACCACCTGAAATAGGGCTTCAAAATACACTACACGCTTGTCAAATAAAAGCGTGATAAACACTCAATAAAAATTACGTTAATACACCTCCAGTGTAAATAATCAGACATTAAATAATAATCAAAACAAAACAACAAAAAAATAAGCTATAGAATGAACTCTAAACTGAATTAATACTCAACTAAAAATCAAATAAAAGACTAAATATTAAGAACGCTATTACTCAATAAGACAAAAAACTAACTTCGTTACGTTAAAAACTAAATACGCCGGTAATTTGTAATTTGCAAAAAAACTCTTATGTAACACAAAAGGGTTTTCATAGAAAATTAAACACATTTATAAAACCTAACAAACTATAATAAAATAATAAAAAAATAAATAAGGATAAATATAAACATACGATAATGCGTATAAACAAAAAATAAATGCTTAAAAGGCGCAGGATGTCTGATCAGAATACTGCTTTACGCCAGTCTAAATCGTTTAACCTATATTTATAATTCGTGGATAATATACCCACACTATCATAGGGTCAATTGCCCTTTAATACTAAAATAAATAACAAAGAAGAGTATGAAGGCGAAGTGTCAATAATATAATTACTTAAAATAATTAAATCTAAACAAACAAAAACTTAATTCAATAGGCAAAACAACTCCGCTTTCAAACTTTCATCAACACATAAAAAATAAATCGAAACACAAAAATCTTGAAATATTCAATAAAAACAATATTATGTTACCTTAAAGGTCTAGAATTACACCTCTTCTGTGTTACAATATCAGTGGAAGATAACCAGGTGGTCGGTTACGGCTATGACGGAAATGAATTTTCCTGCTCTGGCAAAATGATGAATAAAATGTTGACTATTGTTCCATTATACACAAACAATTCTTGATTGAATCGCGTTAAAATGTTATGCATAAATTCAAAACTTCTTTTAAAATAATAATAAGTTGAGCGTTCAAATTACTTGATAACTTTTAGCTTTTAATTGGTTTTATTTCCACTAATAATCCAAAATGTTAATAACTTGATTTAATTAAATATAATTTTAATATATTGCGAAAGTTTCTTTATCTTTAAATACGCTTTGTACGGTAAATAAGAGGCACTTGGAAGAACGATGATTTTAAAATCCGCAGAAGCGATATGAACCAAAAGGTCACTGAAGCACTATACACTAGGTATAATCCTTTGGTGATGAACAATTTTAATAAATCCCTTTACAGGTAATCTTCAGGAGTAGCTAAACTACCCTTACTACACAAAAAGTACGTTCGTTAAACACCACAAGGTCCCAAAATATCAACGTTCTAAACCACCCTTAAAGCGTAACACTAACGGCAACGTACTACTACTCGATAGCGCAGTCAGTTTTAGAATCCCAAAAATTATTAACAAATCCATCTTTGATTTTGCATCCCACTACTCATAAAAAATCTTATCTAATTGAATTCCACCAATTAAAAAAACGGAAGGGGAAAATAAGGTATCCCGATAAACAAATTCATTTCCGTCCGTAAGGACTCGGTAAATGTTGAAAAACTAAACGTCAGCAAAAATATCCTGTACAGCCTCTGTATATTTACCTTAAAGTACGAACAATAAGGTCCACATGCAATCTCTACGACTCAAAACGAACATATTCAGTATTACACTGAACAACCATACTTAAGCGTCTTTATGGCGCTAACATGACATCATACACAGATAAGTTACACTATTTATTTACATTACTTAATTTTCTATTATATTTTACGGAAATCAAACGAAATAAACCTTAATTAAACTTAGAAACAACTATTTACAAATAAACGTTAATCAAACTTCTATAAACGGGAAATGATAAGGAAAAACAACCTAAATTTCGGAATAATAATTTCACAAACAAAGAATCTAAAGCTCACCATACACCTACCATCCCTAAAGGTCGCTACACACGTTAAAACAAATTTACTATAAAACATAACTTGACAAAAAAATGTATATACGGAATCTAACTAAGCGAATAGAACTACTGTTCAATCTGCAATTGAACATGAACTTCGCAGGATGTTTAATCTTGCAGATTAAACAGGGTATTTTAATAATGTTAATAATTTTAGTAATTTTATATTTAGTAATAAGTTGAGAAATATAAGTAGAATTAACAATTAAGAAATACGTAAAACGAATCGTAAGCAAAACTGAAGATAGAGCAGGTTAATTATTGCGACAATTGTGCTGATACAAAAGTGTGTAAGGTTGAAATTACACATATACTATGTGCATTTTAACTAGTAAGCACAAAAGGCGCTTAAATGAATAAAACATGACCTACTAACTAGGTCAACCAATAAAATACGTCATGTAAAAAGTTGTATATAAAGTGTAAATAATATCAAACAAATCAGTCTTTGAATGAATCTCATCTTTTATTCAATTACTCAACAGGGTTGTGAGGTCTAGTCTACAATTGATACGAGTGACGGCGTATCCCTCACATTAAAACCCCAAACACTCAATCTCTCTAATCAGAGAATTGATCATGGTCCTTCTAGCCACCAACATCGGCAACCAGTAGAATGATCATGGTCCTTCGAGCCACCAACATCGGCAACCAGTAAAATTAGTCATGGTCCTTCGAGCCACCAACATCGGCAACCAGTAAAATTAATTACTATTGAAGACATCATCCACCACCAACAGCAGCAGCTATTGAACATCAGCCTATTGAAGACATTAACACCACCAGCTACATTCAATTCACCACCACCACCGCCAAAAGAAGTTACAGCAGCAAGTCTACCTCTGTCAGCTATAAGGATTTACGCCCCTTATAGGAAAGAAGAAACATATCGACAGTGGGTAAGAAAATCAAGCTTTATAATTAAGAAACAACACAAGACTCAAAGCGAAAATGGAGAAGATAAACAAATTGGCCAACACCCAAAATGAAATTGGCAAGGCTATGGAGAATATGTTTACAAATATGAATAAAGATGCGGCGGCACGGAAGAACAAGGTGTACATCAATGAACGTAGCAATGCATTGGAAACATGGTGGGAAGAAGCGAACAGCACACACAATGAAATATCCAAACTGCAGATAGATGATCATGACTACCACACGTCAGAATACTTTGAAAAATTGGGTAAACTATATAATCACATTAAGAACTATCTGACAGAACTGGAAAAGAAGCTAACAACCACCTCGCAAGAAGACGATGGGGTCGATAAAGAACAAGAACAGCGATTGAAACTACAAGAGATCAAGATACAACAAGTAGGTGCTCTATTACAACAAGTAGAAGAAAGATTGAAGAAAGAAGAAAACACGGTCCAACTTAAGTTATGGCAAGACAAGATTTAGCGCCAATGGACCGCAATTGAAGACCTGCACGAACACATCAAGGTGCATGAAACAAAACATCAGGACAACTATTTTTCAAACAGCGAGTTCGAGAAAACCGAACAATGGTGTGACCAAATAAGCATCGAACTCGAGCAAAATACAAATGGTTGGAGATAAGACATGCAGCATCAAGATGCCAGAAATAAAGCTACCTATGTTCAGCGGTGGCTATGAAAATTGGATGACATTCCAAGACCTGTTTGAAAAAATAATACACTCCAACAAAACGGTGACAACAATAGAAAAATGCAGTACCTTAAAAGCAACGTCACAGGAGAAGCATCAAAACTAATCCAACACCTTCAAATAGCAGAATGCAATTACAAAACAGCATGGAAATTCTCGAGACAGATACAACAACAAACGGTTAATGGTAAAAGTTTTAATAGACAAAATTCTAGACTTTTCCACTATCCAAGAGCAAGATGCAGGTGCAATAAGGCGTCTGCATGACACCACTTATGAGTGTCTGGAAGCAATAAAGAACCTAGGAGTAGAAACAACCTCCTGGGGTCCTCTTATTGTCCACATAATAGCAAGAAAATGGGACGCAGAGACAAACAAACTATTCGAACAATCGCTGAAAGCACCAAATAAAATACTACTAATGGAGGAAGTAATGGAATTCCTCAAACTAAGATTCCAGTCAATGGAAGCGATGTCCCAGGCAAGAAAATCACACCATACTACCACACGAGGACAGCCCCAATGGAACCCCAGTGGCAGAATAAACGACAAGCATGCGTCTACTGCAACCAATATCACAAGTTGGGTGACTGCATCAAGTTCAAAGGGTTGTCAACACAAGCCAGGATCACATTCGTGAGAGAAAACGTCTATGTTTCAATTGCATGGACCAGTTCCAACATCAGATGCCACGCAATACGGCGGTGCACAACGTGTCAGTACCCGCACCACACATTACTGCACCAGGAATACAAAAACCTGCAACACACAGCAAACATAATCGGCAGCGCACGCATCAACCAAAGAAGTTAAGGAAGCATGCACCGAAAATAGAAAAAAGAAGAAGTGACGATAGTCAGTGTGATGTCACGGGAAGAAGAAACGCAATTAGAAAAATTTTGGGAACTCGAAGAAATCCCAAGGGCAGTCAAAATGTCCCAACAAGATGAAGAGTGTGAAGAACACTACCAACAAACCACACCAAGGGAACCAATCAAAGAGTATCAACTTACAACCGTTACATATGGAACAGCTTCCGCACCTTACCTAGCGGTAAGGACATTACAGCAACTAGCTCAAGATGAAGAAAACAATTACCCGCAAGCATCAGCAGTAACACTGAAAGATTATTACGTGGACGACCTGTTAACTGGAACCACCACAATAGAAGACGCAAAAATTTTACAGGAAGAATTAATCACATTATCAGCGAAAGGAGGATTTACGTTAAGAAAATGGGCAGAAACCACAAAGAATTATGGAAAGAAGAAAAGAAACGTCGGAACCACTGGATATCAACCAAAACGAAACAAGAAAATCCCTAGGTGAGATGGCTACCAGATCAAGACAGCTTTCAATTCAAGGTAGCAGTCAACAACAAAACATTAACAAAAGAAGCATACTTTCAGAAACAGCGAAAATCTTCGACCCGCTAGGTGGGTCAGTCCAATAACCATAACAGCCAAACTAATAATACAAGAATTATGGATAAGCGCGATCAAATGGGATCAAAAAGTACCTGACAACATAGCATCAAAATGGGTGAAGTTCCGGGATGAATTAAAGCTATAGAAGAACTAAAGGTACCAAGATGGAAGAAAGATTCCAGATGGAACAACTTTACACCATCCCAACCACCTCGTCAGGCAGAATGTTCAATCTGCAATTGAACATGAGCTTGGCCAGGATGTTTAATCTTGCAGATTAAACAGGGTATTTTAATAATGTTAATAATTTTAGTAATTTTATATTTAGTAATAAGTTGAGAAATATAAGTAGAATTAACAATTAAGAAATACGTAAAACGAATCGTAAGCAAAACTGAATATAGAGCAGGTTAATTATTGCGACAATTGTGCTGATACAAAAGTGTGTAAGGTTGAAATTACACATATAAAAGGCGCTTAAATGGATAAAACATGACCTACTAACTAGGTCAAGCAATAAAATACGTCATGTAAAAAGTTGTATATAAAGTGTAAATAATATCAAACAAATCAGTCTTTGAATGAATCTCATCTTTTATTCAATTACTCAACAGGGTTGTGAGGTCTAGTCTACAATTGGTACGAGTGACGGCGTACCTCACATTAAACCCCAACTACTCAATCTCTCTAATAAGAGAATTGAACAATTACAAACAAAATTACCCAATACGTATACAGGGTGTTCAAAATACCCTGACAAGTTATGTATGGTTTCTACCAACTTGTATCTAGATAATTTCTACTTGGCGTTATAAAATTCCTACTTTCAGCGAGTGAAATCGCTGTTGCATGAACCAAGCAAAAAATATTGCGGCAATCGCAATCCGCAAATCAATCCGCTGGTGCATGAACCCACCTTTATTAGTTAGAATGCAAAATAAAAGACTGTACTCCATCATAAATTACAATAAAATTTGTACGTACTTATTTTCATATTGTCATCAGCCACTTCAATAAATTTATTAATATCGTTTTTTCTAAAATTTTTGTTTTTATTTCAAATTCTTAACCCCAATTTGTGTTTGTCCTAGACAAATTTGTTTGTGTATAAGTATGTCTTCGCCAGAAAGTGAATTTGAGATTTCGACTGTATATTATCATTATATAAAATATTGCAAGAGAAAGAGAAAATGTTGGACACGTGAAATTTTTTACACCGAGAACAATTAAGTGAATATCACCAACTGGTTCCAATTACGGCACGATTCAGGAAAATGCTATGGGTATTACAGAATGTGCAGTAAGTATTTAGTATTTACTTGAAAAACAGAACCTTTTTTCTAATAGGGCATTCAAAATTTAGGAAATCTATTACTTTTGTTGAGAAACTTACTGTTACAATACAGTAATGGTGAATATATGGAACCAAATTACTTACATAATTAATTTATTGTAATTTGTAGATACTTTACTGGTGAATCGTTTTATTCTTTATCATACAGATTCCGAATAGCACATAATACTATATCTGTTTTGTAAATTCTATTTTAACATGTATATATGAGACATTGAACAATGAATTTCTAAAGTTTCCTACCAAGCAGGAGTTTAAACAAATTGCAAATGAGTTTTTGGAAAAGAAAAAATTTCCGCACTGCGTATGTCCGTAGATGGCAAACACGTTCGTGTTCGTAAACCGGAATATGGTGATTCCTTGTATTATAATTATAAGGGCTATAATTCAATTGTATTACTTGCTGTAGCAGATGCTCAGAGCAATTTTATAATTATTGATGTGTAGCTATGGCAAAAATAGTGATGGTGGAATTTTGACCACTCAACATTTGGGAACATGTTAACTGCAAAACATTTACCTGAACCAAAGCCTCTCGAAGCTGATTAAGAAAATAACATTCCATTTGTGTTTGTTGGATATGAAGCATTTCTATTAAGTGAAAGATTTTAGAACCGTATCCTAGACATCAATTAGATATGCAAAAACGAAGATTTAATTATAGGCTGTCATTTGGAAGACAAAGCGTAGAATGTGCATTTAGTATTCTGGTTGCAAAATTTAGAATAACTATTTGAGAACAGCATTGCAGTATTTCCAGAAAAGTTGATAGCATCATAAAAGCTACATGTGTATTGCATAACATGATAGGAAGGATGAAGAATACTGAGATGACTTTTGAAAATGCTACATCACAAGCCTTTACTCAATTAGCTTCAATTGGAGCCAAAATCAATCGTGCGGTAATGCCAGAAATTTGCGGGAAAATTTTAAATTAGTATCACTTTTCTTTTTAGTATCCAGAATGGAATATAAATTATTAATATGTCGGAGCAGGAATAAAATATCAATTGGAAAAAAATGAATAAATTTTATTTACGATAACGTAACCTCAAATAAATTTCAACAATCGAACTTTTAAACACGTCAAACATAAATCGTAACAATTGTTAAATTTGAATCGTAATAAACTTTACGAACATGGAAATTTATCGGTAACCTAACTTTATTTTAAGAAATGTAGGTTAATAACAATTGTTTCTGAACTTCTCGTCTCCCGTTAAACTTGTATTAAAATCTCCGATAATAAACGTGGTTATATAACTACTTGTTAACACAAACACCACACTTTGTCAATAAAAATTTAACTTTTCAAAACTAATGGAAGAAGAAGAGAGAGAGAGTCTGTTCAGGAACAATTCCTTATATACCCTCCTGTTAGTTACAACAATTTCAATTTTTTTCTACAAATCCAAACAAGATAACTAAGTCTGTGATTGGTCAAAATAAATTTGAAAACCTAACTAAATTATAAATTATGCTATAACTATCTTATTAAGCTACTGATTTAAATTTTAAAAACAGAAATGAAATCTGTGCAAGATTCCGCACAAAATGATACCACACTTGATATACCTCTGTTAAAAATTTTACGAATTGACATCCTAAACTAAAATTGCTTATATCTAAAAAATCTTACTTTCTGCACTTAAACTAAATACATATTCGTGATCTGCACGAAAATTTGAATTAGAAAACAATTATTATATGTCCAAAATCTTAAATTTAGAGGAAAATTCTGTTTAACATAGGAAATTTGTATATTTAACATTTCACTAAATTTATATTCAAATGACTTGTACAAAGTAAATTACTGCATGAAAATGAGGAAAACCTCCTATTAATTACATTAACAATTTATTCTAACCTCATATTACTCTATAAAACTGTAAATTTGCAAAAACCTTAAATTTAAAACTTAACCTAACTTAATTTAAATGTTCAAATAATTTGCGTATTTAACGTCCAAATTAATCAAAATGTTATTCACACAACTTATAAAATCTGTCTTTAGTATTTTCAATGTTCACTTTACTTGTATCGTTTAAATTTTAGTCACTCTAACAATCTATATTGTTTAACACATTTCTTCAAAACCTCACAAAAATGTATCTGCATGTAAATATCTTTATGTTAAATTGTTCTGTACATTGTGCTTAATGTTTACTATGCACCATTTTTCTGTCGCAATCCACTTTCATTAATATTGTGAATAATAATTAAATCAAGTTCGTACTGTAACCTTTTTAATTTTACATCTTTCCTGCATTTTACCTAACTATGTCCTAATATAATCATAACACTAAACTGTGTGTTAAACATCTGTAAAATACCCAAATGCCAAAATACTTTATGTGAACTGTAAATTTAATGAAACAATATCTACGAACTTAATCGTACTTATAGATATAACTTTATTTAACCTTCCGGACATGTTTTTATGTAACACAATGCTTTTTATGACTGAACCAACTTGTACAAATCTTATTAGGCCTGTTTCAATCAAAACAAATCCACTTTCTTTCAATCATTTACCAAAATACTTCAAATAAATACATTGTAAATATGCCGTAATTGATCTCAAATTGTTCTATATAGAAATTACAAGCTTAAACTCTCAAATCTCTGTCTTAACCTTGTCTAACCATCTCAATATACAGTGAATCTTATCTAATCCCATAATTAAGAGTGCTAGAACTCATCATTCTAAGCAAAAGTTCATATGTACATGGGTCTAAATGCTTTGTTTCCGAGATACAGTGTCAAAGTTGAAAAAGAAATCGCGTTTTCTTCAATATCTTTCGAGTGTTTCGAAATAATTTCGTGAAATTTTGTATCCGGAGGTTTTTGGGATGACAAATTTAAATTTGTGGTCCAATTAGTTGTGGTTTCTAGGGCGCCAGCGGCAATCATTTCGACCTTTAAATCGTCGCAATTTTTTGTGCTACACTGTATACCATTTTGGACTAGAAAAATCGATCTTCCTATCTTTTCTGCTAAAAATGTATATTTTAGTGAAGTCGCTAGGAGCAACTCTTTCGAGAAAACGCATTTAAAACTCATGATGCATACACATTTTCGAGTACTCTTTGACAGGTTTAACAATAGGGATTCTTACTTGTTTACTTATGTGTCTGCTCTAGCAACTTCACTTTTTTAGCAGAAAAGATTTGAATTTGTCATCCCAAAACCATATAAAAATTTCATGAAATTATTTCGAAACAGTCGAAAGATATTGAATAAAACGCGATTTATTTTTTCAACTTTGACACCTGTATCTCGAAACAAAGCATTTGGACCCACTACATATGAACTTTTTGCTTAGAATGAAGAGTTCTAGCACTCCTTTAATTTTGGCGGATTAGATAAGATTCACCTGTATAAGTAATTTCACATTTAAATCAATTTAATTAAGAATTTGAACACATAACAGATATTGATCACATGAAGTACAATAATTCTTGTGTGTAGAACATGTATAGTAATAGGTACATTGCATAAAATCTGCTAACGATAAAAGGGTTATGGTACGAAGACAGTATATTGGTAATTCACAAACTAAGTGTTTAAAAGTGCATAAGAAGTTATAGTGATTTAGAAACATAGCTAAGAACTTGAACAACATTTGTGCAATGTGATATTTACAATATAAATACAATTTGGGTACTAAAATTTACTAAATATGTTAACAATATGGAAGTGTGAAAAGACAAAATTAGGAACTGGAGTACAAATAAACAGTGTTTGTGTTAGAGACATATAAGAACATATTCGATAAACATTTCAAAGGATATAGACGTTTAAAACGCAAATTAAAAAGTAAATTATATAAAGTTAGGTTAAGTACTATATTTAAGAATTTTACAAATCTATAGTTTTTATAGGATAAGATGAGTTCAGAATAAATTATAAAAGCATATGATAGTAGGTTTCTCTCATTTTCACATAGAATTTAACATTAAATATGTAATTTAAACATAAATTTAGAAAAATTGGGTTATGTACCTAAATTTAAGCTATTGAAGTAAAAATTTTATTAAAACTATGAAAAATGGGTTGAAATAGTATTTTATACAGTTTTTTAATGTAGAAGTTGAATATGTAATTAGTTTAGTTGTAAAATATAAAATTTGTTAGATTTTAGTAATTTTGAGTAGTAAATTGTCAACATGTAAATTCCTGAAGCAAGTATAGTACGTGAGATGTCCATTTATGCAGAAAGTTGCCCTGATTCCAAAATGATTTAAAAAGCAAATCCAAGTGATTTGCCAAAGTTATGGTATAATTTATGTTTTTGCTAATTTAACATTTTTGTTTAGACCAATCAGATGGTAGGATCTTTTGTATGTAAAGTAGAAAAAAATGAAAATTTATCCATGAGAAAAGTATAAAAGGAATTGCCCTGATTTCTTACTCTCTTGCTTTTGTAATTTTTGTGACTAACAAGTTAAAGTGCTAGTAGTGCTTGTGTTAACAGTTAAAATTTTCGTTAACATTATCGGATTTGAAACGCGATCAACGTAAAGTTGAGATTTCAGAAACAATTGTTTTAACTATAAAATATTTAAAACTAAGGTTACCGATTAAATTTGTCGATAATATTGTATTTGTTTCATTTCGAAATCGTGTTCAAATATCGGGTGATGTGCATTTTTTTATGTCCTTCAGTTATTTTGGATATGTTGTTTATTTTTTGAGGTTATAAAATAAATTTAACTTCATATTCGGCATCTAAAATAAAAGTGCAAGTAAATATAAAATTTTATATAATAATAAATACAAGTTAAATCCGAAAAATTATTAAATATTTAAATCAACATTTAAAAATACAAATAAAATAAATGTGCTATCATCAATTTGTGTAGATAATGATTATTAAAATAAATACCAAGTAATTCACACATACATTGTCCAGCATTTTCACAAAAACAATAAATTGCTCTAATTTAAATTGATTAATTCATAAAATAAGTAACGATGTTGAGTTACCTGGATTCACATTAATCTTCGAGGACCACCTTCGTAGTGTTGAAACTCCTGGTAAAGAATACTTACCTTACGTTTTATTAATAACCTGTAGGCGCGTGGGCCTCCTGCATGTAATGACATTGTAGAAGCAACATCCGCTACTGATCATTGAATTTGCTTGCCCGACTTCAGTTTTCAAGTTGGTTTTGAGTGAAAATTTTTGTACCAATTGCAATTCTTGCTTTTGCTCTTCATCAACGTCTTGAAGATGCGTACGTTCATTTTATTAATTTTATTTATACTGAATCATTTTTGACCTGTAAAATATATTTGTTTACAAAATAAATTCTGTGAGAGAAGTGGCAAATACCTTCCAGTTTCAGTTGCAGCACATACATGTTTCTTGTTTATTTCGAAGGTAAATCATTTTATTAGATTGTAACTCTTTCGGTCTAGAAAACCAAAATAAAATAAACACGCATCATCATTCAAATACTGTTTTGCTTACGAATGTATCTTTTTGACAGTGTCGTCTTTCCATCCGTTTCTTCCGTTTGATATCCTCGTGAGGCTCCTCGATTAACTTTACTAAAGGTACAGGCTTTAGCTTCTATTTATTAAATGGCAAATGTAATAACTTCTCTTTCAAACAATAAATCATCGTGTATGAAGTGGTCCGAGCAAATTCTTGCAGTTTCAATATTAAATTTATGCTGTTGATAACATTTATGCAGATGCACCACGCATAAGAAATGCACTTCTTATTAGGAAATGACAAATATCGAATACCCGGTTTATAATTCTTACTATTTGATTTGTTGTTATTAGAACAACCCATTACAATGTAATATACCATTTTAACACTTTGAATTACAAAGTACTGACGACCTTAAATAAAACACAAATAAAATACCTACACAAACACGCTAGTAAACAGCAAGTTGCCAGTGATGCAGATATCCATCCGAATAAAACAAAATGGCCGAATTTTAAAACTAATCAAATTAGGTATAATATGATGAATAAATTGAAAATTTAAAAAAGGAAAATTCATATTTCAAGTTTGGGTCACAGACTAACGTAATCAAGATGGCGTATAATACGCGCATGAACATATCTATAAAGTTATAGAATCATGTTATGTTTCGATATGTTGAAAACGGATATGACGTCACAACAAACAGGGTGAGATTAGTATATTAGTATTTTGTAACATGGATCAGAGAACTATTTATTTATGGCTATGAAATCAAGGAATTGTGTTAAATTTTGTACAGGGTGGTTTTTTTCGTTAATGTTATGGGCTATAGGCTAAACGGTAAGAGATACAAAAACTAAGATAAGTGTCCCGTTCTCTTTTTAGTGTTTAGTTTAATGGCGCAATCGGATCTACGCTAACTAAATTGGTTTCGAAGATACAGAGTGATTCTCAAAATCTGCCGGTTTTTATTATCTCTTATGGCTCGGTTGTTTATGGTGATAAAAAAGCTTTGGATACGAAAGTTTTATGACTTTTAACGTTGAATCCAGTGGTGTTCTTAAAAAATATACATGTTTGATTTTTGAGATATTATCAAAAGTAGCATTTTCTTAAATGGGACACCCTGTATCTGATAATCTCTAAAAATTGTATTTTTCCTGAGATTGCAACAATATATAACACTTAATATTTTGCATTGTCCTAAATAGCTAAAATACTAAAAACATTTCTTTTAGTTGGCCATGGATATAATCAATTTTATTTTATAATAGGAATAATAAAATTGCAGATAATAACAATAATAAAACATTAATAAACTAAAACAACAACTACAAAAACAAGAAAAGATTTATAACAACTCAACTGTAATTATTTCAAATACTTATATATAACAATTAGCATAGGTGGTTAATCACAAAAGGTGCTCAAATTGTCTTCCATTCTGCTCGATGCATTTTTGGGCTCTGCTTGTAACTGAACGAGTGGCGTTATAGATTTGAATATCTGGCACTCTTCCAATGCAATTAATAAAATTTCTTCTACAGTATTACTTGGTTTTATAGACTTCATTTTGATAGATCCCCAAAAATAAAAGTCGAGTGGCGCCAGGTCAACGTCGAGGCCATTTGTTTGGTCCATATGTACCAAGCCAATATTCGCCAAAATTGAAATTTAGTAAGTCCCTTACCATGTGGCTATTATGTGCTGGAGCACCGTCTTGTTGTAAATAAACATCATTTCTTGCAGCTAATGGCATGTTATCCAACTCCATTATTACACATTCTTCCAAAATTTGGATGTATTCTTGAGCATTCAAATTTTCATTAAAATTTGTAGTTAAGGACTCTGTTTTGATATAGCGCCACCCATACATGGAACCCAAACCGTCCTTGTTGTGTCCTGACGACCGTCTGATGAGGATTTATGTTTGACCAATATCGATTATTGTGTCGATTAAAATTCCTTCGCTAGATATAAAAGCCTCGTCGGTCCATATTATATTTTGAAAAAATTGGGATTCCAATTAATCTGCTGCGAATACCAATGACAAAATCTTAAAAGCCGCTCTTCATCTCCAGGATGTAAGTTATGAACCTTTCTTATTTTATATGGTTTATACTTATGCTTTCTTAACGTTTTTAAAACTTTAGATTTACTTGTGCCAATATCTTTCTCAATATTACGGCTAGATATCGTCGGATCAGCAGCAACACAAGCTAATGTATTTATTTCATCTCTTTCTATTTGCCTTATTGTAAATCTTACTTTTAGTTTTCCAAATGATCCATACTCACTTAAATTGTGATATAATCTTTCAAATATTTGTTGTTCTGGCTGTCGTCGTTCCGGATAACGCTCAAAATATAAGTCTAGAGCTGCGTCTTTATTTTTATTACTCTCAATGTAGCACTCAAGCATATTTAATTTTTCATAATTTTGAAAATTATTCATTTTAATCACCTTTTTTAAAAAATATAATCGGAAACGAAATAAGAATACCAATACATAATTGTTACTGAATTTTATGACATGTAAACAAACAAAAACAATTGCTTAAAACATTCAATTAATGGCCAACTAAAAAAAAATGTTTTTTTAGTATTTTAGCTATTTAGGACAATGCAAAATATTAAGTGTTATATATTGTTGCAATCTCAAGAAAAAATGCAATTTTTTGAGATTATCAGATACAGGGTGTCCCATTTAAGAAAATGCTACTTTGATAATATCTCAAAAAATAAAACATCTATATTTTTTTTAAGAACGCCACTGGATTCAATGTAAAAAGTCATAAAACTTTCGTATCCAAAGCTTTTTATCTCCATAATAACCGAGTCATAAGAGATAATAAAACCGGCAAATTTTGAGAATCACTCTGCATCTTCGAAACCAATTTAGTTAGCGTAGATCCGATTGCGCCATTAAACTAAACACTAAAAAGAGAACGGGACACTTATCTTAGTTTTTTGTATCTCTTACCGTTTAGCCTATACCCTATAATATTAACGAAAAAACCACCCTGTACAGATACTGTTAATAATAGATATCGTTTCCCTTTGCACAATATAGACTTATTTAATGTGTGGATTAAAAAATTAGTCATCCGAAATTTCCTTTATTAACAAAGGAACAAATATACTCATCATATTATGTATGCCACCGTCATTTTCTGAAGAATATGTCGTAGTTGGTACTAAACGAGGTCTTACCAAAGGTGCAGTTCCAACTCTATATTTACAAGGTAAATACCTACTACTACATTATCTTTACTTGTATTAATAATGTTATGTATATAGATAGTGAAACCATCATTGAAACTGAGTTGTCTATAACTACAAGCAATACTGTCTGTACTACAATTGCACTTACCGATCATGACTATTGTTCTGTGGAAGACAATCAAGCACTGACTACGTCAAGCATGGTTCCTGTTGCATTACATAATCCTATCATTACGATTAATGACAATCTGTTTCTATCTGAGGTAATCATCAAATTAAGTTTAGTAGTTGTTATTAAAACTCTTTCTTAGGACAATAAATTGGCGGATCAACCAATAGTAAGTGAGCCAATGACATTGAGTAGGAACTCATCCAAAGGTAGCATTTGTTATTGTGTTGGTGGTATGAAAAAAACTATTTTTTATAGCTCATGGTAAACGAAAATAAATTTTGCAACAAGCAAATGTCAGTCCACAATGTAATTTAACACCAAAAGCAAGACGGTTTTACCATATATGTACTCAATGGGCTAGAAAAAATGCTCAACTTCAACGCAAGGTGATCAGTTTTAAAGATCGACTTGCTAATGCAAAAAAAATTGCAAATTTGGGACAATGGGAGCAGTTAATTAATCACCTAAATACAACCACCTATATATTAGTTCTTTCTCAAATTACAAATCAAGTATTACCTGTACATGGTCGTCGTTTTACAATTGGTAAGTTATAATGCATTACTTACAAGATATTAAGTATTCATTTATAGAAGACAAAATTTTGGCATTGTCATTGTTAAAGTCAAGTGGTAAAGGTTACCGACTATTATCCAAAATATTTGCATTGCCTAGCTGTGACCAATTTGTTGAACAAAATTACCTCTAATAATGACACAATTTTTAATTCGTTAAGGAATTCAGTTGAAAAAATGGAGAATGAGGGAGATAAATTATGCATATTGTTGTTTGATGAGATGTCAATTCAGCCTAATGTCTCATATAATAAAAAAACTAATACCATTATGGGTATTGAAGATTTTGGAGAAAATAATAGACAAAAAAAAATTGCTGCTTATGTGAATGTTTTTTTGATAAAAGGAATTCGTCGCCAGTGGAAGCAACCTGTAGCCTTTACTTTAAGCTGTGGCCCTATTAAAGCAGCTACGTTAAAAGATTTAATTAAAAGAGTAATTGTCGCTTGACAGGATATCGGATTGCATGTTCTTGCAACAATATGCGATCAGGGATCAGCCAATCAAGATGCAATAAATTCTTTAAAACAAGATACAAACCGTCTATGTGTATCTAAAGGTATAGACAATAAGTACTTCGGCTTTATTATAAATGGGAAAGAAGTTGTTCCATTGTACGATACACCACATTTATTTAAAGGACTACGCAATAATCTGTTAACAAAAGATCTACATTTTTGTATGAATGTAAAAAATATGGTTGCTAAATGGCAACATATTATATATTTTTATAATCTAGATACCATGGAAGAAACAAGAATGTGTCCGAAATTGACAGATCAGCATATAATACCAGGTAAAATTAGGAAGATGAAGGTTTCATGTTGTTCCCAAGTCTTCAGCAACCAAGTGGGATCTTTAATGCTAAGAATTGCTAAATGGGGTATATAATAAAATTGTATTAATGTTCTGAAGTATTAATAACATTTGTTTGCAGATATTAAAAGTGATCACAAATTGGATGCATCTGCAGAGGACAAATTATTTGACATAATAAAATACTTTTCTTTTTTGGGATTTTTTAATGGTGTACTTTAAATTATCCAATCTAAACGTTTCGATAATTGTTATCTTCGTCAAGTAATGTGTTAATTGTTAAAGATTAGTAAACAATTTTGTCAAATTTGAAAAATTCAAACATAAAATAATGCTTTAATATAACAGTTTGAGAAGTATAACAATATAATTGTAGTAAAACTAGGTCATTAAAATTTTGTTTTGTCATCTTTGAGGCAGTTTAACAATATTTGAATTTTCAATGACCTAGTTATATCTTTACTTACAATTTTATAGTGAAATAACTAAGTTTATCAAACTTTAATTAATACACATTAAATCAATAATATTTTATTATGAGTGTAATGTGAATTAGTTTACATTTTCATATTTCAGTCCTTTATGGGAGGAAACTTATCGTTTTATCAGACAATTTGAAAAATTAAGGAAACGTAAAGCACAATTATTATCGTCACTCACTTTTTATTACGATGCACGAGACCAAAGATTATCCCAAAGTTTATCTATATTAAAAGAAATTTTAATAACAAGCAAGCGAATAATATTTACAGAAGAACTGAAAATGCTCTTCTACGTAATCAAATACATATTACTAGGAAGTTACTGGATAACACCGATAAAAATCTTTTATATTTACATTTAGAAATTTCATCTATTTTGAATAAAGAAGATTGGGATAAAATTGATTCTATAACGTTTAAATCTATGGAAATAAATTTTGACATCTCATGTCAACGTCAAAAGAAAAATTTAATAAATTATACAAACAACAAAATAATAGACCATCTATTGATTGTATAAAACAGTTATAAACCTTTCTGATAATGTTGTTTCAGATTATGCTATTGAAGCGCTTTCTAAAGGAGGAAATTTTGCGATAACACCAAGAGTAATACCTTTTGAAGATATAATTTCCAACATCGAAAACTCCATTAGATTATTACCTTTTGATGCTGCTAATGAAGTTAGATATAACACCGTTAACATATTACGTAAAACAAAACCTCCAAAGAGCAACTTATCCTTTCGTCAACGACATGCTTTACTTGATCTTAAACGCAATGAAAATATTATAATATTAAAATCAGATAAAGGTAATGCAACTGTTATATTAAATACGAACGATTATAACACTAAGATAGAACAATTGTTGGGACCAGAAACTTATCATGAAATACCGAAAGATCCAACAAAAAAGTTTCTTTTAAAAACTAAAGAGCTGATTAAATTATCATCTATTCCTGAAGAAATAAAGAAGAAACTATCTAACTCTGAAGCTATTTCACCAAAACTATATGGTTTACCAAAAATTCATAAACCTAATATTCCTTTAAGGCCTATTGTTAGTGCAATTGGTTCTCCTACATATCACCTTGCAAAACATCTTACATTGTTATTACAACCTCATATAGGAAAAACACCCCATTACATTAAAAATTCTGCCGACTTTGTTGAAAAATGCATAGTTTCAAAATTGAAGAGGGTGATATAATGGTTAGTTTTGATGTTATTTCACTTTTTACAAAAGTACCTCTAAAAGAAACTATTGAATACATAGATCATCTTTTTCCAAAGGACATAACCATTCTTTTTCAGCACTGTCTTACTACAACTTATTTTCAGTGGAATAATAAATTTTATGAACAGATTGAAGGTGTAGCAATGGGTAGTCCCTTAGTCCTGTTATAGCTAATTTTTATATGGAAAAATTTGAAACATTAACGTTACAAAATACACCTAAAAAACCTTCAGTTTGGTATAGATATGTAGATGACACATTTGTTATTTGGAGACATGGAGAAGAAGCACTGCATGAGTTTTTGGTTTTATAAATGGTATACATCCTAGTATTCAGTTTACCATGGAAAAGAAACTAATGGAAGTTTACCATTTCTTGACATATTAATATCTAAAATAATAATTCACTATCTTTTAAGGTTTACAGAAAGCCGACACACACTGATAGATACCTTCATAAATTATCCAACCACCATCCACGTCAAAAAATTAGTGTAATTAAATCTTTAGTAGATCGAGCAAAACGAATTTGTGACCCTGAATTTTTGAATGATGAATATAAATATTTAAGAAAATCCTTACGAGATAATGGATATTCACTTACAGATATTAATAATGTTATTACACCTTCTAGGCGTAACCTTAAAGAAAAACCAGTTCTTAATGTTGGTACTGCTTTTCTTCCTTTTATAGCTAATGTTACAAATAGAATTGAAAAATCCTAATCAAACATGGCATTAGGACTATTTTTAAACCTACAAGAAAAATTAAAGAACATTTAAGATCACCTAAAGATGTATCAAACCCTTTATCATCTTCCGGAGTGTATAAGTTATCTTGTTCATGTGGAAAAGTATACATCGGGACCACAAAACGTAGCTTTGATACAAGACGCAAAGAACATATGAGATTTTGTAGATTGGGTCAACCAGAGAGGTCTGCTGTGGCTGACCATGCCCTGAATAATTTAAATCATAACATTCAATTTGACAATATGAAAATATTGTCAAGACAAACCCATTATTATGTTCGTTTGCAACGTGAAGCTATTGAAATATATAAACACCCGAATAATTTTAATAGACAAGAAGAAAATCTCCGTTTAAATAGGTTTTGGCATCTTATAATTAAAAAGAGCATAATGATACGCCTTGATTTTAATTTGTTTTCAACTTTTGGTATGTCTAGGTTTTTGCTGTGTTTTCCTAGACCTTGAAGCAAATGCTTTACCAATTATATGTTAAATTTCCACAGCACTATAATTTAACATAAGTAGTTGAAATTAAATTGAAATTAAAAATTTACAAAGAACGTTCTGCATTGTGCTTTTCATTGTTAATAACACTTCCAATTATTGATAAAGATATCTCTTTGTTAGATTTAACTGGGTTATTTTTTGATGTAATGTTTGGATTTGTGAATGCTTCTATCATTTTAAAATTGAAGTTTTTCACAACTTTACACTTACATCATAACTCGATTAAATTTTGTTAAATGTGTTTTTTGGCTGGCAAATTTCATTGTTAGCTTTCGTCGTAGAGTGTTCTGGTTTGTCATCTTTGGGGCAATTTAATAATATTTAATTTTATGACCTAGTTATTCTTTACTAAAAAAAAAAAAATTTATAGTTGGCTTATACGTTTCTCAAACTGTTATATTAATAGCAGGCTTATGTTTATGTTTGAATTTTTCAAATTTGACAAAATTGTTTACTACATCTTTAACAATTTTTAACTAACATTACTACTGACGAAGATAACTGTAAGTGTTATCGAAACGTTTAGATTGTATAATTTAAAGTACACCATTAAAAAATCCCAAAAAAGATAAGTATTTTATTATGAGCGTTAATGGTGAAAGTTTACATTTTCAAATTATTTGACAGTTTAAATAGTAGTAGTTCATTGCATCGAGTGAGTAAACCTTTAAAAAATGCTGTTGAAAAGATTCACCTCATGTTAAATTTTGGCAAGATTCCATCAACATAATAAAAACATTTAATTTTTTTTGTACAAAAAAGAATCGATTTGTGCCAATTCCATCACTGCATAATTTATTACATACAATTAATGCTATGTTGTATTTACATAATAGATATTTATGTATTAAGGGCATAATCAGAAGATTATGGCTCGAGGGAATGTTAAAAGCCCGACGCGAAGCGGAGGGCTTTTATATTCCTAAGAGCCATAATCTACAATTATGCCCGTGGTACATACAATGTTTTATTTTATTTTGCACCATGAAACTGGAACAAAATTTTAAAAAGATTCAGTATTTTCGGCAAGGTTTTAAATGAAAATGCAGTGAAATAAAGTCGACAGTAGGCTAATTTGTTGTTACTAAGATACTGTCATATTGCTAAATTATTGCTAAGGTACTGTTTGTTTGTAAATAATTTGCATTCTAAAATGGAAGGTGAAAACGCAAAAACTTATTCACAAGAAATTTTAGATTAATTTGAGGCCGCCCAGGCAAAAATAATTCCAAGTAAATCGAAATATTTATACATAAAAGAGTACGAAAAGTTTTGCGAGTGGCGGAGCACAAAAAATGTGATGAAAAAGTTGTGATGGCATACTTGTCTCAAATGGTAAAGGATTGTATATATACATTAGTCAATTATCTCTATTCAATAAATATCTATTTTTGCAGTCAAAGATCTATAAGCCGTCGTCACTGTGGTGTTTATATTCTAAATTGAAAAAGATGTTCAAGTTGAAGGAAGATGTTGATATATCTCGTTTTTCCATGCTCACAGAATTCATGAAGAATAATTCTGTAGGTGATCAAGCTAAAAAGTACTATGTATTGCAACGGCATCGAATTGAAGAATTCATGTTGAAGGCGCCTGATCATACGTACTTGTTAGTTAAGGTATAACAATTTTAGTTTCTTTTTCCAATTCTCATTATAAAAATTATTGTGTTTTATAGGTTGTCACAGCCTTTGGTATTTTTGGAGCATGTCGTCGCGAAGAACTGCACGATTTGGCTGTACAGGACGTAACAACTGAGGGATCAGTGCTATTAGTGAAGATCAAAAAAACCAAAACTTATACTTCGAGGCAATTTACAATTGTACCAAGAAATGGATTGGTTGATTACGTCTCTTTGTACCGAAAATGTGCAGCATTACGACCGGAACATACTAAAATTGACAGCTTGTTTTTGTCGTATCATAATGGCAAATGTAGTGCTCAGACTGTTGGGAAAAACACCTTAGGCAAAATGCCGAGGATAATAGCAGAGTTCCTCAATCTACCGGATGCCCATAAGTACACAGGGCACTGCTTTAGCAGGAGTGCGGCGACGATCTTTGCAGAAAGCGGCGGTGATACAAGGGCACTGAAGCAGCTTGGTGGATGGCGATCGGATAAAGTAGCCGAATCATATGTAGAGAATTCTGTGCAAAATAAAATTAAAATTGCTCAGAACATTACTGGTACAGCAGCTATAAGTATACCACAAAACGGCGAAGGAACTGTCAGCTTTGGTGTTGGCTCATCTGGAGTTACAATTTCAAATCCATCCAATTGTATTTTCAATTTTTATAAAGAATAAGTTTCATTACTATTATTTTTATTAATAAAGGTTGTATAGTAAGGTTGTTGTTTCAATGATTCTTTCAACTTACGTGACATATCATGTCATGTGTTTATGTCAATCATGCTGCCTAGCAACGATGACATTTCCGTGCTATAAATACCACATTACGCCCGCATTTGGGGGCGTATAATAGATATTTATGTATTAAGGGCATAATCAGAAGATTATGGCTCGAGGGAATATTAAAGCCCGCCGCGAAGCGAGGGCTTTTATTCCTGAGCCATAATCTATGCCCGTGGTACATCAATGTTTTATTTTGTTTTGCACCATGAAACTGGAACAAAATATTAAAAAGAGTCAGTATTTTCGGCAAGTTTTTAAATGCAAATGCAGTGAAATAAAGTCGACAGTAGGGTAATTTGTTGTTACTAAGATACTGTGATATTGCTATTATATATCATGTCATGTGTTTGCTGTCAATCATGCTGCTTAGCATCAATGACATTTCCGTGCTATAAAGACCACATTACGCCCGCATTTGGAGGCGTATAAAGAACATTATGGTGGCAAAATAAAATAAAATAATTTGTAAAGGAGTAAATTACATCTTAACTAGAACTTTTAACCAAGA
The DNA here is from genome assembly GCA_036346205.1 of Vesta saturnalis. Lineage (NCBI taxonomy): Eukaryota > Metazoa > Arthropoda > Insecta > Coleoptera > Lampyridae > Vesta > Vesta saturnalis. The sequence continues at coordinate 1,883,520 of JARFJB010001008.1, read as the reverse complement.
CGCTCTAGAGAATTTTTTTGGGTTTGTTTTGGTGTTATAAATAGAAATCTTGATGTGGCCAATTTTATAAACTCTTTCAAAGTGTTAGTAACGAACAATTTTGTCTTCCCATTCACCAGGGTCTAATTGTCAACAGGACATGACAGAAGGTGCTTTAGATGACTTGAGAGCGTTTGTTACTGGAGAGTATGTTGCTGGTATAATGCCCTCAGAGGAAAATATTAATATAATAATCCAATGTATATACTCGAAAACAAAGTCGTGTTAGCAGAAATATAATAAATTATGTAGCAGGATATGTTTATAAAAAAATGAATTCAACATGTCAATTGTGTATAAAAAATTTTTCATGCATAGTATCAACACATACTGATAACGAATTTATCGAAGCTAGGCAGGATGAGAATTAATCTCTTTGCAAACCTGGCACCTATTTTTCTTACCTTGTTGGACAATCTGTATGCCGTGTAGGTGAGACCGGGGCTCGTTGAAACATGGGGCACCATAAAACAGGCGGCTTTTGGCGCTAAAAATTCAAATTTATTTACCTTACCCTATGGTTCAATGTTGGCGACACTGTTATAAGTAACCTAAGTTCATGTGAAAGTGATCCCGTGCTACTACAGAACTTTATTCAATTTTCGTTGAAAATCGGTAAGTTATTTAAAAGTTCTATGCTCTTAAATTGTTTAAAGTGCATTGTTAGTGTCCAACGCATAATTTTTATATTTTATATATTGCCCTAATTAAAGCCTATTGTTTCGTGGTTTGTTTATAGCATTAGCTTTTGTGAGGTTAGATTTTTTACACCAGATAGGTAATTATTTAGGCAATTTTTGGTATGGGGTACCTTGAAACACTTTTTTCGGGGCACCTTGAAACATTGTTTCAAGGTGCCCCAAAAGCAATACTAAAAGTATATTAAATAATTACTCATTGATATTTATTGTTTAAATTGCAGAATAAAAAATGGCGCGTAATAGAAAGAGAAAAACTGAACGAGGTATCTTTAATGAAGAGTATATGAGAGAAGCAGTCTTCCTTGTGAAACGAGGCAATTACTGTATAAGACGTGCAGCAATAATTGAAAACGTGAATTATACAACATTATTTCGGTACATAAAACGGTCTGATTCTAACCCAGACTTAAAATTCAAGCCAGAGTACAACACCAGGAACATTTTCTCTGAAAATCAAAAAAAAATTGTGGCTGAATATTTAATAGAATGTTCTAAACGTTGTTTTGGTGTGACTACAACTGAATGCAGAAAGCTTGCATATCAGTTGGCAAGCAGAAATAATTTGACTGTTCCCGAAAATTGGCTGAAAAACAAAATAGCTGGGGAGGACTGGCTGTCAGGATTTATGAAGCGACGTATTACAATAACTTTAAGAAAACCAGAAGGGTGCAGTCTTTCAAGGGCCACATGCTTCACGAAAAGCAACGTTTCCAGATTTTTTGACAATCTTGAGATGATTTTAAGACGAAGTAGATGGAACCCGGCTGTTCAATTTAGATGAGACTGCAACTAGCACTGTTCCTGACAACCAGAGAAAAATAATTTCAAAAACAGGCATGAAGCAAGTGGCACAAGTAACGAGCGGTGAGCGCGGAACGCTCGTCACTACATGCTGTATAATAAGTGCCTCAGGAAACAGCCTTCCGCCGGTGATGGTCTTTCCAAGGGTGCATTTCAAGAACCATATGGTAAAGGATACACCCTCTGGAACCTTAGGACTTGCATCAAAGTCGGGCTCAGAACTGTTTCCGATAGTTATGGAACATTTTGTAAAATTTAGCGGAGCTTCAAAGGGAAATCCAGCTATTTTGATATACGACAACCATGAAAGTCACCTTTGTATTGATGCATTAGATATTGCGAAACGTAACGTTGTGACAGTTGTCACTTTGCCTCCGCATACATCAAATAAGCTGCAGCCATTAGATGTCACTGTATTTTTTCCTTTTAAGGCTTATTATAATTCAGCCATCAATTCTCTTATGTTGCAAAGACCAAGAGTGCCAATAACAATATATGACATCGCTGGATGTGTACGCATAGCTCATCAACGTGCAATGTCTCCATCTAATATCATAAATGGTTTAAGAAAACCGGAATCTATCCTTTTGATATAGATATTTTTACCGAAGATGACTATAAAATAAGTGAGGTAACTAACAGGCGGGAACCAGCTAACAAAAATGATAGTAGCATAACAATGAGTGATGAAAGGGAAGCAAGCAATGATAGGCAATGAAATAGATGCACCTCGCAGTGAAAATGATGGCTAAGAAAGCAGTAAGGAAGGCGCACCAGTAGGCAATAAAAAGACGTAACACCAAGCAATGAAAAGACGCATCAACAAGCTATGAAAAAGACGTAGAAGCAAGCAGCGGAAGAAATGACATCATAGAGTTTGTATCGCCTGAACATATTCGGGGGTTTCTGAAAGCTGGTCCCCGTAAAGGTGGAAGACAAGAATCAAGAAGAAAAGCCAGAAGCATCATAGCAACCGACACCCCGGAAAAACTAGAAATTGAGAATAGAAAAATGAAGTCACACTTGAAATTAAAAAATGATGCGAAGAGAAAGGTTTTTGAAGAAGATGAAAGCGAAAACATAGGTGTCGGAAAGAAAGTGAAAAAACAGAAGCCACAGTCAGTGAAAATAAGAGCCAACGAGAAGCTAGATGAAGGAGAAGATGATGTAAGCGATTCCAGGGTGGATATGGTGTTGGAAAGTGAGGAGAAAGCAGATTGGCTTCAAGTAGAAGAAGATGAGTCAACTTTAGAAGAATTAAACAGTCATTATGAGGTGAACGATTTTATACTTGTTAAGTTCGAGGCAGCAGGACATAATAAATTTGTCTATTATGTAGCTAAGGTTTTGTGTAAATTAGAAGATGACCTGAAGTTTCATTTTACGAAAAGTGAAAAGTCAGAGATGCCTTTGTTTTTCCAATTGTACCGGACCTATCATTTATTAAAAATGAAAATGTCAAAATGACTTTACCAAAGCCTACTTTATTTGGCCAAACAAAAAGACAGCAGTCTTATTTTAAATTTGAAATTCGTTTTAATAATTTAGACACACGATAGTCCCATATTATTGCTTTGTATGCTACACCAATTGTTAGGTGTATGTACCTAATGAATAATAAGTTTTCTGTTCACTGTAAAACATAAGTTGTATTTGTTTTTGATAAATAAAGGTTTGTTTCGACTTAATCTAGTAGTCTCAAGAGTTCTCCGCCTTAAATACCACTTGTTTCAATGTACCCCAGGCTATGTTTCAACCTACCCCGTAGCCTGGGGCACTTTGGAACAATGTGAGTTTTTGATTTTCCTATTTTCTCGTCAAAATACACTGTTTATTTAAAAATTGTATCAGTTTTAGTAACCCTGGAGCTAATTTACTGTAAGCACTATAAAAATTTTACCTATCCACATAATCCAGATTGTTGTGTAAAAAAGAAAAAAATGTTTCAACGAGCCCCGGGCTCCCCTATTGTATTGCTTGCTAAGAATGTGTCATTTAAATAATATAAAGAAAGTGTGTTGTCAAATATTACTAAACGAATTACCTTTTCAAGCTATTAGTTGCGAATATCATGACGATAGCATAAAGTGTTGTAATATTGTAAGAAATTGTTTAATTTATTTTTGGTGTAAACAGGTTAATAATATTATAAAAGGAAAGGATAGCAGGTTTAAAAAATTTTATTAACAAAACCTGAAAATTCATTAAAGTTAAGCGCTTATAATAAATATGTTAATACAATAAAAAGAAAATTATATATTTGTGTTTTTTTGTAATGTCCTTTTCACAAAAGTTAATTGCGAACCGTATTGTAATACATTATACCACATAGCATATTCTTTAGTTGGTGTAAAAAATAAATTTAAGATATATCTCTTGTTAGCCTATTCGTATAAAAATTGAAACACAACATTTTAACAGATTTTTTTCAATAATGTAAATTCTGATGACAATACCAGAACCTAGTTCTCTGGCAATATTTGAAGAATCACTATACAATGAAAATTATATTTAAATTTGGCGGTTCTGGTAGTTAATTATCCGCTCAAACACCAGAGGTAGCTGCATTTTGGTTGGGTGCCAACTTAAGTAGTTACGTTTTTATTGGGGATTTTTTTATGATTAGTATATTACTATTTTGTGACATGGATCAGTGAACCACTTATTTCGCGGCAGTTTTTTACGAAAGTGTTTAGTTCAAAAATATTTAAGTTTTTGAATAAGTGAGGACTCAGTGTCATCTGATCAAGTTTACGAAAACGCTTGTAGAAACACGTTAAGAAAATTATCTATCAAAACTGCGTTTTTCGTTGGTTACGGTAAAATTTTTTTTAATGAGATTAAATTTTAAAACAGTACGATCTCTCAGAAATGTTTAATGAGATTGATAAGCAACTTATAAAAGTAGAACCTACAGAGGAACGACAAATAAATTTACTGTTTAACCAACAAAGTGTTATGGTAAACAAAGATCTAATAAAAAAAGAAATTGATTACCATTCTGATGGTGGAAATATTAACAATGACTTGAAAGATACTGCAAATAATGAAAAAAGGGGGGAAGACGACGTCTCAGCTTTAAGAAATCTTGGAGCTCATATAAAGCAAAATAATGTCAGACTCGCCACAAATATTAAACTTAATCAATCTAGTTCACCCTCAACAGTGATACGCAATTTAACTTATAATCATATAAATCAGACTTCTTCATCTTTTAAGTACAAATGTAATCAATGTCATTATGTAACAAAATGGAAAAGCAATTTAAAACAGCATTGTATAGTACACAGTTCAAGCACTGGTTATAAATGTGACCATTGTGATTATACAACAAAATGGAAGGGTCACATAAAACAGCACACTTTGAAACACATATCAAATGCTCATTATAAATGCGATCAATGTGATTATGTAACGTACTGGAAACCCAATTTAAAACGGCATTCTGCAGTACACCATTCAAGCATTGGTTATAAATGTAACCAATGTGATTATACAACAAAATGGAAAAGTTCATTAAAACGGAATTTTGTAGTACACAGTTCAAGTCCTGAGTATAAATGTGATCAATGTGATTTTATAACAAACCGGAAAACTATCTTAAAACGACATTGTGTTAAACACCGCTCAAGTACTGAGTATAAATGTGACCACTGTGGTTTTATAACAAAATGGAAAGATAAGCTAAAAAGGCATTTAGTAATACATAAATCATGTGCTTATTATAAATGTGATCGTTGTGATTATATAACAAAATGGAGAGGTAGCATAAAACAGCATCTTGTAATACACAGTTCAATTACTGGTTATAAATGTGACCAATGTGACTATAAAACAAAATGGAAAGGTAATTTAAAACTGCATTATGTGATTCACTGTTCAAGTCCTGGATATAAATGTGACCAATGTGATTATACAACAAAACGGAAAAATCAATTAAAACGGCATTACGTAATGCACAGTTCAAGTCCTGGTTATAAATGTGATTATAAAACAAGAAGGAAGAGTAAATGAAAACGGCCTTTTGATACTCACAGTGTAAGTGCTGGTTATAAATGTGATTATACAACTAAACATAAGAGTGATCTAAAGCAGCATAGTTTAAAACACAAATCCTGTTAATTATGAATGTAACCAATGTGATTATACAACAATATGGGAAAGTGCATTTGTAGTTGAACTCAGGATGGTTAACATAAGAAGGGATTTTTAAAGAAAATAATGCGTAGAAACCATTTTACATTGTATTATTTTTTTTAGCTTCCCTGCCAACTTGACTTTTCTTTTATTAAAATCATAACTTCATAACCTAAGTTATACATAATTTATACACATACATAAGTATACACATAAGAGTCAACTAACGCACATAATGATAAAGCCAAGCATAAATAAATAATAATAAATCTAAAATTCATAATAAACATAAGGTACTTTAAACATAATTTCGTGGTGTGCAAAATGGTTTTTTCCTTTTTTTTTAAGATTACAAAGTTTTACATAAATGTAAGTAAGCAAATACAGAAAATTAAGTAAAATTCAAAATATGACAATATAAACATACTTCTTAAACTACAACATGAAAATATTTAGTCATGGGACCATAATCTCAAATGAGATGCCTCACACAACACCTTCATACAGTTTACAAGTAATTTGATGACCATTGATATCAACTATAACATATCGATCATTGTCTAATACTTGTTTAACCATACCGGGTCCGCCTTTGGGAGCTGATCCTATGAGTATTTGCTAAACCAAACTTACTATAATTTTGAAAATTTGGTGACAGGGTAATGATGTTAGGGCTAACTCATCTAAAATATTTTCACGTTCGTACCACTTCCGGTTATACCGGAAGTCGGTACTACTTTTAAATGGAACACCCGTATATTAATACATTTTTGGATTCTATGTCGAATTTTAAGGTAAGTTTGTTAAATAAACTAGATACGAAATTTCAGTCGTTTAAAAAAAAATTTTCTAAAAAATTAACAGATGCGGTCTTAGTAGTAACTCGTTAATTGTTCTGTTCCTGTCAAACAATTTGAATAAAACTTTGAGGTGTTGTAGGCAAAGGTTTATTGCAACAGTCTGCAAAAATGACATTTGTTTTTTCATAAAAATAAAATTATGAATGTCTAAACTTGACTATCAAAAATGCAAGTTACTCAAAAAATCAAATGGAAACTCCTATTTTTATTACTCAGATCGATTTAACGTTAAAAATTAAGGTAAGTTTGTTTAAAAGTTTATTTGCCTAAACGTAACAGTTTCATACTTATTATCAAAAAGTCCCACTTTTAAAATTTGTGATAAAATGAGCTACATACTGAAATCTAGTATTCCTTGTTCGTGGTCACCGTGGAAACCAAATAATTGAGAATTGGAATAAAGAAAAATATTTGAATAAGTTACTGCAAAAATTATAAAATTGATAATTTTGTGATTCAAAAGTCATTTTTGCCAAATAGAAATTTTTTTCAAATTCGATATACAACATAAGTGTAAAAATTAAATACTTTATGAGTAAATCGAAAAAAACTACTTTTTACTCGGAGGTAGTAACTACATATTTATCAGTGCATTCTTACACGATAAAGTCGCTTATTTAGTATTTCTTGCTCGTGATCAAATGTAAATTAATTTACAATAAATGTTCAAAATGTTGCCCGTTAGACGCAAGAGATTGTTGAACCCGTCTTATAACGGCTTCATTTGTAGCCCTTTGAATTTCTTGTGGAGAAAGAGAATTGAAGGCATTTTGCACTCATGCAATGCAATCTTCTTTCGTCGTTTGTGGTGTAGCATAAACAATATTTTTAATTCGACCCCAAAAATAAAAATTCATTGGCGTAAGATCAGGTGACCTAGGTGGCCATGGAAAGGAACCATTATTGGCAAACCAACGATCTTCAAAAATTTCATAAAATTTCATGGAAACAGCGTTGGTGTTGTGAGGGGGCGCACCGTCTTGTTGGTACCATAAATTTTCCCTTTCGAGATTTAATCGAGGTATTTGTTCACCTAATACTTTGGTCTTCTGTTCTTTCCTAATTCTTATAGTACTTTTGATTCTAAAACTAACAAACCATTTTTGTGTCAAGTATTCAGAAGTCCGGAAGAGGTATTTATGACCCTGTTTGCTTCTGAAGTCGGCGTAAATTGAGGCATAATTTGTGTATTAGGACATCATGAGTTTGAAGAGGTATTTGCTCAACTTCTTTATACCAGGGGTACGGAAGTGTGGAACGCGTACTTGTGCCCCTGTTTGGTTCTGAAATCTGTCTAACTCGACTGTAACAATCATCGAAGCAAAAACTGTGTATTAGGACAAAATAAGTTTGAAGAGGTATTTGCTCAACTTTTTATACCAGGGGTACAGAAATGTGGAACGCGTACTTGTGCCCCTGTTTGGTTCTGAAATCTATCCACCGACTGTAACAATCATCGAGGCAAAATTTGCTGTATTAGAGACATCATAAGTTTGAAGAGGTATTTTAGCCTAACTTGTTTCTTATACCAATGGAGTTACATTTTGACTAAATGAACAAACTACTTTGTCCGTTTCGAGTTCTGAAAATACTTTATGACCCTGACTGTAAAATCTGGTAAATCGAGGCAAAGTTGTGTATTAGGACATCATGAACCGTTTGAAGAGGTATTTGCTCAACTTTTTCATGACCAGGGGTACAGAAGTGTGGAACGCGTACTTGTGCCCCTGTTGGTCTGAAATTCTGTCTAACCACTGTAACAATCATCGATAGCAAAAATTGTGTATTAGACATCATAAGTTTGAAAGGTATTTGCTAACAACTTTTTATACCAGGGTACAGAAGTGCGGAACGCGTACTTGTGCCCTGTTTGGTTCTGAAATCTGTCTAACCGACTGTAACAATCATCGAGGCAAAAATTGTGTATTAGGACATCATAAGTTTGAAGAGGTATTTGCTCAACTATCTTTATACTCAGGGTATTCGAAGTGTGGAACGTCGTACTTGTGCAAATACAACCTGTTTGGTTCTGAAATCTGTCAGAACTCGACTGTATACCATTTCATCGAAGCGAAATAGATTTGTGTATTAGGACATCATAAGTTTGAAGAGGTATTTGCTCAACTTTTTATACCAGGGTACAGAAGTGGAACGCGTACTTGTGCCCCTGTTCGGTTCTGAAATCTGTCTAACCCGACTGTAACAATCATCGAAGCAAAATTGTGTATTAGGACATCATAAGTTTGAAGAAGGTATTTGCTCAACTTTTTATACCATGTGGTACAGAAGTGGGAACGCGTACTTGTGCCCCTGTTTGGTTCTGAAATCTGTCTAACCCGACTGTAACAATCATCGAGGCAAAAATTGTGTATTAGGACATCATAAGTTTGAAGAGGTATTTGTTCACCTATTATACGGTATTGGATCTTTGTCTTCACTAGTTCTTGTTCTAAATACAACTTTGTCATTAACCGATGTATACCTTTCATCGAAGCAAATAGATTTGTGTATTAGACATCATAAGTTTGAAAGGTATTTGCTCAACTTTTTATACCAGGGTACAGAAGTGCGGAACAGCGTATCTTGTGCCCCTGTTTGGTTCTGAAATCTGTCTAACTCGACTGTAACAATCATGAGGCAAAATTGTGTATTAGGACATCATAAGTTTGAAGAGGTATTTGTTCACCTAATACTTTGGTCTTCTTGTTTTTCTAATCTTAAGTTCTTTTGATTCTAAAGTTAACAAACCTTTTTGTGTCCAATATTCAGAACTCGGGAAGATGTATTAATGACCCAGTTTGCTTCTGAAATCGACGTAAATTGAGGCATAGTTTGTGTATTAGGACATCATGAGTTTAAAGAGGTATTTGCTCAACTTTTTTATACCAGGGGTACAAAAGTGTGGAACGCGTACTTGTGCCCCTGTTTGGTTCTGAAATCTGTCTAACCCGACTGTAACAATCATCGAAGCAAAAATTGTGTATTAGGACATCATAAGTTTCAAGAGGTATTTGCTCAACTTTTTATACCAGGGGTACAGAAGTGTGGAACGCGTACTTGTGCCCCTGTTCGGTTCTGAAATCTGTCTAACCCGACTGTAACAATCATCGAAGCAAAAATTGTGTATTATGACATCATAAGTTTGAAGAGGTATTTGTTCACCTATTTGGTCTTCTGTTCTTTCTAATTCTTATAGTTCTTGATTCTAAAATTAACAAACCTTTTTGTGTCAGTATTCAGAAGTCGGAACGCGTACTCTGTGACCCTGTTTGCTTCTGAAATCTGTTGACTGTAACATCATCGAGGCAAAATTTGTGTATTAGGACATCATGAGTTTGAAGAGGTATTTGCTCAACTTTTTATACCAGGGGTACAGAAGTGTGGAACGCGTACTTGTGCCCCTGTTTGGTTCTCTAATCTGTCTAACCCGACTGTAACAATCATCGAGCAAAAATTGTGTATTAGGACATCATAAGTTTGAAGAGGTATTTGTTTACCTAATACTTTGGTCTTCTGTTCTTTCCTAATTCTTATAGTTCTTTTGATTCTAAAATTAACAAACCTTTTTTGTGTCAAGTATTCAGAAGTCCGGAAGAGGTATCTATGACCCTGTTCGCTTCTGAAATCGGCGTAAATTGAGGCAAAATTTGTGTATTAGGGCATCATGAGTTTGAAGAGATATTTGCTCACGTTTTTATACCAGGGTACAGAAGTGTGGAACACGTCACTTGTGCCCTGTTCTGGTTCTGAAATCAGTCTAACTCGACTGTAACAATCATCGAAGCAAAAATTGTGTATTAGGACATCATAAGTTTGAAGAGGTATTTGCTCAACTTTTTATACCAGGGTACAGAAGTGTGGAACGTACTTGTGCCCCTAGTTTGTTCTGAAATTTGTCTAACCCGACGTAACAATCATCGAGGCAAATTGGTATTTAGGACATCATAAGTTTGAAGAGGTATTTGTTCACCTAATACTTTGGTCTTCTGTTCTTTCCTAATTTTATAATTCTTTTGATTCTAAAATTAACAAACCTTTTTGTGTCAAGTATTCAGAAGTTCCGGAAAGGAATCTATGACCCTGTTTGCTTCTGAAATCGGCGTAAATTGAGGCAAAATTTGTGTATTAGGACATCGTAAGTTTCAAGAGGTATTTGCTCAACTTTTTATACCAGGGGTACAGAAGTGTGGAACGCGTACTTGTGCCCCTGTTTGGTTTTGAAATCTGTCTAACCCGAATGTAACAATCATCGAGGCAAAAATTGTGTATTAGGTCATCATAAGTTTGAAGAGGTATTTGTTCACCTAATACTTTGGTCTTCTGTTCTTTCGTAACTCTTATAGTTCTTTTGATTCTAAAATTAACAAACCTTTTTGTGTCAAATATTCAGAACTCGGGAAGATGTATTAATGACCCTGTTTGCTTCTGAAATCGACGTAAATTGAGGCATAGTTTGTGTATTAGGACATCATGAGTTTGAAGAGGTATTTGCTTACGTTTTTATACCAGGGTACAGAAGTGTGGAACCGCACTTGTGCCCCTATTTGGTTCTGAAATCTGTCTAACTCGACTGTAACAATCATCGAGGCAAAAATTGTGTATTAGGACATCATAAGTTTGAAGAGGTATTTGTTCACCTACTACTTTGGTCTTCTGTTCTTTCCTAATTCTTATAGTTCTTTTGATTCTAAAATTAACAAACCTTTTTGTGTAAGTATTCAGAAGTCCGGAAAGAATCTATGACCCTGTTTGCTTTGAAATCGGCGTAAATTGAGGCAAAATTTGTGTATTAGGACATCATGAGTTTGAAGAGTATTTGCTCAACTTTTTTATACCAGGGTACAGAAGTGTGGAACACGTACCTTGTGCCCCTGTTTAGTTCTGAAATCTGTCTAACCGACTGTACAATCATCGAAGCAAAATTGTGTATTAGGACATCATAAGTTTGAAGAGGTATTTGCTCACGTTTTTATACCAGGGTACAGAAGTGTGGAACGCGTACTTGTGCCCTGTTTGGTTCTGAAATCTGTCAGCCGACTGTAACCATCATCGAGGCAAAATTGTGTATTAGGACATCATAAGTTTGAAGAGGTATTTGCTCAACTTTTTATACCAGGGTACAGAAGTGTGGAACGCGTACTTGTGCCCCTGTTTGGTTCTGAAATCTGTCTAACCCGACTGTAACAATCATCGAGGCAAAATTGTGTATTAGGACATCATAAGTTTGAAGAGGTATTTGCTCAACTTTTTATACCAGGGTACAGAAGTGTGGAACGCGTACTTGTGCCCCTGTTTGGTTCTGAAATCTGTCCTAACCGACTGTTGAATTACGGTAATGAATCTTTTAATACTAAAAAAAAAATGATACATATAAGATTTATTTTTTCAAATATTCCCTTTGTAACGCCGGCAAAATGATGAAATTAAGTTCATTTTAGAAATTTCTTTAATTACAAAAAAAATTATGAATAGTTCACTTTTCGAAATTTATGTAATTCCTACTTACATTTTTTGAAATAGTTCATTGTTCATTTTTTTTCAAATAAATTTGTATGAGCGAAGAATTGACCTTTTTTAAGATGGGATTTGATACTATTAGTTTCATTGTTCTTCATTTTTTTAAATAAACTTTTTATACGAGTCCTTTAGAATGATTTGTTAGTTATTTTCGGGAGACTCCTTAAACAAAAAATTGAATTAGTTATTTTCGGAGATCCTGTTAATCAAAAAATTTGATTAGGTTTGCATTTTTCAGGATGAGTTCCTTGTAAGCTAATAATTGATTAGTATTTTCGGAGATTCCTGTAAACAAAAAATTGATTAAGTTATTTTCGGAGACGTCCTTTAACACAACAGAAATTGATTAGTTTACTTTTTTCGTATATTTCCTTTATACCTTAAATAGATTGATTAGTTATTTCGGAGATCCCTTGTAACACACAAAATTGATTAAGTATTTTCGGAGGATTCCCTGTTAAACAAGAAATTGATTAGTTTACTTTTTTCGTTACTTCTTTTAATACTAATACATAGCTTATCAATGTTTTATTTAAATCACTTTTTTCAGATGAAGTCCTTGTAAGAAATGAAATTGATTAGTTTATTTTTTTTACGTAAATGAAATTCCTTGTAAACTAATAGATTGATTAGTTATTTCGGATGATCCCTTGAACACCACAAGAAATGATTAGTTATTTTCGGAGAGTCCCTTGTAAACAAAAGAAATTGATTAGTTTATTTATACAGGAGAGATCCTTTAAGAATGAAATTGTTAGTTATTTTCGGAAGATCCCTTGTAAACAAAGAAATTGAGTTAGTTTCATTGTTTTCATTTTTTAAATAAACTTTACGAGCCTTAAGAATGATTTGGGTTATTTTTTCGGAGATCCTTAAACAAAAAATTGATTAGTTATTTTCGGAGACTCCTTTGTAATCCAAAGAAATGTGATTAGTTTCATTGTTTTCATTATTTTTAAATAAACTTTTATACGAAAACCTTTTAAGAATGAAATTGGTTAGTTATTTTCGGAGATCCCTTTGTAACCAAAAATTGATTAGTTTCATTGTTTTCATTTTTTTTAAATAAACTTTTAACGAGCCTTTAAGAATGAAATTTGATTATTATTTTCGGAGACTCCCTTGTAATTACAATCAAGAAAATTATATTAAGATTTACATTTGTTTTCATTATCTTTATAAATAAACTTTTGCAATACGAAATACCTTTTAATGAATGAAATTTGATTTAGTTTTTTTTCGGAGACCCCTTTAATTACAAAAAATTGATTAGTTTTTTTACAATATTCCTTGTTAATTCCACTGAAATTTGAATTAGATTTATCGGAGATCCCTTAAACCAATTAAATTTGTATTAGTTTATTTTCGGAGAGTCCTTGTAAACAGAAATTGATTAGTTATTTTCGGAGACTTCCCTGTAAACCAAAAAATTGATTAGTTATTTCGGAGATCCTTGTTAACCAAGAAATTGATTAGTTCATTTTTCGTAATGACTCCTGTAAACAAAAAAATATGATTAAGTTATTTTCGAGATCTTGTTAACCAAAAAATTGTAGTTTCATTGTTTTCATTGTTTTAAATAACTTTTATAGAAATCCTTTTAAGAATGGATTGATTAGTTTCTATTGTCTTTCATTTTTAAAATAACTTTTTTATATAGAGTCCTTTAAGAATGAATTGTTAGTTTCTTTTCGAATAACTTTTAAACCTAAAAATTGATTAAGTTATTTTCGGAAAATCCCTTTAACAAAAAAATTGAGTTAGTTTTATTTACAGGATGAGTTTCCTTGTAAGCTAATGAATTGGTTAGTATTTTCGGAGACTTCCTGTAAACAAAAAATTGATTAGTTATTTTCGGAGATCCTTGAATCCCACGAAATTGATTAGTTATTTTTCGTATATTTCCTTGTACGACCTACAGAAAATTGATAGTTATACAAAGATCCCTTTGTACCCACGAAATTGATTAGTATTTTCTATGACATCCTTGTAGACCTAACAGAATTGATTAGTTATTTTCGGAGATCCCTGTAAACAAAATGTTGATTAGTTTCATGTTTTTCATTTTTTTTAAATAAACTTTTAACGAGACCTTTGAACAATAGAATTTTTAGTTATTTTCGGGAGAGCCCTGTAAACAAAAAATTGATTAGTTATTTCGGAGATCCCTTGTAACCACGAAATGTTAGTTATTTTCGGAGATCCCTGTAAACAAAAAATTGATTAGTTATTTCGGAGGATCCTTGTAACAATGAAAATTGATTAGTTATTTTCGGAGACCTTCCCTGTAAACAAAAAATTGATTAGTTTTCATTGTCTTTATACTTTTAAATAAATTTTTATATGAGATCTTTATACCCAATCGATGGCAAAATTTGTGTATTAGGACATCATAGTTTGAAGAGGTATTTGCTCAACTTTGTTTATGACCAGTTGTAATCAGAATGTGTGTCGAACCGTTACTTATGCCCCTGTTTGGTTCTGAAATCTGTCTAACGACTGTAACAATCATCGACAAAATTGTGTATTAGGACATCATAAGTTTGAAGAGGTATTTGCTCAACTTTTTATACCAGGGTACAAATGTGGAACGTACTTGTGCCCCTTTGGTTCTGAAATCTGTCTACGACTGTAAAATCATCGAGAAAATTGTGTATTAGGACATCATAAGTTTGAAGGTAACGGTATTTGCTCCAATCTTTGTTATATCTTCATTGGAGTACAGAAGTGGGAACGCGTACTTGTGCCCCTGTTTGGTTCTGAAATCTGTCTAACCGACTGTAACAATCATCGACAAAATTTGTGTATTAGGACATCATAAGTTTGAAGAGGTATTGTACCTATACTTGTCTTTGTTTTCCTAATTCTAGTTTTTGTTCTAAATTACAACCTTTTTGTGTAAGTATTCGAAGTCCGGAAATGAATCTATGACCCTGTTTGTTTGAAATCGCGTAAATTGAGGCAAAATTGTGTATTAGGACATCATAAGTTTGAAGAGGTATTTGTTCACTAAACTTTGTCTTTTCTTCTAATCTATGGTTCTTTGAATCTAAAATTGACAACCTGTTTGTGTCAGTTGAAAGTCCGGAAGTACTATGACCCTGTTGCTGAAATCGGTAATTGAGGCAAAATTTGTGTATTAGGCACATAAGTTAAGAGTTTGTACAACTTGGTTTCTGTTCTTTCCTAATCTTCTTTGATTAAAATCACAGCTTGTGATATCAGAAGTTGGAACAGTACTTGCCCTGTTGTTCTGAAATCGAACCGTGAAATCTGAGCAAATTGTGTGATTAGGACATCATAAGTTTGAAGAGGTATTTGCTCAACTTTTTATACCAGGGTACAGAAGTTTGGAACGGTACTTGTGCCCCTGTTTGGTTCTGAAATCTGTCTAACCGACTGTAACATCATCGAAGCGAAAATTGTGTATTAGGACATCATAAGTTTGAAGAGGTATTTGCTCAACTTTTTATACCAGGGTACAGAAGTGTGGAACGCGTACTTGTGCCCTGTTGGTTCTGAAATCTGTCTAACCGACTGTAACAATCATCGAGCAAAATTGTGTATTAGGACATCATAAGTTTGAAGAGGTTTCCTTTGTTCTATCTTAACTTTTTATATCAAATCAGGGTTTAGTCAGAAGTGTGAAAGGTATTGTGCCCTGTTTGGTTCTGAAATCTGAGCCCTACTGTAACATCTCGAGGCAAAATTGTGTATTAGGACATCATAGTTTGAAGAGGTATTTGCTCAATTTTTACAGGACAAAGTGTGGAACAGTACTTGTGCCCCTGTTGGTTCTAAATCTGTCTAGGACCCGACTGTAACAATCATCGAAGCAAAATTGTGTATTAGGACATCAAGTTAAGTATTGTCACATGAGCTGTATTTGCTAATACTTTGTTTGGATCAAATTTAAAGGTATTTGTCAAGTTATTCAGAAGTGTGGAAGCGTACTTGTGCCCCTGTTTGGTTCTGAAATCTGTCACCCCTGTAACATCATCGAGGCAAAATTGTGTATTAGGACATCATAAGTTTGAAGAGGTATTTGCTCAACTTTTTATACCAGGGTACAGAAGTGTGGAACCGTACTTGTGCCCCTGTTTGGTTCTGAAATCTGTCTAACTCGACTGTAACAATCATCGAAGCAAAATTGTGTATTAGGACATCATAAGTTTGAAGAGGTATTTGCTCAACTTTTTATACCAGGGGTACAAGTGTGGAACGTACTTGTGCCCCTTTTGTTCTGAAATTGTCTAACCCACTGTAACAATCATCGAGCAAAATTGTGTATTGGACATCATAAGTTTGAAGAGTATTTGTCAAAACTTTGTTTACTCATGGTAATGAAGTTGTGAACTTTAATTAGCACCCATGTGTCGGTATTGAAACTGTGGTCTAACCTTACCGACTGTAACAATCATCGAGACAAAAATTGTGTATTAGGACATCATAAGTTTGAAGAGGTATTTGCTCAACTTTTTATACCAGGGGTACAAAGTGTGGAACGTACTTGTGCCCCTTTTGGTTCTGAAATCTGTCAACCCGACTGTAACAATCATCGAGCAAAATTGTGTATTAGGACATCATAAGTTTGAAGAGGTATTTGATTTTATACAGGGTACGATTGGAATTCTAACTTTTATCGGCTGATGGACGTTCCCTTATTTAATTCACATGTAATCACGACATATTTGTATTAGGACATCATAAGTTTAAAATGTTATTAGACTTTATTTACAGGTATTTGCTCAACTTTTTATACCGGGTTCAGAAGTTGGAACGCGTACTTGTGACCCTGTTGGTTCTGAAATTGTTAACGCGTAACAATCTGAGCAAATTGTGTATTAGGACATCATAAGTTTGAAGAGGTATTTGTTCACCTAATACTTTGGTCTTCTGTTCTTTCCTAATTCTTATGTTCTTTTGATTCTAAAATTAACAAACCTTTTGTGTCAAGTATCAGAAGTCCGGAAGAGGATCTATGACCCTGTTTTTTGAAATCAGTAAATTGAGGCAAAATTTGTGTATTAGGACATCATAAGTTTGAAGAGGTATTTGCTCAACGTTTTTATACCAGCGGTTACAGAAGTGTGGAACAGTACTTAGTGCCCCTGTTTGTTCTGAAATCTGTCTAACCTGACTGTTACAATCTATCGAGCAAAATTGTGTATTAGGACATCATAAGTTTGAAGAGGTATTTGCTCAACTTTTTATACCAGGGGTACAGAAGTGTGGAACGCGTACTTGTGCCCCTGTTTGGTTCTGAAATCTGTCAGCCCTGACTGTAACATCATCGAGGCAAAAATTGTGTATTAGGACATCATAAGTTTGAAGAGGTATTTGCTCAACTTTTTATACCAGGGTACAGAAGTGTGGAAGCGTACTTGTGCCCTGTTTGGTTCTGAAATCTGTCTACCCGACTGTAACATCATCGAGGCAAAAATTGTGTATTAGGACATCATAAGTTTGAAGAGGTATTTGCTCAACTTTTTATACCAGGGTACAGAAGTGTGGAACGCGTACTTGTGCCCCTGTTTGTTCTGAAATCTGTCTAACCCGACTGTAACAATCATCAGAGCAAAATTGGTATTAGGACATCATAAGTTTGAAGAGGTATTTGTTCACCTTTATACAGTCAGAGTTGGATCTTGTCTTGTTCTTTCCTAATTCTGTAACCTTCCTTTTGATTCTAAAATTGTAACAAACCTATTTATTGTGCTCAAGTTTTTTAAATCAGAAGTCCGGAAGAGTGATCTATGACCCTGTTTGCTTCTGAAATCTGTCGCGTTAAATTGAGGCAAAATTTGTGTATTAGGACATCATGAGTTTGAAGAGATATTTGCTCACGTTTTTTATACCAGGGGTACAGAAGTGTGGAACACGTACCTTGTGCCCCTGTTTCAGTTCTGAAATCTGTCTAACCGACTGTAGCAATCATCGAAGCAAAATTGTGTATTAGGACATCATAAGTTTGAAGAGGTATTTGCTCACGTTTTTTATACCAGGGTACAGAAGTGTGGAACGCGTACTTGTGTCCCTGTTTGGTTCTGAAATCTGTCCAGCCCGACTGTAACCATCATCGAGGCAAAATTGTGTATTAGGACATCATAAGTTTGAAGAGGTATTTGTCTCTTGTTTTCAATCTTTTTATTTATCAAATACAATTTGGAGTATCAGAAGTCGTGAGAACGCGTACTTGTGCCCCTGTTTGTTCTGAAATCTGTCTCATCCGACGTAACAATCATCGAGGCAAGTATTGGTTATTAGGACATCATAAGTTTCAAGAGGTATTTGCTCAACTTTTTTATACCAGGGGTACAGAAGTGTGGAACACGTACTTGTGCCCCTGTTCGGTTCTGAAATCTGTCTAACCCGACTGTAACGATCATCAAAGCAAAAATTGTGTATTAGGACATTGTAAGTTTCAAGAGGTATTTGCTCAACTTTTTATACCAGGGGTACAGAAGTGTGGAACGCGTACTTGTGCCCCTGTTCGGTTCTGAAATCTGTCTAACCCGACTGTAACAATCATCGAGGCAAAAATTGTGTATTAGGTCATCATAAGTTTGAAGAGGTATTTGTTCACCTAATACTTTGGTCTTCTGTCTTTCGCTAAATTGCTTATAGTTCTTATTGATTCTAAAATTTAACAAATTCCTTTTTTGTCAAGGTAATCAGAAGTGTGACCGGAAGGTTTCTATGACCCTGTTCTTCGGAAACTCGGCGTAAATTGAGGCATAATTTGAGTATTAGGACATCATGAGTTTGAAGAGATATTTGCTCACACTTTTGTATACTCTTCAGTTGGTTTTATCAGAAGTGTGGAACAGCGTACTTGTGCCCCTAGTTTGGATTCTGAAATCTGATCTAGACCCGACTGTTAAATCGAATCGAGGCAAAATTTGTGTATTAGGACATCATAAGTTTGAAGAGGTATTTGCTCAACTTTTTTATACCAGGGGAACAGAAGTGACTCTGTGCCCCTGTTTCGGTTCTGAAATCTGTCTAACCCGACTGTAACAATCATCGAAGCAAAATTGTGTATTAGGACATCATAAGTTTGAAGAGGTATTTGTTCACTTTTCATAATTACTATTGGTCCTTTCTGTTCTAATTCCTACATTACCTTATAGAAATTCTTTTGGATTCTAAAATTAACAAATTCCATTTTTGTCAAGTACAGAAGTCCGGAAGAGGTATCTATGACCCTGTTTGTTCGGAAATCGCGCGTAAAATTGAGGCATAATTTGTGTATTAGGGCATCATGAGTTTGAAGAGATATTTGCTCAACTTTTTATACCAGGGGTACAGAAGTGTGGAACACGACTTGTGCCCCTGTTCTGTTCTGAAATCTGTCTAACCCGACTGTACAATCATCGAAGCAAAATTGTGTATTAGGACATCATAAGTTTGAAGAGGTATTTGCTCAACTTTTTATACCAGGGGTACAGAAGTGTAGGACTGCCCGTTTGGTGCCCAACTGTTTCGGTTCTGAAAATCTGTCTAACCCGACATTGTATACAATCATCTGAAGCAGGTATTGTGTTACTAATATTGGTCATCTTTCAAGTTTGAAGAGGTATTTTGTTCTAAAATTAACAAACCTTTTGGTCATTCTGAATCCGATTTCCTAACCTTCTTGATAGGTAATTGCATATTTGATTCTAGAAATTTAACAAATGCTATTTTTGTACCAGGTATCAGAAGTCCGGAAGAAATCTATTGACCCTGTTTGCTTTTGAAATCGCAGCCGTAAATTGAGGCAAAATTTGTGTATTAGGACATCATGAGTTTGAAGAGATATTTGCTCACGTTTTTATACCAGGGTGAAGTGTGGAACTCTGTGCCCCTGTTCTGTTCTGAAATCTGTCTAACCCGACTGAAGCAATCATCGAAGCAAAATTGTGTATTAGGACATCATAAGTTTGAAGAGGTATTTGCTCAACTTTTTTTAATCCAGTTTGGTAATACAAGTAAGTGTGAATCGAGTACTTGTGACCCCTGTTTGGTTCTGAAATCTGTCTAACCGACTGTAACAATCATCGAGGACAAAATTGTGTATTAGGACATCATAAGTTTGAAGAGGTATTTGTTCACCTTTTACATACATTTGGTCATTGTGCTGTCTTTCCTAATTCTTATAGTTCTTTTGATTCTAAAATTAACAAACCTTTTTTGTGTCAAGTTTATCCAGAAGTTCGTAAGAAGGTATCTATGACCCTGTTTTTCTGAAATCGTCGCGTAAAATTGAGGCAAATTTGTGTATTAGGACATCATGAGTTTGAAGAGGTATTTGCTCCAACTTTTTTATACCAATTGGTTTTATCAAAATGTGGAACGCGTACTTGTGCCCCTGTTTGGTTCTGAAATCTGAATCTAACCCGTTGACTGTAACAATCGAATCGAGGCAAAATTTGTGTATTAGGACATCATAAGTTTGAAGAGGTATTTGTTCACCTTTTATACTAATTGGATCTGTCCTGTTCTTTCCTAATTCTTATAGTATCTAAATTTGATTGCTAAAATTTAACAGATTGCCATTTTTTGTCAAGGTATTCAGAAGTCCGGAAAGAAATCTATGACCCTGTTTGTTCTTGAAATCGGCAGTAAAATTGAGGCAAAATTTGTGTATTAGGACATCATGAGTTTGAAGAGTATTTGTCACCTATTGGTTTTCTTATACATCAGGGTTTTTATCAGAAGTTGGAACAACTCTTGTGCCCCTGTTTCAGGTTCTGAAAGTTCTATACCCGATTCTGTGAACAATCATCGAGGCAAAATTGTGTATTAGGACATCATAAGTTTGAAGAGGTATTTGCTCAACTTTTTATACCAGGGTACAGAAGTGTGGAACGCGTACTTGTGCCCCTGTTTGGTTCTGAAATCTGTCTAACCCGACTGTAACAATCATCAAAGCAAAATTGTGTATTAGGACATCATAAGTTTGAAGAGGTATTTGCTCACACTTTTGTTTTTTCAATTTATCTTTTCTAAATAACTTTTGGGTATCAGAAGTCGGAAACGTACTGTGCCCCTGTTTGTTCTGAAATCTGTCCAGCCGACTGTAACCATCATCGAGGCAAAATTTGTGTATTAGGACATCATAAGTTTGAAGAGGTATTTGCTCAACTTTTTATACCAGGGTACAGAAGTGTGGAACGCGTACTTGTGCCCCTGTTTGGTTCTGAAATCTGTCTAACCCGACTGTAACAATCATCGAAGCAAAATTGTGTATTAGGACATCATAAGTTTGAAGAGGTATTTGTTCACCTTTTATACTAATTGGAGTACTTTCTGTTTGTTCCTAATTCTTTACGTTCTTAAAAATTGATTGCTAAAATTTAACAAACTCTAATTTTGTTAAGTACAGAAGTCCGGAAGAGGTATCTATGACCCTGTTTGTTCTGAAATCGCGCGTAAATTGAGGCAAAATTTGTATTAGGACATCATAGTTTGAAGAGGTATTTGCTCAACTTTTTATACCAGGGTACAGAAGTGTGGAACACGTACTTGTGCCCCTGTTCGGTTCTGAAATCTGTCTAACCCGACTGTAACAATCATCGAAGCAAAAATTGTGTATTAGGACATCATAAGTTTGAAGAGGTATTTGTTCACCTAATACTTTGGTCTTCTGTCCTTTCCTAATTCTTATAGTTCTTTTGATTCTAAAATTAACAAACCTTTTTTGTGTCAAGTAATCAGAAGTCCGGAAGAGGTATCTATGACCCTGTTTGCTTCGGAAATCGGCGTAAATTGAGGCATAATTTGGTTATTAGGACATCATGTGTTTGAATAGGTATTTGCTCACGTTTTTTATACCAGGGGTACAGAAGTGTGGAACGCGTACTTGTGCCCCTGTTTGTTCTGAAATCTGTCTAACCCGACTGTAACCATCATCGAGGCAAAAATTGTGTATTAGGACATCATGTGTTTGAATAGGTATTTGCTCACGTTTTTTATACCAGGGGTACAGAAGTGTGGAACGCGTACTTGTGCCCCTGTTTGGTTCTGAAATCTGTCTCACCCGACAGTAACAATCATCGAGGCAAGTATTGCGTTTTAAGACATCATAAGTTTGAAGAGGTATTTGTTCACCTACTACTTTGGTCTTCTGTTCTTTCCTAATTCTTATAGTTCTTTTGTTTCTAAAATTAACAAGCCTTTTTTGTGTTAAGTATTCAGAAGTCCGGAAAAGAAATCTATGACCCTGTTTGCTTTTGAAATCGGCGTAAATTGAGGCAAAATTTTTGTATTAGGACATCATGAGTTTGAAGAGATATTTGCTCACGTTTTTTTATACCAGGGGTACAGAAGTGTGGAACACGTACCTGTGCCCCTGTTCAGTTCTGAAATCTGTCTAACCGGACTGTAGCAATCATCGAAGCAAAAATTGTGTATTAGGACATCATAAGTTTGAAGAGGTATTTGCTCAACTTTTTTATACCAGTGGTACAGAAGTGTGGAACGCGTACTTGTGCCCCTGTTCGGTTCTGAAATCTGTCTAACCCGACTGTAACCATCATCGAGGCAAAATTGTGTATTAGGACATCATAAGTTTGAAGAGGTATTTGCTCAACTTTTTTATACCAGTGGTACAGAAGTGTGGAACGCGTACTTGTGCCCCTGTTCGGTTCTGAAATCTGTCTAACCCGACTGTAACAATCATCGAAGCAAAAATTGTGTATTAGGACATCATAAGTTTGAAGAGGTATTTGCTCAACTTTTTTATACCAGGGGTACAGAAGTGTGGAACACGTACTTGTGCCCCTGTTCGGTTCTGAAATCTGTCTAACCCGACTGTAACAATCATCGAAGCAAAAATTGTGTATTAGGACATCATATGTTTGAAGAGGTATTTGTTCACCTAATACTTTGGTCTTCTGTTCTTTCCTAATTCTTATAGTTCTTTTGATTCTAAAATTAACAAACTTTTTTTGTGTCAAGTATTCAGAAGTGCGGAAGAGGTATCTATAACCCTGTTTGCTTCGAAAATCGGCGTAAATTGAGGCATAATTTGTGTATTAAGACATCATGGGTTTGAAGAGATACTCGCCCAACTTATTTATACCAGGAGTACAGAAGTGTGGAACACGTACTTGTGCCCCTGTTTGCTTCTGAAATCTGTCTAACCGGACTGCAACAATCATCGAGACAAAAATTGTGTATTAGAACATCATAAGTTTGAAGAGGTATTTGTTCACCTAATACTTTGGTCTTCTGTTCTTTCCTAACTCTTATAGTTCTTTTGATTCTAAAATTAACAAACCTTTTTTGTGTCAAGTATTCAGAAGTCCGGAAAACGAATCTATGACCCTGTTTGCTTCTGAAATCGGCGTAAATTGAGGCAAAATTTGTGTATTAGGACATCATGAGTTTGAAGAGATATCTGCTCACGCTTTTTATACCAGGGGTACAGAAGTGTGGAACGCGTACATGTACCCCTGTTCGGTTCTGAAATCTGTCTAACCCGACTGTAACAATCATCGAAGCAAAAATTGCGTATTAGGACATCATAAGTTTGAAGAGGTATTTGTTCACCTAATACTTTGGTCTTCTGTTCTTTCCTAATTCTTATAGTTCTCTTGATTCTAAAATTAACAAACCTTTTTTGTGTCAGGTATTCAGAAGTCCGGAAAAGAAATCTATGACCCTGTTTGCTTCTGAAATCGGCGTAAATTGAGGCAAAATTTGTGTATTAGGACATCATGAGTTTGAAGAGATATTTACTCACGTTTTTTTATACCAGGGGTACAGAAGTGTGGAACACGTACTTGTGCCCCTGTTTGGTTCTGAAATCTGCCTAACCCGACTGTAATATTCATCGAAGCAAAAATTGTGTATTAGGACGTCATAATTTTGAAGAGGTATTTGCTCAACTTTTTATACCAGGGGTACAGAAGTGTGAAACGATTACTTGTGTCTCTGTTTGGTTCTGAAATCTGTCTATCCTGACTGTAACTGTAACAATGTTTTCTTTTTACTTAAACGTTTTGATAATTACATACATTATTACTCTTTTTAAATATTACAGATATTAATTTCATAGCCTTTTCGTGTTTGGCTGAATACAATCCTGACAAAAACTAATAGTTTATAAAATTGCACGCATTATGTATCCATGATACTGTAACTTAAAGATATGCTCACTTGGTGAACGCATTTTAGACTCTGCCAGGCATGACGTCGCGGTGTGACCCAACATACAAATTTCGCATTAAAAGAGGTAAAAGTTATTGTAAAAACGTAATGATTAGATATTTATAATTTAGTAAATAGATATTCACCTAGACATTTTATAAATTGAATATTTTATTTTGGAATTACATTTAAAATAATATAGTAAATTAATTATTTGGTATACAAAACAAAATATGTACTCAATTTAAAATTTTTTTTTAATTAATACCACTACATTGTTAGTGCAACATCATCAGGTATCACATTTGAGAATTCTGATATAATTTCACCATTTCTGCCCATAATATAATTTCTCATCCCATACTTGAACTTCAAAGCTGTTGGATGGTCGTACCGACCACCAAAATTGGTCTAATAATGGAAAAAAATTCTTCCGGAGATCCTGGTCCAGATGGTATGCCAGCAAATATTTTATATTAAAATCTGTTTTCAGATCATCGAACAGTAATTTCAATGACGAAATGCTAATCAAAATTCCCTTTTGAACATACAATAATGCTTCAGAATTTGGTTTTCTTAAATTTTATATGGTTTTTGCCATCTTATCTAAACTATCATGTTGCTCGTTTAAATTCAAACCATAAGCTTTTGTTCGATTTCGTGAATAAGTTACAGCAACCGTATTGTTGAAAATTTCAAACCAGTCATTTGTAATTTTAAGTAAATCTGAGCATCCTATCCTATTATTCTCTGTTTTATATAAACCTAAAGTTCCCAGTCTTGAAACGACTTTAGATATAGTATTCCAGAATAATTTTGTTGCTAATTTTACTTTTTGACGTTGTGTATCTTTAATAGTTAAAAAGCTTTCATTGATTTTATGGGAAGTATTGTAACGGTATAAACAGGTAGTAGAACGGGATTACAGATAAATTGGCCTTTTGGCCCGACTAGCCAGCGTATGGGTGTAGGTCAGATGTTGAAAAATTTTGCATATCCAAAATAGTAAATCGTACGTAAGTCAAAATAGGGGATGAAGACGTAATCAGATCGGTTTTGGGCGCCAGAATGTTTGGTAGTCAAAATAGGGGTCGTCGTGCCAAAATTACAAGTACATAGCGTGTCTAAACATACAAAAAACATACGCTTACCTATCCGCAATCAATCCCAGGTGTGCTGGACAGCAACCCAGCAAACTACCTGAAATCGGGCTTCAAAATCGCACTACACGCTTGTCAAATAAAAGCGTGATAAACACTCAATAAAGTTACGTTAATACACTCAGTGTAAATAATTAGCATTAAATAATAATCAAAACAAAACAAAAAACTTAGAATGCACTCTAAATGAATTAATACTCAACTGAAAATCAAATGAAACACTAAATATTAATAACGCTATTACTCAATAAAACAACAAAACTAACTTCGTTACGTTAAAATTTTACGCTTCTAAACTACCGGGTAAACTTGCAATTTGCAAAAAACTTTTATGCAACACAAAAGGGTTTCCACAGAATTAAAACAAATTTATAAAACCTAACAAAGCTATAATAAAATAATAAAATAAGATAAATATAAATGTAAACATACGATAATGCGTATAAACCAAAAAAAAAAAAAACAAATACTTAAAAGGCAACAGAATGTCTGACCAGGAATCTGCGTAACGCCGTTCTAAATCGCTTAATCTATAGATATATTGTGGATTATTTACCCACACTATTACAGGGTCAATTGCCCTTTAATACTAAAATAAATAACAAAGTGTGAAGGCGGAGCGTCAGAACTATAATTAATTACAATAAATAAATTTAAAACAACTTAATTTAACAAAAAAAATACGACACCGCTTTCAAACCTTCGTTAACACAAAAAATAATTCGAAACACACAAAAAAATCTTGAAAAATTCAATAAAAAAACACAATATTATATTACCTTAAGGTCTAGAATTACACCTCTCCTGTGTTAGAATAGAAAATGATGACCAATGACTGCTATGACGGAAATGAAATCTCCCTGCTCTGGCAAAATGATGAATGAAATGTTGACTATTGTTCTTTTATACACAAACGATTCCTTGATTGAATCTCGTTAAAATGTTACTGCATTAATTAAAAAAACTTCTTTTAAAATAATAATTTGTATGCTCAATTTGCTTGTTAACTTTTAGCTTTTAACTGGTTTTGTTTCCACTAATAATCCAAAAGGTTAATAACTTGTTTTAAATCACTATAATTTTAATATATTGCGAAAGTTTCTTTAGCCTTAAACACGCTCTGTGCGGAAAATAAGTGGCACTGCAAGAACGTTGATTTTAAAAAAAAAATCCGCAAAAGCGAGAAAAACCAAAGAGGTCACTGAAGCACTAATAAAACACGACGATGTCCTCTAGGTAACTTTACGTAAAATCGAAATCGGCACTAGGTATAATCCTTTGGTGATGAACAGTTTTAATAAAATCCCTTTACAGGTCTTCTTCAGAAGTAGCTAAATTACCCTTACTACACAAAAAGTACGTTCGTTAAACACCACAAGGTCCAAAATATCAACGTTCTAAACCACCCCTTAAGGCTAGTTCGCATTAGGCTAGTAATTTAGTCGAGTGGCGAGTAATTTAGTAACTAAAATAAGTAGAAATCGCCAAGAAGTGTTCACATTAAAGACGAGTACAGCGAGTTAGTGGTGTCAAAATGAACAAGCTCCAACGCAAAAAACAAAAAGTAATAAATAGGATGATAATGCTTGCTGCAATGAGGATTTTGGAAGAGGTGGAGGAAGAAATTAGTCAGATGAATGTAAAGAAACTATGGGTACGAAAATGGATTAATAGAAGAGATGTACTTGGCGCTACGAATTCTTTGATCAAGGAAATAGCATTGGAGGATCCCAAAGAAGATTTCGCAACGTTGAGAATGACCGAAACTTGTTTTAATTTTCTGTTAATGAGATCGCAGTCAAGAATACAACGCAAGAATACTAAATTAAGATGTGCAATTCCCGCAGAAACAAAATTACAGGCAACTCTCTACTTTATTGCTACCGGATGTAGTTTGAGGACACTCACACATCTCTTTTTGGAAAATCAACTGTTTCAGAATTCCTTAGAGAAGTTTGCGATGCTATCTATGAAACATTGAAGGAATGCATAAAGGTAAGGTTAGGTGCATAAAAGTAAAGTAGGTACAATTTAAGAATTTGTTTTGATTATGTAAGATAGGTTAAACATTAGCACTTTCCATTGCTGCAGAAAGTATGTCACGCAGGTCAGGATGGCGTGTTTCTGGTGTGAATGGTGTTTCTTGCAGGGACTGCTCTTGTGATGCTACAATGGATGGTGGTGAAAACAGTGTTTGTTCATAATACTGGTTGTCGGTATAATGTATTGAATTATTACTGTATGAAGAATCTTGCGAATCATAGGACAATGATGTGGCCGACCTAGTGTTTCTGTTTTGTTCTGATATGTTTAGGAGGTGCTGTCGTCGCATTCTATTTATGTAAATTTGAATGTGTTCTTGTGTTTGTAGTGCTAATAATAAGGGCATGCCTTTAAGTTGGAGTGCGACGTGTTTGCCGAAAACATCAAACTCATTGTCTTCTGCTGAACAGTTATTATTAGGTATTAACAGTGTCAGCTATTTCTTTTAACTGACCAACCATACTCGTAAGCAGGGAAAGTTTTTCCTTTTTTGTAGGAGGAGGGTTAGATTTCGGTGCTGGTTCACGAAAATTAGAGCCAACGGCAGATCTGTTCCCTTCACTATCTGGATTTCTATCTGTATCAGCGTCTACCGTTCCTTCACTAGCCTGAAAATGAAATAGAATTTTGTTAACATTTATCGACAACATTAATTAAAATTCCTTTTTTCAGGTTCCCACCACTGCAGATTGGAAAACCATTGAACAAGGATTTCGAAGGGAATGGAACTTTCCAGGATGCTGTGGAGCAATCGACGGCAAGCATGTAGTCATTAAAGCTCCTCCTGAATCAGGAAGTTTATACTACAATTACAAAGACTCAAACAGTATTGTCTTGATGGCAGTTGTAGACCATAAATACTGCTTCAGTTATATAGATATAGGATGTAATGGAAGGGTTTCTGATGGTGGCGTTTTTCGTAACTGCAGTTTGTATCAAGCATTAGAAGGCGGTATACTACCAGGATGCCAAATTTTAGTTGGTGACAGTGCATTTCCCCTGAAAGATTATCTGCTTAAACCTTTCCCAGGAAGTGCTTTAACATTAAAGAAAAACATTTTTAATTATCGATTGTCACGGGCTAGGAGAATAGTCGAAAACGCTTTTGGTATATTAGCGGCCAGATTCAGAGTGTTCGAGAAACCGATGCCGTACAGTCCTGAGAAAGTTATCAGCATTGTAAAAGCATGTTGCGCTTTACATAATTGGCTCAGACAAACAACATTACAGAACAGGCAGTTGGAATATACTGTGGATAAAGAAAATATTCCTGCAGGAATCATCGTCCCTGGTAATTGGAGGGAGGAGCCAAATCCTCAAGGTTTAAAATCACTACCAGTATGTCTATCAAACCGTGCATCTCAAAGCGCTACAGATCTTCGCGAGACATATGCAGATTACTTTGTGGGAGATGGATCGGTTCCATGGCAGACAAGAATGGTTTATTAAACACTTAATGTACTCACGAAATTGCTTTCACTTTCGGTCAATATTGAGGTTATGTTTCGTAGGGATGCATCCATTATATCGAACCATTTTATTGAAGGAACGTAAAGGGTGTCAGTCCCGGAGCCAGATTTCTTGGAATCCTTTATTTTCTTTAACTCTTGCGAATAAGTCGATCTGAAAATATGCAATACATAATATTAAAGTCTACATACAATTCAGATCTTGTACTTACTTGTAACAATTAAGTAATATATTAAAAAATGTACACTAACTTGATGTTTTTGATTTTCAATTTAATCTCCTTCTCTCCAAATTCAGATATGTTCATGGTATTTTCCAAATTAACATAGGCAGATTGCTTCGCTTGTTTATTTTTATAAAGCGGAGATTTAATGTTCCAGAGGCACTCATGTTGTAAATATTGCGTAACAAATTTTACAGTCGTATCTTCGCTCCAACGAGACATTGTGGGGCGAACTAATGAACTCGACTAAAACACGGGGTTCGGACTTGAATTTAGTAAACAGTGAAGCCTGGTGGGAGGTGCTACTCGCCCGAAAAAATTGAATAAAATGGATTGACTCGACTACATTACTTACTAAACTACTCGACTAAATTTTCGCAGTTCGTACACGTTTAGTTACTAAATTACTCGCCACTCGACTAAATTACTAGCCTAATGCGAACTAGCCTTTAAAGCGTAACAACAAGCGTCACCGTACTAGTACACGGGAGCGCGATCAATTTCAGAATCAATCAAATTATTACCAAAAATCCATCTTGAATTTTGAATCCCACTACTCACAAAAAATCTTATCCAATTTAATTCCACCAATTAAAAAAACGGAAGGGGAAGATTTGATACCACAACACAAACTTCGTTTCCATCCGTCAGGGCTCGAGAACTTTCAAAAGTTCAAACGTCAGCAGACTTAACGTGCAAAATATCTCTATGTTTTCTTTAAAGTACGAACAATTAGTCCCACATTCAACCTCTATGACTTAAAACCAACATACTCAATAATAAACTGAACAACTATAACTACTCGTCTTTCTGTCGCCAACATGACATTATATACATTCAAATTTACACTCTTTCTATAAGTTACGTCATTTTCACAAAACTTTCCATTAAATTTTACGGAAATCAAACGAAATAAACCTTATTTAAACTTATATACAAATAAACGTTAATCAAACTTCTATAAACGGGGAATAATAAAGAAAACAACCTAAATTACGGAATAATAATTCACAAACAAAAAAAACTAAAGCTCGCCATACACCTTTCCTAAAGGTCGCTACACACGTTAAACAAATTCATTCATTATCGACAGTAAGCTCTTAAACAAAAAAATATACATACGGAATCTAACTAAGTGAATAGAACTACAAACAAAATTACCCACTACGTATACAGGGTGTTCAAAATACCCTGACAGTATTATACTCAAAATTTTGTGTGTTCTGTTAAAGTTCTAGGTACTATTGGTTTCGAAGTGATTATTTTACCTTCATGTACGAAATCTGTATCAAGGAAATGGTTACGTAGAAGTTTTATCATGTGAGGCATATCTACAAAAACAAATATTCTTGTTATTTACTGGATTATCAAACCATATTTTTTGTATAGAAATTTGTGAATCTGACCAAAGTCCTCTGTTACTGCCCCCAAGTCACTGTTTATGGCATATACTGGGTACCCCAGGTTTTCAACTTTTGTTATAATTTCAAGTAATATCTGTTTAGTCATCTTACAGTCATAATTATAAAGTATTGGTTGCTTCCAATTACCACATATACCTCTAACCATTACCACCTGAACATAACTTTATGGCCCTAAAGTTGTATCAGTTTTCTTGTCGTAATCAAACGATTTTTGAATTTTCATGTCGTTAAACAGAAGAAGAACACAAGGCCACTCCATTTCAGAAAAGGAAAACTTCTTCATGAGTGTCAGTACCATGTGTAGATAATGATTATTAAAATAAATACAAAGTAATTTATAGAAATATTCACATATACATTGTCTGGCATTTTCACAAAAAACAATAAGTTGCTCTAATTTAAATTGATTAATTCATAAAATAAGTAACGATGTCGACTTACCTGGATTCACATTAATCTTCGAGGACCACCTTCGTAGTGTTGAAACTCCCGATAAAGGATAGTTACGTTTTCTTAATAACCGGTAGGCGCGTGGACCTCCTGCATGTAATGGTATTATAGAAGCAACATCCGCTACTGACCATTGAATTTGCTTGCCCGACTTCAGTTTTCGAAGTTGGTTTTTAGTGAAAATTTTTTGTACCAATTGCAATTCTTGTATTTGTTATTCCTCAATGCCTTGAAGACGCGTACATTCATATTCAAGAATTTTTATTTATACTGAATCATTTTCTGACCTGAAAAATAAATTTGTTTACAAAATAAATTCTGTGAGATAAGTTTGAGTAGCAGCACATACATTTTTCTTGGTGTATTTCGAAGATAAATCATTTTTATTAGATTGTAATTCTTTCGGTCTAGAAAACCAAAATAAAAACAAAAACGCGTCATCATTCAAATACCGGTTTGCTTACGCATGTATCTTTTTTAACAATGTCGTCTTTTCACTCTTTCCTTCCGTTTGATATCCTCGTGAGGTTCTTTGATTCACTTTACTAAAGGGACAGGCTTTAGCTTCCATTTATTAAATGGGAAATTTAGTAACGTCTCTTTCAAACAATAATCATCGTGTATGAAGTTGTCCGAGCATATTCTCGCAGTTTCAATATTAAATTTATGCTGTTGATAACATTTATGCAGATGCACTTTTTATTAGGAAATGAAAAATATCGAATACTCGGTTTATAATTCTTACTATTTGATTTGTTGTTATTAGAACAACCCATTACAATGCAATATACCATTTTAACACTTTAAATTACAAACTACTGCACGACCTTAAATAAAACAAATAAAATACCTACACAAACACGCTAGTAAACAGCAAGGTTGCCACACTTAAGTGATGCAGATACCCATCCGATTAAAACAAAATGCCCGAATTTTAGAACTAATCAAATTAGGTATAACATGACGAATAAATTGAAAATTTGAAAAAAGAAAATTTTATATTTCAAGTTTGGGTCACAGAATGACGTCATCAAGATGGCGTATAATGCGCGCATAACATATCTTATAGTCACGGCAAAATCTTTTCCGTTGTGGGGGTGAAATTGTTAGAGAGAGACAAACTTAACATACCAACTTCCATAATAACCCTGATAATTACAAATGATATATCTATGTTAGTGAAATACACGTTGTTGGGTTGTTAGAACTGCCGAATAAATTACAATGTTGTCAGCTCTTCTGTTTACACATAACTTCTAATTTTGACGTTTTCCACATTTTGAGATTTTCGATTCGTGTGGCTTGCATTGTTCAAAATGTTACAATTGCTTAATCATCGCAAAATGATCTAAGAACTGTTAAAAGTATTGTTACTTAGTTGAGAACGAGTATTTCCATCAAAAACTAATTTTCAAAATAAATGTAAACAATATAACCTAAGTATTATGTTGACGTCGAATTTCATACGTTTGGCAACAATGTCAAGCGCTGACGTTTATCCCCACATTGGAAAAGAGTTTGCCGCGACTCTATCTATAAAGTTATAGTATCATGTTATGTTTCGATATGTTGAAAACAGGTTATGACGTCACAACAAACAGGGTGAGATTAGTATATTACTATTCTGTGACATGGATCAGAGAAACTGTTTATTTCGCGGCGGTTTTTTACGAAAGCGTTTAGTTCTAAAAATATCTAATTAAGTTTTTGAATGATACTTGTGGACTCAGTGTCATCTGATCAAGTTTACGAAATTGTTTGTAGAAACACGTTGAGAAAATGGTCCATCAAAACTGCGTTTTTCGTTGGTTACTGTAAAATTTTTTTTGAGATTAAATTTTACAACCACGATCTTTCAGAAATGTTTTATGAGATTGATAAACAACTTATAAAAGTAGAACCTACAGAGGAACGACAAATAAATTTACTGTTTAACCAACAAAATGTTATGGTAAACAAAGATCTAATAAAAAAGGAAATTGATTGCCATTCTGATGGTGGAAATGTTAACAATGACTTGAAAGATACTGCAAATATTGAAAAAAAGGGGGAAGACGACGTCTCAGCTTTAAGAAATCTTGGAGTTCGTATAAAGCAAAATAATGTCAGACTCGCCACAAATATTAAACTTAATCAGTCTAGTTCACCCTCAACAGTGATACGCAATTTAACTTATAATCGTATAAATCAGACTTCATCTTTTAAGTACAAATGTGATCAATGTCACTATGTAACAAAATGGAAAAGCAATTTAAAACAGCATTGTATAGTACACAGTTCAAGCACGGGTTATAAATGTGACCATTGCGATTATACAACAAAATGGAAGGGTCACTTAAAACAGCACACTTTAAAACACAAATCAAATGCCCATTATAAATGCGATCAATGTGATTATGGAACATACTGGAAACCCAATTTAAAACGGCATTGTGCAGTACACCATTCAAGGACTGGTTATAAATGTAACCAATGTGATTATACAACAAAATGGAAAAGTTCATTACAACTACATTGTCTAGTACACAGTTTAAATCCTGAGTATAAATGTTATCACTGTGATTTTATAACAAAAGACAAAAATTATTTAAAACAGCATTTATTAACACACAAATCATGTGCTGAGTATAAATGTGACCAATGTGACTATACAACAAAACTGAAAGGTAATTTGAAACTGCATTATGTGATTCACAGTTCAAGCCCTGGTTATAAATGTGACCAATGTGATTATACAACAAAATGGACAAGCTCATTAAAACGGCATGGTGTAGTACACAGTTCAAATCCTGGGTATAAATGTGATCAATGTGATTTTATAACAAAACGGAAGACTATCTTAAAACGACATTGTGTTAAACACTGCGCAAGTACTGAGTATATATGTGATCACTGTGGTTTTATAACAAAATGGAAAGATAAGCTAAAACACCATTTAGTAATCCATAAATCATGTGCTTATTATAAATGTAATCATTGTGATTATGTAACAAAATGGAAAGGTAGCTTAAAACAGCATATTGTAATACACAGTTCTATTACTGGTTATAAATGTGACCAATGTGACTATAAAACAAAATGGAAAGGTAATTTAAAACTGCATTATGTTATTCACTGTTCAAGTCCTGATTATAAATGTGACCAATGTGACTATAAAACAAAATGGAAAGGTAATTTAAAACTACATGATGTGATTCACAGTTCAAGTCGTGGTTATAAGTGTGACCAATGTGATTATACAACAAAACGGAAATATCAGTTAAAACGGCATTATGTGACTCACAGTTCCAAGTCCTGGTTATAAATGTGATTATACAACAAAAAGGAAGGGTAATTGAAAATACTCCCAGTTTAAGTGCTGGTTATAAATGTGATTATACAACTAAACGTAAGGGAAAAAAGGAAAAGGCCACGTATTTCATTCCCTCCCCAAGGGGGAGGGCGGGCTGCTTTCCGAGCTCCTTCAGCCACAATCATGGATTCCCAGCAAACATACATACATTACGTATATATGCATGGTGGGATTGAGGATCGGTGTGGTCAGGATATGATCGGAAGGAACGGAGTTAGGGTTCTGAGGGGGGAAATACTACCCCAGCATTCCTCTAAGCAGCCGCACATGGTGTGCATATTTGCACTGACCATGCCGCTACATGAGTATGAGCAAAACCCCTGAAAAAAATTCATACAAGGTAGACGGTAACGGGAATCGAACCCATTACCTCAGCAGATCGTGTTACCACTCTGCTACCAGCTGGTTATAAATGTGATTATACAACTAAACATAAGGGTGATCTAAAGCACCATAGTTTAAAACACAAATCCGATGTTAATTATAAATGTAACCAATGTGATTATACAACAATATGGGAAAGTGAATTTGTAATTGAACTCAGAATGGTTAACATAAGGGAACTTTTAAATTAAGCATAAATAATCATGTCATAAATATACACATAAGAGTCAACTAACGCACATAATGATAAAGCCAAGCATAAATAAATAATAATAAATCTAAAATTCATAATAAACATAAGGTACTATAAATATAATTTCGTGGTGTGCAAAATGGTTTTTTCTTTTTTTTTGAGATTACAAAGTTATACGTAAATGTAGGTAAGCAAATACAGAAAATTAAGTAAAATTCAAAATATGACAATATAAACATACTTCTTAAACTACAACATGAAAATATTTAGTCATGGGACCATAATCTCAAATGAGATGCCTCCACAACACTTTCATACGGTTTACGAGTAATTTGATGACCATCGATATCAACTATAATGTATCGATCATTGTCTAATACTTGGTTAACCATATATGGTTCTTTAAACAAGGGAATTCATTTTTTGTTCACTCCTGGTGTAACATCAATGTTTGTCATAACTGCATAGTCACCTATTTGATACTGTTTCGGCTTCTTGTGTCTTTTACCATAGTAAGATTTATTGTATTCTTGGGTCTTAATTATTTTGTCAGAAGCAATGTTTCTGATACTTTCCAAGTTACGTTCATCTTTATTACAATCAAACATAAGTTTTAAAACATCATTAATTTTGCCTAACTGGTTAATTCCAAATAAAAGTTTTGCAGGTGTCTCACCCGTGGAACGATTGATTGTGTTGTTAATTGTAAATTTCACATCAGCTAAAGTAAGATCCCATTTGTCAAGGCTACTTGCTAACTTTGCCGCCATTGAGGTTATATCTCTATTTAAACGTTCTACTCCTGTAGCTATTTTAACATGTTCAATTTGTAAATCTGACAAAAATTGTTCAAATAATTTCGAGGTATATGCAGAACCTCGGTCTGTAACAATTCTTTTTACTTTGCCGTATGCTGAAAAATACTGTTTTAAGTGTTTGATAATTTCATTGAAATTTGTAGTTTTACAAGGGAATAATTTTATGAACTTTGTAAAACCATCAACTACACTAAAAATATAGTTAAAACAATTCTTAGACCTCTTGAAAGGACCAAGGTGATCCGAATGTAAAATGATAAATGGCAAATCCATTTCGCAATTCAAAATTTTGCTTTCAGCTCTTTCTAATTCATGTTTCATCTTTTTAATTTCCGGATCCAAATTTTGTTTAACACAAAGGTTCTGCTCAAATGTACTTTCAGATAAGATTAGTGCAAAACATCTGCTTAATGCATCTGCATGCCTCATGGATGATGATAGCCTAAGCTCTAACTTATAATCAAAACCCTGTAAGAATAAGCTCCAACGCAAAATTCGAGGATTAATGTCTTTTTTCAAACTATTGCAGTCTGTAAAAATTTGGAAGGTAATGCCTTGCAAATAACTGCGAAATCGTTTCAAAGTGTAAAATATCACAAACATCTCTAATTCAAAACTGTGGTACTTGATTCTGTAGTTGAAATTCTTTGACTAAAATAAAAGATAGGGTGGAAATGACCATCTTTCTGTTTCTCTAGAAATACAGAACCAAAACCGAGTGCACTAGCATCACAATGAATTTGTGTTTCAGCAGTAGGGGAATAAATTGCCAAAACTGGTTCGGAAGTCAAAATCTCTTTTAGCTTGTTAAAAGAATGCAAATGGATATCAGTAAAACTAAATTGTGCATCCTTTTTTATCAAATCATATGAAGGCTTACTTATAATTGAAAAGTTCTTAACAAACTTCCTAAAATACGCAGATAAACCAAGAAAACTGTGTAACTCTAGCATTGCGAGGTACTGGGTAATTGTATAATGAAGATCAGATATGTCTGAAATTTTAAATTTGGAAGGCGAAGAAGAAACGAATAATACTGGAAAGTGGGAGAGCCATGATAGAGATCCAGTCATTTCTGATTTTACAGGTTCGGAAGGGGTAAAAGCCGATTTTAATGAAAATATTTCTCCTATTGATGTATTTCTTACTTTATCCGACGACGAATTATTAAACAAAATTGTAGAATGAACAAATTCTAAAGCAGTAAAAATATCCAAAAATCTGAAGAGCAAATCAAACATGCATCGGTGGAAGAATATTGATAAACCGGAGTTTGTGCATTGCAATGGGTAATGTACAAATGCCCAGCGTGAAATGCTATTGGTCAAAACAAGAAATTTATTATCATCCCTTGTTCACAAAAACAATGGGACGAAATCGTTTTGAAATGATACTTCGTTGTTTGAGTTTTTATAATGATGATGATGACGTGTCAGATCGTATGCACAAAATTAATAATGTGAAATCACACGTTCTTGAAAATATAAGAAATACATATTATCCTGGGCGTAATTTATCAGTAGATGAGGCACTTCTGTTGTGGCGTGGAAGATTAATGTTTAGGCAGTATATACCAAATAAAGCTGCCAAATACGGTATAAATCTTTATGAATTATGCACACCAGATGGGTTCGTTTTAAATGTTATTATTTATTCTGGCAAAGGTACAGTGGATCATGATTCACGAGGACATGCATCATGAACTTATGCAACCGTACATGCAAAAACGCCACATTGTTTACGTGGACAATTTTTATTCAAGTGTAAGACTTGCTCAAGATATGCTACAAAATAAAACACATATAGTTGGCACTCTCCGAAGTAATAGGAAAGGTAATCCAATAGATGTGATGCAAAGGAAATTGAAAAAGGGAGAAAATATTTGGAGAAGACGAGATAATATTGTAGTGAGAAAATGGAGAGACAAGAGGGACGTTCTGGTAATTTCCACCTGTCATAAATTTGAAATGACTTGTGTAACAAATAGAAATGGAAAGGAAATGACAAAACCAAATATTGTCGCTGACTACAATAAATCCATGTCTGGCATTGACAGAGCTGATCAAATGGTTTCTTATTATACTACTCCTAGAAAAACCATTAGATGGTATATAAAACTTTTTCCACATCTTAGATATTTGTCTTTGGAATGCTTGTTGGTTACATAAGAAAATTACAAAAATAAATATGAGTTATCTAGAATTTAGAAATCAAATTATTGTAACTCTAATAGGAAATCAACAAACTATGGAAGGAAAAAGCACAAAATCTCCTCATTTCTTGAAGAAATTAGAAGAGAGTTAGATGCAGAGTATACAGCGAAAAGAAAAGCGAACACAAACTTGGTACATTTGTGCTTCATGTACAGATGACAAGAAAAAGCAATAGGACTTGCAGATCCATGTTTTGCCATATATCATAAATTTTAGTTATGCTATTAATTCTTATTTTGTTTTACTTTTAATGAATTAAAATGTTTATTATTTTTACTCTCAATATTTGAATATTATATTTATTATAATATAATCATTTTTTTTGCCCCAAGTCTATTCTTCCTTTTTCAACGACTCATATATGGGACACATGGTCTATTTAGTGAAAAATATGTGTCCCATATGTGAGACAGATAGTCTAGTGCATGAATAAAGCTATCCACAGACCCACGTCACATATATGAGTCATTCTGAAAATTACAAAAATAAAATTTTGATAAATATATATATATATATATATATATATATATATATATATATATATATATATATATATATATATATATATATATATATATATATATATATATACCAAATTTTATTTCCATAAATTAAGTCCTGAAAAACTTGATTAATGAAGCGCATAAATACAGGAGGACTATTTTTAAGCCCATAAGGAACCTTGATATATTCAAACTGTCCTTGTGGTGTTACAAATGATTTATATTTTGTGGATTCATCATTTAACCTAACCTGATGAAAGGCAGATTTCAAATCTAAAGTGGTAAAATAGTTCTTATCTCTTAATGGTCATTGAATTCAACATTCTGTAATCAACACACATTCTATGCTCCCCCTTCCTTTTCCTGACTAAGATAATAGGAGACGCATATTCGGAATTACTTTTATGAATAATGTTGTTTTCCAGTAAATCACAATGTTTTCTACATACAACCTCATTTTCATAAAAAGATAAATGCCTTGGTTTGTAATAAAATGAACGTTCTAGCTTAGGGCAAATTCTTATTTTCATTTCAAAGTCAATCTCTGTTTTACATGGCCTTATAGGTAAGGTATAGTACTTATTATTTATCTCAATTAATTCATTAACATGTTTTTTAGGTAAAGACGAAACAATATCTAATGGTGAATGTTCATCATCTTCCACATAATTAATATTTATTATAGCAAAACATTCATCCTTAACTTTAAAATCACATTGACTATTACCTTTCTGACAAACATTAATGTTACTGCCTTCAAAAGAAATTGACACATCTGATTTTGCCATCAAATCTCGACTGAGAAGGCAATCATGAGGAATTTCTGAATCTGAAACTACATAAAGTAAAATATCTATATTGTAATTGTTAGTAAATATATCCAAATTCACAGTACCGATAATGTCAAGCATGCTATTATTTATACCAAAGAACTTAGTGTTTTTGGGTGGAAGTAAATTTAAATGGGCAACTAAAGTATGTTTGAGTAATGAAATCACGCTACCACTATCTATAATTGCATTTAAACATAATCTAAAGTTATACTCATCTGACAAGTAAATCGGTATAGAATAAGCTGTAGTTAAACTCATCAGCTTGATGGCGAGGGAAGAAGTGGTTGAGTCGAGGCTCACAGCAGTACTACCGTGTGAGGTGCTTGCTCTACTCTTGGGACATGTATTCTTCTGATGCTCTTTGGAACCACCATAATAAGGGAATTTTTAAAGAAAATAGAGAGTTATTGGAAATTCCTCTTTTATACTTCTTTCAATTTTTGTCCATGTTTCTGTTTGTACTGTGAATAAAACTGTGGATAAAGATGGAAGAACTTTTAGAGGAGGTGCAAATGATGAGGAGCTTGAATATATTATTTTAGATAATGTACTCATTGACCGTGACAATATACAATACTAGCAGGAACCATTTAATATATAATTTGGCAGATGAGAAGAATAAAGATAATTTTCGATTTGAAAGAGACGAGATCATAAGGCTAGTCGAAATTTTGCAGATCCCAGACGAAGTTGTCACAAAAACATAAAATAAAGTGTCTGGTATGAATATTGTATTACAAGCAAAGATATCTGAAAATTTTATTACTTTTTAAAAATTTGAGTTGAGAAGGCTTGCCTATCCTAACAGGTTAAGAGATTGCCTATCCTAACAGGTTAAGAGATTTAACTGGAACCTTTGGTTTGTCAGCTCAAAGCTTCTCACAAATAATTAATACTACTATAGATATAATTATTGAATCTTCTGGGAGGTTGCTTGAAAATTTAGGTAATTTGCATTGGTTAAATGAGGCTAAAATGAGAACCTATGCACAGGTATTTTCAACCTACATAGCATTAAATCAACTATAAAAATAAACCTAATTATATTATTTTTAGGTCATTCAAGCTAAAGGTGGAGCAGTTCAGAATTGTTGGGGATTTATAGATGGGACTGCACGACAAATTTGTAGGCCCTCAATAGATCAGGAAGAATACTATTCAGGACATAAGAGACATCATTGCCTCAAATTTCAATCTGTGCTTTGTCCTGATGGAATAATTGTTAGCCTGAAAGGAGGCATGATGCTGGAATATTCAGAGATTCCCGTTTATATGAGGAACTAGAGGGAAAAGTTATATTTGACCATGAAAGGTACACTTTACATGGAGATCAGGCTTATGGCTTAATGGGGTTGCTCCTAACTCCATTCGCTGGAAGAACAGAAGACTTACTCCCGCATCAACTGGAGTTTAACTGGTCAATGAAGAGGTGACGAGTGTCGGTGGAATGGGGTTTTCAAAAAGTTGTTAGCCAATTTGCCTTTGTTGATTTCAGGAAAAACCAAAAATTGCTTTTACAGGACTTAGATGTAATGTACAAAGTTGCTGTTTTGCTAACAAACTGTCACACGTGCCTCTATGAGAGCCAAACTGCAACCTATTTTCAAACTGCTCCACCGACTCTAAATGAGTACTTTGGATTACCATAATATTAATAGCAGTTAAAATTTATTTTCGTAAACGAAATGTTTTTTGTATTTTTTTTTACATTTTGATAAACACTGCAAAGTAAATAAAAACCATAATACAGTTCCTACATATTGATATTTTTATTAGTTATAATCATAATCATACTTACATCAGTGTAAAAAAGCAAAATTAACCCGATGAATTATTAAAATTTTTTAAAATGTTTTGGATAATCATTTGCTGCGATTTTATTAGTTAGTTGGTATTCTTTCTATCTTCCAGTTCAAGGTAACTTTTCTGTTTTTCTAATTATATTTTCTCTACTCTTTCTTTGTACTCCACTTCAAATCTTCTTTCTTCTAGTGCAGCTAGTTTTCTCTCATCTAATGCTAATTTTCTTTCTTCTAGTTCTATTTGTTTCTTCTTGGTAATATTTTCTTCTGCAGCTTTATCTCTTAAGTAACTCAAGGCATTTTGTCTTATCGGTTCCTTTTTGCCTCGTTTACGGTAAGGTCCTAAAAATTAACTATTGGTACAATCGATTTCACCTGCAAATTAAGGAATTTTTTAAATATTACATTAAGGGTCACCACTTGCAAATTTCACTTAACGTTAAAGTGACACTTAACGACACAGGCGTCACTTCAGCGTTAAATGGGATATGTGCAAGGGGGCCTAACACTACAAGTGAAGGAAAACTAAGTGTCATTTTAGATATATATATATATATATATATATATATATATATATATATATATATATATATATATATATATATATATATATATATATATATATATATATATATATATATATATATATATATATATATATATATATATATATATATAAAACAACACCTTATAAAACTAAAACTACTCAAAATGAGTTTGAAATGAGTTGTTTACCTGTAATGAGTAACATGTAACCTAGAAAAGAGAGAAAATTAGATAACAACCAAATACTGCCTGCCAGTATTTGATGACAAATAGTGGCAGGCAGTATTTTATTACCGACGGCACTATTTAAATTCCGCAATGCGCATGCGCACCTCCAAAATAACGCCGGCAGTAATACTGACTGTCGAATGTTTCGGGCCCAATAACTAATAATGCGTACATCATTTCACATTTTATTATTTTATTTATCTTCTCCTGGCAACTTAACTTTTTTTTTTATTTAAAGTGTAGGAATAGGCCGAATAAAACTCAAAAACTTTAGTAAAATCTTATTCTTTCAACCAAAACTAAAAAACATCTATTCTTCCCCTCTTGTTTTTCGACCTTTTTTCAGTGTTCCCAACATAACCCTAATGGCGGGATATTTGAATATAAACTACATTCTACTACAACACGGCCAATCTGATCAATTGATCGACCGCGATCAATACAAAATTACCAATACTTAAAACTAAATCTAATCCTACTTATGTTTATTTCAACCGAAATACAAACTTAGTATAGTTACATACTTGATAGCAATGAATACACACAAAATTTGTTGTCATTGTACCATTCTGAATAATGTGGAAATCTTTTCTTTTTCTTTAGTCTCAAACCTTTGTAAATAGATTCTTAATAATAGTGAAACTAATCTTAACTTACAAAGAAAATAAACTTAATTTTCATTGCTCTCCCATTAACGCATAAAAGTAGAAGGACTATTCTTCAAACCATAAGGAACTCTCAAATACTCAAATTGACCATGCGGAGTCACAAATGATGTAAATTTAGTGCACTCATTACTGATTTCAATGTGCTCAAAGGCAGATTTGAGAAGAACTAAAAAAGGTCTTACCCCGCAGACAATCAATCTGGTCTTCAATAAGTGGCAACGGATAAATATCCCCCAATGTCTTGCTATTTAATGTACGATAGTCAACACACATTCGTATCTCATTATTCTTTTTTTTCACTAGTACAACTGGCGACGCATATTTCGATTGTGATTGTACAATAACGTTTCTATTTAATAAATCATCTAGAATTTGTTTGACTTGATTGCTTTCGCTAAAAGATAATCTCCTTGGCCTAAAAAAGAAAGGCTTGTGTAATTTATTATCTAATCTAATTGACATATTCAATGTTGTCCTAAGTACTAATGGTCGATCAGGCTTAATATAAAATTGATAAAAAACATTATTTAATACTTGTTTCTGCTTGTTACAAATATTTGGGTTGATATTTAAAACATCAAGCTCATCGTTACTAACAAAATTAATATTGAAAATTTCAGGTACATCAGAGCTCTCAGAATTTATATTTGCAATTCGTACTCGATCTGCTTCAAGTTTCACTTCAATATCTGGTAGAGATATAAAATCACGACCCAATAAACAATCAAGCGGTATAGCATCATCATTCACTACATAGAAAGACAATGAACCATTATAAGAATCTGTGAGTATTTTCAACTGTATAACTCCCTGCACAACCAGCGGAATTTTGTTAACTCCAAAAAAATTTCTTTCTGAGTGAATGATTCTGCTATTGCCATTTAATCTAACAACAATAGAATGTTTTACCATTGAAATTGGTGAACCACTATCTAAAATACCTGATAAAACAAGTTCATGTTCATCATTACATAACATTATCGGAACCATAAAGGCACTTTTCAATTCTGGTTCAAGCACAAGTGCTGTAGAAGTTGAATCCGGAGTAACATTAGGTGATGAGGATCTACGACATCTAGGCTGAGAGCTAGGATAATCGCTTCTGCTTTGGCCTGTAGTACCACTAGTAAAAGAAGATTTCGGTGGCCTAGAAGCACCCCGACCTGCAAATGACGTTGTAGCTGTTAGGGCCGATCCGGAACTTTGTGTCTGTGGTTGAGGACAATGCGAAGCGTAATGTCCCGTTTGACTACATCTAAAGCACTTAACATGTGCAAATCGATCATCACTGCCACCACCACAATGAACACCACCACTAAAACTTGGTAAAGTCTTTGTGAAAGCGAGGAACACTAATATCTTTAAACACTGAAAACATGTGTTGTAATGAAGTAAATTCTTTTATTTTTGCTTGATTTCTGAAATGGATATTTTCAATACCTTCTATTAGATAATATATTATGTCCCTTTCTGGTAAATCTAATTTATTTCCTAACAACACCTTGTCTTGGTAATAGTTCATGAATTTTTCTGATTTCTCCCACTTCCGTGATTCAAATTTTTTCATAATTTGGATGCGATCTT
The DNA here is from genome assembly GCA_036346205.1 of Vesta saturnalis. Taxonomy (NCBI): domain Eukaryota; kingdom Metazoa; phylum Arthropoda; class Insecta; order Coleoptera; family Lampyridae; genus Vesta; species Vesta saturnalis. The sequence continues at coordinate 1,839,433 of JARFJB010001008.1, read as the reverse complement.
CTCTAAAGGAAAATTGTTCCACCATCAAACTCTTCAGGCAAGAATAATCTAAGGAAACATAATCTGCTTTCGAGTAAAACCATTCAAGAGCATAACCTTTCAGCTTCTGTGTTAACACCAACAAACAAAACTTATCTTCAAGTTCGTATAAGTTACGAATGGCATCAAAACGAGAGAAAAAACTTGCTGCATCGCTCTGACCATTGTAATTTGGCAACAAACTTGCAATTTCACTAACTGTAACCCTTTCAGCCCTTCGAACTGCATGAACTGTACAATCCACTATATCTTGTACTGTAGCAACGCCTGCTACTCCCGACAAATCAATTCCATCTTCAGCATTCATATTGAAAAAAATTTCGAAGGTAATACAATATCAACTTTTCAAAAATAATCGTATACACTATCACTTAACACGTGTGGTTACAGAAGGGTAAAAAATATATACATACTTCGTTTTTCTTTTACTTGTATGAACTCTTCCTTGACCCCACACCTGAATTTGTAGGAATAGGCCGAATAAAACTCAAAAACTTTAGTAAAATCTTATTCTTTCAACCAAAACTAAAAAACATCTATTCTTCCTTTCTTTTGTTTCTCGACCTTTTTTCAGTGTTCCCAACATAACCCTAATGGCGGGATATTTGAATATAAACTACATTCTACTACAAAAGTACCTAAAAGCGGGAGATTCAAATTTAAATACTACACATTAAAAGATTGTGTAGTTTAAGTCTTGAGTATAAATGCCATAAATGTGATTTTATAACAAAATGGAAGAGTATCTTAAAATGACATTATGTTACACACAGCTCAAGTACTGAGTATACATGTGTAATCACTATGCTTTTATAACAAAATGGAAGAGTGTCTTAAAACGATATTATGTTAAACACAGCTAAAGTACTTGGTATAAATGTGATCACTCTACTTTTGTAACAAAAAGGAAAGATAATTTAAGGCAGCATTGAGTAATACCATTGTTTAAACATTTATAGTTATTCAATCGACGATTAGTATAGGTGGGTAATCCGTAGAGGGCGTGTTGGGTAATGTGTCGCTTGTAATAAATTTTATTTTAGCTCACAACCCGATAATATCAAAAATATCTGACAGGGGGCATACTAATAACACATTTGGAATGAAAATTCGAAACGCAATTCTGTTTGATGGGTACAAATATATTTTTTAATGCGTACACATACAATGTTCCGTTATCAACCCTATTTTGTTGGCTTGTAGTTTTTGAGTTTTATCACAGCATAAACTGGTTTTATTTCAATTTAAATTTTAATTCTATAACTGTTCTCTATTTATACCTTTCTGAACGTGTTGAATTTTTGCTTATGTTTTGTTTATTTTAACCTATTCTAGTGCAGACTGAACCATTTAATTATATAATAACAATTTATATTTATTAGAAAATTAGAGTGTATGTTTCTCACTATTAAGTCGTAAGTAGCAGTTTCTATTTAATTATTAAGGATATCCACGTTTTTGAAAATATACTTTCATGTAAATTCTCAAGCATCCATATTCCTAATACAACGTGATCAATTTCAAGTGTACTGTAGTGGTATGACAAAAATCCCTAGTTGTTAATGTTGTTGTGTTTTGCAGTTGGCTGCTTTGGATTTTTAGTGTGGTTTTAGTCGTTTTAGTTTGTCATATTATACCTTCGTTTTTCACTTTTGTATTTTCTTGGTGCCGAAATGTTACAAAATGTATTTTGAACATATGCTGTAAAGCAAAGTGTGATAACTAATGTGTACTTAAGGAGTTAAAAAAAATTTGTAAAAGACATTGTCATTCCATAAACATGTACTGTAAATTTTATTTAATTATAATGAAATTATAACATTTAAATACTTAAGATTCATTATTTTGTAATGATTTAATCCAATCATTAAACAATATTTTATTTATTTTGTTGTATTTTATAGGGATGCAGTCTAATCAAATACAAAATAGTCATTATTTAAATTAAGATAATATTTTATAATATGTATAAGTTAATGACCTTCATACAGATTTGAAACTGATCGTAGTTTTTACTCGAACCATGCTCTAGAGTAGCTAGAGCAATACAGCTTCTTACCAACCTATCAGTGGTACCAACTTAAATATTTTGATCACGTGGTATACACTTGAGATTGATGACTCTGTATAAATTTTAAACTAGTGATTTAGTGGGTATGTTTATTTTGTGCTATTATTATTCATCTTATTTACTGTTTTTATTTTTTGTTTTTGGAAAAGTCTCGGGGTCCGCAAATTGCGTACGTCCGCAAATGTAATTTATACGGGCAATTTGCGGATCAGGAATTTTTAATGTTCGGGGTCCGCAAATGACTCTAGTCTAGGTCGTGTGCTGATCTCTTCAAATAACCTCAATCTGTCTAGAAAAATTGAAATAAATCTACAATAACATAGGATCCTCTCCTAGGTTACAGTAGATTTAAATTTTTTTTTAAATTTCTTTATTGCCTGTACAAACCACATTTGCGGACGCGTAGTAAATAAGATTGCGGGGTTCACAACCCCGAGACTCTTCTGCTAAAGAGTGATTAAAACTTAGACAACACAGCAGGATCAAATATGGGCATTGTTCCCAAATTTTTTTTAATTAGAGGTCCACGATAAAAAACTCAAAACAGGGTAATGAATATTAGATAAAAAACTTGAAATCTCCCAATAGGTTTTATATTAACACATTTAAATGGCTGCATGTTTCGAATTAACGCTCATCGTCAGGCAGTAAGTGGTAAATAATAAAAATTAATTAATGTAGAAATGAAATTTAGGACAAGTATATGAAGACAAATTTTAGACTAATAAAAACCATTAAGACAAGCAAGATGTATTATGGTAAAATTTGTAAAAAAATTTGTTTATATCTTTTTAACCATTATACACGTTGCTTGGGCAAGTAGTTTTAGTTTTTTCTTCATAGACTTGTTCAACATTTCACTTCAATATTAATGAATTGTAAATGTTACTTCCAAACATGTACCAATTTAAACTTTTTAGAATAAAGCTCATAGGGAAGGTTTTGAGTTAACTATCTAACTACTGTGTTACACGTCCAAACCGCACTAGGCGTCGTGTATGCTTACTAATGTAAGGGGGTTGCCAAGCCAGCTAACAGGGAGATGGGCGTGGTCGAAATAAGAAGTAAAATGAATGATTAATACGCTCAAACACCTTACACCTATATTCAAACAGCTCAGTCCGGGAAAATATGTCTCCAGGCGCCACCACAATCGAAACTTTGCTAAAATAATTGTCTTAAGCTGGGTGTTAATTAACCCTACTTGAGTGTGGAAAGTAGGATTGTGCTTACTCAGTAAACTCTTACACGAAGGTCCTAAAACAAACACTCGTCCCAAACAATTCAACTCAAACTCAAATATATTTAGTACTACTCAGGTTATTAGAAACTTTTTGAATACACCTCGTAAACCAATATTTCCAAAACAAAATTTATCACTCAAATTTAACTGCATTCACGTAACCAACAGTTATAAAAAAAACTGAAATACACGGGTCGTCACAAACTTCCTGATTGTACCCTGTACATCCAGAATACCAAAGTTATAACACGTTAACTGAATATTTTCTACGTATCCCTCGTATACATATGAAGTTAAATCTCTACTTATTAATGCATAAAATAGTTCTTCATTCAATGATCGATAATTAATTTTTAAAATTCCTAACCAAAAGAAAAGCAATGTCATCGGCTTAATAATTGTTCCTTTATGATACCTATGAATCGTATGGGACATTCGTAAATATGTAAGTTCTCAAAACTCCATCTCTTAGTTATACTTAATGAAATTTTTAAATCAACAGCTGATCCGTCATTAGTGTACTGCGTTAAACGAAACTAACATGAAAATCTTCTTTTTAAAATTAACCTGGCAAATATAACCTTTCAGGTTGTTCATTAATCTTAAAACCAAAATATGCAAAGTCTACATTTAAATTGTCGAAAACTAGGTCACCAATTAAGTAAACGTCACAAATGTGTCTCATAACTGGCTAAATAAACAACAGAATAAAAGTTAACGATAAATATATATATATATATATATATATATATATATATATATATATATATATATATATATATTGTCCTGCACAAAATAATAATAAAAAAACAAATGTTTACATACACTACAACAGCGTGGTTGAGAAACCAACCCACCACACCACTGTCAATACAAATTTGCGTTTCTGCAAAAATTCTTACTACTAAAACAGCCAATACAACATAACTCGAGATCGATTACCTTTTTCCTTCAACACTAATTAATTAAATAAAAATTAAAAAAAAATTAGACAATACGCAAATAAAACTAACCAAAAAGATAATCGTGCTCAACTGAGTTTTCAAAGTTCTTAAATGTAATTCTTACTTAAAGACTGTCCATTCATCCTACGCTTCTCTCTTCCCGTAAACCAATTATTTGTAGTCCATGTGTATCCTTAGATTGCCTGAAGGCACATAACAAGTACTCCACAATTTCACAAACACTTATTCCTTTCGGTACTCGCGAATAGCCCAACTATACGAGGTTATTACTCCAATGACCCGTAATAATCTGCACACGTTTGGTTGCCTCTTTAAAGTTTCGTGCAACTTTTAGGACAATTTAGCCCTTCCTTACACAAATAAACTTTTAATGTCATATAAAATTACTTTAACATTGGCTCAATTTACTGCGAATATTTCGTTCACTTAAAGGTGGTCCCATAAATAATTTGAACTAAGGATCATTACAAACACACGCGCCGCACTCAACACTATAACGTAACAACTGTTATCTTATTACAGAACTGCTTACGCACTTTTTTTTTGAAGAACAAAAAAATACCATAAACTGATTTTATCTTCAATCTCAATTTTATTAATTGTTTTATTTATGAATGTCTTATACGATTCATCCCCTTTTGGGTTACGCAGTTGTTTAAACAATGACTGCCTTCAATATTATTCACAAATATAACTCCAACTCAACCCATTCTGCGATCACACTTCACCTCGCGCGCGCGTCTTCCACCGAGCTCTCACCAAAAGCAAAAAGCAAAAAGCCCCCGTCAATCTCTGACTTTCCTATTTATACCTCAAGCCATCCATCTTTAAACATGTCTTACTTCCTTGCTATATTCACCACTCAAACTTTCTTAGTGCCGACTGATGCTACCCTCTGTACAAACACGCTTGTAATTACAATACATCGCCATGTTTGTTCTTACCTGCAAATTTTACAATTACTATATGGAGAAGCCATTTCTCGTCATCACATTCATTCAGTGGCCACTCTGGACCATTACACAACTTTCAACGTTTATCTCTCACATGCGCTCATCCTCCTTCCGCAACATTTGCAAATCTAAGTACAGTCTAAGGTCTCAAATCCCATATACGTACATGTATTCTCAAAACTGATTGCACAACATTACGAGAACTTTCTATAATCAACAATTAAACATACCAAATCTTTCTCCTAAAACATTCTATATTTATACATTCACATCTTCCGGCCAAGATTACTCCTTTATCCTCCAACATTCCATTCCTTATTCAGTAGTCAACAGTAGCAAAACATTATCGTCCCATCGACACGTTTCTCTTCACATTTACATTCATCAGAATCTATTTATTCCAACACCAATGTCTCTATAACATTCAAATACACGTATCTGCATACTGAATGATATTTCTCCTAAATTGCCAGTGGTGTATCATCCACCCACATACATTATGCATGTACACAAAAAAATTTTTTTTTTCGTTCAAACTCAATACACCCGTACTACTCAAAACACGTAATACACGTCATTATAACATCTTACATACAGGGTGCGTCAACACAACCTTACAACTGGTTTGTTTGATTATTGTCTGTAATTTTTTTCCTCCACAGAATTATCTAATTAGAATCAGTTTGAATTTATAGGCTAGAATTCTAAATTACTGATTCAATTCAAAGTAGTATTAGTAAAGTGACCAAAAAGAATACAGCAATCTTTGTGATTAGAATAAAATTATCTAGTTTTGTTAGTTCCATCGCTGCCTTTTAAAAATTTTTCAGATATTCAGATATACTAAGTTATTTTTATTGGAACTCTGGTGATGTTACCCAGAACTCAATACACTATACATTTAACCAAAAAAAATTCATCAACGTGATTTAAAATTTCCTTAATTCGGACTGTTACCAAAATGCTGACTCATATTTCTCAAGTCCAAAAGAACAACTGTTCCAAAAAAGCTGAATGTCCAAAACGCCGACACAAGAATTTGACATGTCCAAACTCCCGACAACCATTTCGCCACCCTGACTTCCTCTATAGCAATTCAGCTTCTTGCCTATTTAACTTAGCCTTAAGTTACATAAGGGTTTACGCTTAAAAAATGTGCATTTTTTAAAAAGTGAATACCAATTAACATGAAAATTGGAATATTACAATAATGTGGGATTTCAATTCCATTTAAACGAAAAATGTTTTATTTGTGCCTTTTCCCTGGGAGTGAACTATTGCCCAGGTTTTGTCAGTCTGTGTAAATACGTACTAGTACCTCAGTTTAAGTTTTTTGCTCATATGTTATGTACTATTCTCAAGTCGAACCGTTCGAGAGTTTTTTTGATTAATCACCTGCTCTGCTTCAACAGTACATAAACCTTTGGAAGTGGACAAAAACTTTACATTTTCTTTTAGAATTCTTGAAGAGATATCGGATCAACTTACGTATTTTTGTATTAGATTCCTAACTTAACGGTATACTGCGGTATAATAACAAAACTTTGTAATTTTGTGGAGTTGGTATCTTTTTTTTGTTTTTATCAATCTAAAGTTCCAGATATCAGAACAAATTCTGTTAAATATTGTTAGATTAATAAAACAACTTTCTTTTCTTTTGTTCCTTTTTATAAACTTATGTACCTGCTGTGCGATAGTAAGTCATTTTTCCTTTAATTTGAAAAAGGGAATCTTAATTCGCGGTAGATTATTAGAACCGCTCAAGTTGTGGAATACGGCTAGGACCGCATACGTGTCTTTAAAATTTAGATTACAATTTTGATGTACCACACCCAGAATTCAAATAGTTATGGTAGTACGTTTAAAATTACCAGGTTAGTCATTAGACAGCACATCCGTTGGCACGATCATATTGTGAATGCCGTTTGCCCAGTTTTCTAGCTTATGTAATTCCCTAATAAACTATTGAATACAACCTGTTACAGGCCAAATCCTCGTTAGAGTATCAAGTCCGTAAAAAGAACGTGCGCGCACGGCATAGCTCAGTGGTGTGGGCGGGGTTCTTAATGCTGCAGATGGGCACTCGTCACAACTCCAAAAACCTCAAAATCTGGTAAAAAAGGCGCCATGAACTATATATAATAATAACCAGAAAATTGCGATAATAAAACTCAAAACTCACTAAATATTTCGATAAACTTAGCGCTAAAATCAACGGCTCAAATACCCAAAAATAACAGATCAAAACGGTAAATAATTATTCAATTTCAAACGAAACTACGTCACAACAACACTAAATGCGATCGAACATTTATAAAATCATAAAATTTACTAAACGACGAAATCAGGGTTAAAATTCCTAAATTCGAAAATACACAGCTCATTCTCAAGTAGCAAACTGCTTTCATTTTAAAATAACTTAAAAAAATGTGGACTACTCGCAAAACTATCATGTGCAAAAATGAACAACTGATGTGTAAACGACCTATTCACTTTATAATCTAGTTACGTTATTCAAAGCATCTTTCAAAATGAACTTATCGCCAAAATCAAAATAGCAAATACTCTAGTATAGAAGTTCTCATAGTCCATTACGTTAAAACTTTCCATAAATAGACAAACACCTTAAAGAAATGCCATTGCAAAGTTGTGAAAATTAAAAGTTACCACACACAAATAAATTTTTCATAAACTTTGAATGTAATCCAAAATAACTAATCTAAATTTTTAATGAACGTAAACATGTTAGCTTTGTAAGTTTCAGAATTTTTTCCTATTTTACTGTAAAATAGGAAAAAAACATTCTTGTGCTTTAGCAAAACATAGTAAAAACACCAATAGCATTTCAAATTTTCCTAAAAAAATTTTAGACACAGAAATTAATTATAGAAGCAGGCTTTTCCTTGAAATGACTCACATTTTCAATACTCAAGATACTTTAAATTACAAAACTGATCTAGATAATCTAAGCAACATTTATTCATATATTCTGAGTACTAATTTGAATTGATTCAGTACAACAGGTTTCATAAATCATATCTTCTAAGAATTTTAATTTGTAACGCAGTAGGTATACATGTCAATTTTAAAAATTTTGAAATACTTCAATAACTGTCTTTCTAAGTTGTGATTTTAAATTGTAATCAGAACATTGTATTCATCAATTCTTCTGTACAATAATATAAGTTAGTTTATAATTCTCTTATTTAGTAAGTAGTCTTTATGATGTTAATAGATTATTTCTCAATTATGTTCATTTTACACAGATTCCTGATGAAGAAATAAAGTATTTCGAAAGCTTGGATTAAATAAAGAGTCATCTTCATTTTTAATTAGACCGCATCTAGATACCATATTTTTATAATAACTACGATCGTTACTTCCCCTAAACTTCATATATATATATATATATATATATATATATATATATATATTGAGATGTTAAAGTTTATATTTTATTAAAATTATATTATTTTCATACGGGGAAAGGGTTCAAGGAATTTATTTGTTTTTAATTTGAGGTAAATTTAAATGTTGTATGTAATAATGATTGAAGTAATTAATTAACTCTTAATGTTATTATTGCACCGTTCTAGCTCAGGGATCTCAATTGGGGAAAGAGTTCAGGGATTTAGTTGAAGATAAAATTTTTTTAAAAATAAGAAATATCCTATATGTAATTTAATTTAACGTATAAAATTTGCTCTGAATAGAATTTGCTTTCTAACGCATGCGTTAATGAACTTAAGTTAAATAAGTAAAGCTGTCAAAAAAAATGTCAAATAATTAAAAAAATTTTAATGTTTGGATCAAAATGAAAATTTAGAAAAAGAAAAGGAAATAATTAGCTTCACAGGTGTTTACACAAGTAAATAATTGAAATTCTTAATTAATAACATATAACAAATATAAATTGCAGGGAAATACCAATAAACAGGGTTATAAAAATTTTAAAACTCACATATACAGTCCTTCCTGTCGATAGAATGATGTCTTCAAAACTTCAGCTGGATGCAGGCAATGTTCCCTCGGCTACAATTGTTACTAATATCCAACTGCTATCTCGGTTCTCGAAGACACCAACTTCCAAGCTTCAAGATGTTTTCTTTCCAAAAACGGCAACCTCCAAACACTTATTTACTATGGTAACTTTTTATTTAAAATGGTTTTAAATCTTTATGAGTGATATCGTTTAAAATGTATTTTTAAGTATCCAAGATTTTTGTTAACACACTTTTATTTTAGTTACCGAAAATAATATTTATTTAAGAGGAATTGTCCGGATAAATAAAACAAACTTTGACCAAATAAAAATGGAATTTAATTTGGTATATAAGAATTATTTTAAATCGGAAAACACGAAAACAAATTTACACAAAATCGTGACATCAATTAATCGTACAGAATTATTTTATTAACAACGACAGGTATCGGTGACCGAACTATTTAATTTTAACCGATGATATAAAAACAAGTGCTCTCGAAATTATTCGTAACGTAAACTTTCTCGACGATAATAAATTAGGTTATGTAAACACAAATTTAGCAACACTGTTTTAACTTTTTACTTTTTGAACAAATTCTAGAGAGAGAGTGATTTCCTGAGCGCTTGCTTTTATAGGTTTCTGGTTGCTACAGAGATTTCAATTTTTTTACAGCCATATTGCAAAATTTACAATGGATGTGATTGGATAATCAAAATTATGAATTGTACATAAATGGAATTTTGGCCGTAACTTTCTTATACATGGTCGGAAATGAAAATTAAAAACGGAAATGAACACTACGCGAAATTTTGAATACAAGGACACCTAACAAGCAATAATTCCTAACACTAATAAACGAAATAACTTAATCTAATCAAAATAAGCTTTTAACTATATACACTTACAAGCTACACTAAAATTACTTGCAAAAATGGAATTCTGAGGACAATTTACATAAGAAAACATATCTTTTATATTCGAAACATATAATTTAATGAAAATTTTAAGCTTTTATACATTTGTCTAGAATTCACCTCAGATTTAGCAAAATTTTGCGGATAAAAACGCTGTATCCTTATAAAAACTTATTCATATTGTGAAAGAACATCTATTATTTGCTTTAAGAGCAAAAACTAAATCTAATAATGTGGAAAAAGTATAAAATTATGAAAAAAAATAAATTTAAATATGAAATTAATTCATATTAAAAAATGTTTTTAACACTTAAAATGTTATGTTTAAGGTTTGTACTACTTGTCTTTATTGTTCTCACTACTTATTTGCAATGCATAATGTTATTCAGTCTTGCATTGAAAAAGTCTCATCGTCTAACACTTTTTTAGAATTTTTACACTATAAAATGTACGGCACTATAAATGTTTGTATGCCAAAATGTTCTAAATGTTTTTCTTCTTGTGAATCATGTATAATAATTTTTGTCACTAATTCGCTAACAAAAATGTGTGCGAAAATTGTCTATACTGTCCATATTATAACCCTTTTACTAAATTTTGTATTTCCTGCCTTTAAAAACTAAACATACACTATCCCTAACCTAATCCTAACTACATAGTCCATGTTTAAACACCTGTGAAATGTCTACTTGCCAAATTACCTTTGAAAAATTGAATTTTATTGTAACAATTGCACTACTAGAATGACTCTACGAAAACGGTTATATTTAACATCCTTGACAATTTTGGTAGCAGCAAATTGCTTTTTATGATGAAACCAAACTAAGCAAATGATATTCAGATCAATTTATACCAAATAAATTTATTTTAAACACATCGTGAACCAGATTTATGTAAAATTGTGTCTCGCACTTGTATCGAGCCAGAAATTACCCCTTTTTATGACCCAAATGTCATGTAAGCTGTCCGATACTTCTATTACCTCTTTCTAAACATCTCAAATTCCCCAATTTAAGAATGAAGATATTTTTGTAAAAGAAAATATAAAGTTCTTTAATTGACCTACCTAATAAAATTAAATTTTGAAATATGGATAAATCATGGAGATATGAAATTTACCTCTACTACTACCATCCTCTATATTGACTAATTCATATGTAGTACCCCAAAACATTTTTTACCCTATACGGACCTTCATATGGTAGTAAGAGTTTTGCACACATTTTTCGTGCTCTGTCTGCAACTGTTAAACGGCGTATGATTACTAAATCTCCTTCCTTAAATGTAACCTTCTTTTTAATTTTGGCAGAATGTTTCTTTTCATAATTATCTAAAATCTTCCACAATCTTTCTTTGACTTCTTGGAGCAAATTTTCAACTTCAATTTCTTCTTCTTGTTGTCTCCAGGGTCTTTCTGGTATAATCTTTTTTATTAATGTTATCGGAGCTACCTGTGTTCTAACATTCGGTACTTCATTGATGCACTTCTCTATGACCTTTAGATACTTCACCCAAGCATTATGTTTCTCATACGTGAATATTCTTAAAAATTTAATCACTTCTTTGATATATCTTTCGGCTGGGTTGCCTTGAGGATGTCTGATCGAACAGAAATATATCTTTATTCCCATCTCTTCGAACTTCTTTACAAATTTGGCAGTTCTGAAATAAGTGGCATTGTCGGCTAAAATAGCTTTTGGCTTTCCTGTTTCTTTCATGAATTTCTCGATAGAAATCGTAGCTTGTCTTGCTGTGCATTCCCTGCTAGGGTATAATTTTATAAATTTTGAAAAAATATCGACGATTACTAATATATTTTTATATCCGTTCTGACCAGGTACTAAATTTCCAATATAGTCAATTGCTATTATTTCTAACGGTTTACTCACTTTTATACTTTTGACAAGGTTGAAATTAGTGTGGTTCTTCTCTTTAGCTAATATGCAAAGCTCACATTTATTTATAAAATTCTTGACATATGTTAAATCCTTCTTTGCATAGAAATTTTCTCTAAAAATTAACCAAGTTTTTCTAATTCCTAGATGTCCATATGTTTTGTGTAAATCCGTTATGATAAATTTTGCTATATCTTCATTTACTACAACTAACTTTCCTGTATTAAAAACTTTAATAATTCTATCATTCAAAATACAGTAATCCTTATATATTTTTTCTTTAGATTCCAAAATCTTCTTTTTAAGTTCTAAAAATTGCGTTGAATTTTGTAAATTTCTTAATTCTTGTGCCAAAAATGTAGGTTTAATTTGTTCAAATGCACATAAAACTCTATTTTCCTTAATGTCTATATTATCCTTCCTACTTAACGCATCTGCTACCACATTATCCTTGCCTGGTCTATGAGATATGTCGAAATCATACTCCTGCAGAAGTAACGACCAATGGTACATCCTATGATTCTTAAAATTAGTTGTTTTCATAAATGTTATTGCATAGTTGTCAGTTTCAATTTTGAATTTGTTGCCTAATAGATAAAATTTTAATTTGTTTACTGCGTAAACAATGGCCAGTAGTTCTTTTTCTGCTGTTGTATATTTGATCTCGTGCACTTTTAAAATTCTCGAAAGAAAACAAATGGGTACTTCTTCGTCTCCTTGTTTTTGACATAATTCTGCTGCGATTGCATAGAAAGATGCATCTGTCCTGAGTATAAATGGTAACTTAAAATTAGGGTGTCTTAAAATCATATTTGTAAATAAACTTTCCTTAATACTAATAAATGCTTCTTCTTTTCTTCTATCCCAACTCCAACGTACGTTTTTTCTTAACAAGTCTACCAGAGGAATAGATAATTCAGCATATCCTGAAATGAACTTGCGATAGTAATTAACTACCCCTAAAAAGCCTCTCAACGTTCTTAAATTTTTAGGACGAGGATATTCTTTTATTTCGGCCAATCTACTATCATTTAGTTTTACTCCCGTCTGCCCTATTTCATAACCCAAATACATGACTTCTCTCATAAAAAAGTAACATTTTTCTAAATTTAATTTTAAACCATTTGTGGCTAAAGCTTCCATGATTGTTTTGATGTGTAGACAGTGTTCTTCTTCGTTCTTACTAAATATTAGAATATCGTCAATGTAGTGCATACAGAAATGTTCGAATCTATTTAAAATTTCTTGCATAGCTCTTACTAATGCAGCAGACGAAGAACTAAGTCCGAAAGGTACCACTTTAAATTGGTATATTTCTCCTTCGATACTAAACCCTGTGTACTTCCTACACGACTTTTCCAAAGGTATTAGCCAAAATGAATTCTTAAGGTCTAATTTAGTAAAGATCTTTCTCTCCCAAATTTTACTAAGGAGCACGTCCATATTTTGTGGCGTTTCATATTGAGGTTTAGATCTGGAATTGAGCTTCCTTGCATCAAGGCACAGTCTAATGCTGTCATCTTTTTTCTTTACAACAACCAACGGATTTAAATAACTGGTCTTTGATCTTTCTATGATACCATTTTCTAGCATTTCATTAATTTCTCTTTTAACCTGCTCTCTTCTGGCGTAGGGAATAGGATATATTTTGTTATGGAACGGAGAATCGTCTGTCACTTCAATTTTATGTACATATTTACTTGCTACGCTAGGTTCTTCATTTATCAACACCAAATTTTCTTGAATAATGTTTATAACTTCTTGCTTGTAACCAATGTGATTGATATCGAATTGCTCATCCTTTATAATTCTTTCCACCTTCAAATACTGGATATGCGGTTTATATAAATTTAATCTTTTATTGTAGGGCTGTACCCAGTTTAATTCATCTTTACCAATTCTTATCTTCATATATTGTGCATCGATAATCAATCTTAATTGCTTAATCATATCCATTCCGATTATTAACTCCATCTTTAAATTGTTAGTTATAAACCATTGTGTTTGAAAAATCTGTTCCCCTACCTTAGCTTCAGTATGTAGCATCCTATTTATAGTGCTAAGCTTCTTATCCGTAGCTGCCATAACTTCTATTTTGTTTATTCTGATGATCTCATCTTTAAATAAATCGTTATTCTCTACGATGATTTTCTCCTGTATTAATGAAATTTCTGATCCGGTATCAACTAATCCTAATAAATTTAAATTCTTAATTCTAATGTTAACGAAAGGTAATAAAATGTTTGTAGTTTCTGGTTCTGAATTTTGTTCAATTTCTAAAAATTCCGTAGGATGTTGGTAGTTTGTCTTTACATTGTTGACAAGGAAGCTCGTATTTAAAAATTTTGAACGGTGATCTTGTCAAAGTCCTTTTGTGTGTTCTTTTCTTCGTCTTGGGATGCATGTACGATAGCATTGACCCAACTAATCCTTCCACAACTCGGTTCCTCCTTCTCTTCTCGTACCTGGATGTTATTCACTCTCCTATTCTGATCATCCACTATCTCTTGGTATTGCCTTCTATTTTCTTTTGGCATATCATTTCTACGATGATCCTTTCCTTCATTCTCTCTATTATTTTGATGCTCCCGTTCATTATCCTTGGCTTGATTGTTGTAATTAAATTTGTTCCTATCGTAGCCATTATTATATCCTCCTCTTCTTTGTTGGAAGTTGTTCCTCTCTCTTCCCGATCTATAATTGCTTTCCCTATTGTTGCCATTTTGGAAATATTCTCTACGATTATCAGCACGATGATATTGATTTTGATAATCCCTCCTGTCATTTCCATAATTCCTATTATAATTGTCTCTCCTATTTTCCTCTCTTTCGTGCCTGTAATTATATTCCCTTCTGTCATTCCAAACGTTCCTAGGGTTAAATTCTCTCTTTTCGTAACTGTTCTGATGCTGTTCATACGCATCGTATCTTCTTAAAAATTGCAGTAGTGATGTTATATTATCTATATTTTGCAGAATAATGTTTTCTGCCACATTATTCTCCAGTTGCCTTGCTAAATATTGGACTATTTCTTGTTCATTCATCGGTGGTGTGAAGTATCTTGCTATTTGGTATTTCTTCATCACATAAATCTCCCTCGAAGTGCCATAGTTTTTGTCATACTTCGCCCTTGAAAATTCTTCCCTTATTACATTTTGTTGGACGTCACTCCAATATTGTTTGGTAAATAATTCCTTGAAGTGCTTATAATCGGTACATTGCTCTTGTACTAAATTGTACCATAGTTCGGCATTCCCTTTAAGCATCTTTCTTACCAAACGCATTCTTTGTTTATTGTCCTTAATGTCATTAAAATAATCTTCGATATTTTTCAAAAATAGCATTGGCGATTCTTGCTTCTTGCCTTCAAATTTATATGGCATCTCTTGATTCCCCATGCAATTTTCCCAGCCTATTTGAAAATTTCTAGGTGTTTCTCGTTCTTTCAACTCTTCTAGGTCATGATCGTACATTCTTAATTTATTGCAAATTTCCCCTATCTGTTTCTTGTTCTCATCCTTATTCTTATCCACCTGGAAACATATTTGTTCGTGGATGTCTTGTATCGTTCCTACATTATCATTTATTTCGTGAGAAGCCTCTTCTCTTAGACGGGTTTCAGTTCTAATATTCTTGTCCAACTTGCCGATCTTGTCATCTACCTCTTCCTTATTGTCGATAATCGTTCCCCATAACTTATCATTTTCTCGGTGCATATTATTGCTTAATTCTTCCTTCGTTTTCTCCATTTTATGCACTAACTTCTCCTTATCGTTCTCCCACTTACTCAGTTGTCTATCGATACTTTCTTGTAGCCGTCTCATATCCTCCTTTCTTTCTTCTTCTGCTTTTATTCTATTTTCTTCCGCTTCTTTCCTATTTTCTTCAAGCTTGTTAAATTTACTATCAATATTTTCCTCGGCTTTTATTCTATTTTCTTCTAACTTGTTGAATTTAACATCCATCTTTTCATCTGCTTTTATCAGCATCGCTATAATCATGTCCACGTCTAAGGTTTTGCTCTCTTTACTGGACTTCCCTCTTCTTGCTGTGCTTCAACATCCTTTTCAATATGTTCCATCTTTGTAACTAGATCCTGTCTTCGCTCTTTTACCTCAATATCTTTAGGTCCGTAAACTTTACCTGATCTAGTTACTCTACGATCTTGCATTCACTAGTTGTACTAACTAAATTTGCCCCTTTTTGTAAAAATCCTAACACTAATAAACACAATAAACAATAACTAATAACAAATAACAAATAACCAATGAACGAAAAATGAAAAAAAACTAAATACCTATAAAAATTTTTTTGTGCTTTTTATATCAAAATCTTCAAACTAAATCGTGCCCCACGTTGGGCGCCAATAAATTGAGATGTTAAAGTTTATATTTTATTAAAATTATATTATTTTCATACGGGGAAAGGGTTCAAGGAATTTATTTGTTTTTAATTTGGGGTAAATTTAAATATTGTATGTAATAAAGATTGAAGTAATTAATTAACTCTTAATGTTATTATTGTACCGTTCTAGCTCAGGGATCTCAATTGGGGATAGAGTTCAGGGATTTAGTTGAAGATAAAATTTTTTAAAAATAAGAAATATCCTATATGTAATTGAATTTAACGTATAAAATTTGCTCTGAATAGAATTTGCTTTCTAACGCATGCGTTAATGACTTTAAGTGAAATAAGTAAAGCTGTCAAAAAAATGTCAAATAATTAAGAAATTTTAATGTTTGGATCAAAATGAAAATTTAGAAAAAGAAAAGGAAATAATTAGCTTCACAGGTGTTTACACAAGTAAATAATTGAAATTCTTAATTAATAACATATAACAAATATAAATTGCAGGGAAATACCAATAAACAGGGTTATAAATTTTAAAACTCACATATACAGTCCTTCCTGTCGATTGAATGATGTCTTCAAAACTTCAGCTGGATGCAGGCAATGTTCCCTCGGCTACAGTTGTTACTAATATCCAACTGCTATCTCGGTTCTCGAAGACACCAACTTCCAAGCTTCAAGATGTTTTCTTTCCAAAAACGGCAACCTCCAAACACTTATTTACTATGGTAACTTTTTATTTAAAATGGTTTTAAATCTTTATGAGTGATATCGTTTAAAATGTATTTTTAAGTATCCAAGATTTTTGTTAACACACTTTTATTTTAGTTACCGAAAATAATATTTATTTAAGAGGAATTGTCCGGATAAATAAAACAAACTTTGACCAAATAAAAATGGAATTTAATTTGGTATATAAGAATTATTTTAAATCGGAAAACACGAAAACAAATTTACACAAAATCGTGACATCAATTAATCGTACAGAATTATTTTATTAACAACGACAGGTATCGGTGACCGAACTATTTAATTTTAACCGATGATATAAAACAAGTGCTCTCGAAATTATTCGTAACGTAAACTTTCTCGACGATAATAAATTAGGTTATGTAAACACAAATTTAGCAACACTGTTTTAACTTTTTACTTTTTGAACAAATTCTAGAGAGAGAGTGATTTCCTGAGCGCTTGCTTTTATAGGTTTCTGGTTGCTACAGAGATTACAATTTTTTTACAGCCATATTGCAAAATTTACAATGGATGTGATTGGATAATCAAAATTATGAATTGTACATAAATGGAATTTTGGCCGTAACTTTCTTATACATGGTCGGAAATGAAAATTAAAAACGGAAATGAACACTACGCGAAATTTTGAATACAAGGACACCTAACAAGCAATAATTCCTAACACTAATAAACGAAATAACTTAATCTAATCAAAATAAGCTTTTAACTATATACACTTACAAGCTACACTAAAATTACTTGCAAAAATGGAATTCTGAGGACAATTTACATAAGAAAACATATCTTTTATATTCGAAACATATAATTTAATGAAAATTTTAAGCTTTTATAAATTTGTCTAGAATTCACCTCAGATTTAGCAAAATTTTGCGGATAAAAACGCTGTATCCTTATAAAAACTTATTCATATTGTGAAAGAACATCTATTATTTGCTTTAAGAGCAAAAACTAAATCTAATAATGTGGAAAAAGTATAAAATTATGAAAAAAACTAAAATTTACAACGTAACCATACTTAAATTTAAATATGAAATTAATTCATATTAAAAAATGTTTTTAACACTTAAAATGTTATGTTTAAGGTTTGTACTACTTGTCTTTATTGTTCTCACTACTTATTTGCAATGCATAATGTTATTCAGTCTTGCATTGAAAAAGTCTCATCGTCTAACACTTTTTTAGAATTTTTACACTATAAAATGTACGGCACTATAAATGTTTGTATGCCAAAATGTTCTAAATGTTTTTCTTCTTGTGAATCATGTATAATAATTTTTGTCACTAATTCGCTAACAAAAATGTGTGCGAAAATTGTCTATACTGTCCATATTATAACCCTTTTACTAAATTTTTGTATTTCCTGCCTTTAAAAACTAAACATACACTATCCCTAACCTAATCCTAACTACATAGTCCATGTTTAAACACCTGTGAAATGTCTACTTGCCAAATTACCTTTGAAAAATTGAATTTTATTGTAAAAATTGCACTACTAGAATGACTCTACGAAAACGGTTATATTTAACATCCTTGACAATTTTGGTAGCAGCAAATTGCTTTTTATGATGAAACCAAACTAAGCAAATGATATTCAGATCAATTTATACCAAATAAATTTATTTTAAACACATCGTGAACCAGATTTATGTAAAATTGTGTCTCGCACTTGTATCGAGCCAGAAATTACCCCTTTTTATGACCCAAATGTCATGTAAGCTGTCCGATACTTCTATTACCTCTTTCTAAACATCTCAATATATATATATATATATATATATATATATATATATATATATATATTATAGTTGTCATGCTTATATTCTTTGTAGTGTGCAAATTTAATTAGATTTGAGAATGTATACAGTTCATTTTAATAAGAAAATTAGTAGACGAGGGGGAAAATATGGTTTTGATTTAACAAAACAGGCTTTGTGGGATGTGCACGAGTTTGTTTTATTCATAAAAGCAATTGAGGTATACCAGCAGTGTGTGAGGAACGTCAAAACGATCGATATTTGTGGGTACGATTAGTTTCGGTGAACATATTTCAGTATTTTACAGTTTAATCAATATATTTGAGCAGTTTAAACACTTTACAGGTATTAATCACATGATGCAGGTTAATTCTAATATGTAGAGCATGTATAGATATAGGTACAATGCAGGAACTATATAAATTTTAAAAAAGGGTTATGGTGCGAACACTGTATATTTAATTTCACAGACAAAGTGTATAAAAACTGCAGAAGTGGTAGTGATGTAGAAACATTGATAAGAACATGAACAACATTTCCACAATGTGATATTTAATATAAAATTACAGTTTGTGTACAAAATTTACATAAATGTGTTAAACAATGTGGATTTCTGATATGACAAAGTTATGAACTATGGACTAAAGTAAACAGTATTTGTGTTAAAGACAGTTATAAGAACATGATAAATTAACATTTTAAGTGATTTAGACGTTTTAAACGAAAGCTACAACTAAAAATACATTACGTTAGGTATTTAAGAATTTTGCAAATTTTTAGGATAAGTTAAGTTTAGAATAAATTATAATAGCACATATTAGTAGGTTTCCCTCGTTTTCATAAAGTAATTTACAATATACATGTAATATGAACATAAAATTTAGAAAAGTTGGGTTAACTACCTAAAATTTGAATATGAAATTGGAATTTCTGTTAAAATTAAGTTAAATGATTTGAAATAAATGTATTCTAATATAGTTTTTCATGTAGATTCCGAATATGTAATTAGTTTAGGTGTAGAATATAGATTTTGTTAGATATAGGTAAATGTAGATTTTAAATTGTCAAAATGCAGTTTCGAAGCGAAATAGGGCTTGTGGGGTGTCTTTTTATGCGGAATCCTGATTCCAAATCTGTATTCAAGCAAATCCGACTTGTTATAAAAAAGTTATAGCATATTTTGTATTTTGGTTAACAATTTTGTTTAGACCAATCAGATGCTTGGATTTTTGTGTGTAATGTAGAAAAAAAGTTGACAATTTGGTATTCAAGTCAAAAGTATAAAAGGAATTGCTTCTGATTTCTCGCTCTCTGTGTTTTCTGTTTTCTTGTGACAAATAAGTCATAGTGTTAATAGTGTTGGTGTTTAACATGTAAGTTACAAGTTTCGTTTACATTTTCGGTTTTTGAAACGCGATCAACATAGAATCGAGACCTCAGAAACAATTGTTTGAACCCATAACAAAATTTAAAAATTAGGTTACCGATTATAAGTGTCGATTATAATATAATTGTTTCAAATTTGAATTCGTGTTCAAATATCGGTTGTGTGTGTTTTTTTATGTTAATAAATTCAATGCAATTATTTTGGCTTTGATGTTTATTTTTCTTGGAAGTGACCATAACGGCATCTAAAATAAAAGTGCATTCAATTAAAATTTACATGAAAATAAAATATAATTTTAAATCCGAAAAATCTTGTAAATATTTAAACCAACATCTAATCACAGTTTAAAATAAAGTGCTTATCGAAAAATATTTGAGCAATATTACGTTACATCATATTTACCACGAGGAAGAGTCGTTCATCAGTAATTTGGATTTTTTTTTATGATTGTGGACCTGAACAGGCTAAATAAGGCCTATAGTGCTAAAGCACTCAGGAACACCTAGGAAGATGGATAGAGGGATAATGAATTTCCAATAGATGTCTATGAACAGCTACCTTAAATTTTCTCATATCATAAGTGAGAGGAAAACAGGAACTAGGGAAATCATTCCAGAGTTTAGAAGCCGTGTAGAAAAATGTGGATTGCGCCCGTTTGGTACGACAAGTGGAGATTTGTACTGCATACTGATGATGTGAATGAGCGAACCGAGTGTTTCTCGCAAAGATAGCCGGAGATGGTATCAAAGAATGTAATTCACCAGCACAATAGCCGTTGTAATAACAATAATACAAAGAAAGAACTGAAACCATCCTATGCTCAAGGGACTATGTGAGAAGTTAAGGATAATAAAAGTAATGACTGAATACGATCAACGATATCGAGCGTAAGGGAATTATATTCCAGATGAGAAGTTATACGGAGTCTGTCAAGCTAAAGTACTCTTTTGAAAGATCAACGAGCAGCTGTTTTGGTAGCTGACAGAAGATGGTCAAGAGAGATTTGAAGATACAGTCATACCCAACAGAGTAATAGAGTCTAAAAACTTAAGAACTGAGCCATTCATACTTACAACAGGAAATGATCGATCTTTTTTGGCGGACATAAGGCAACACTGAGTTTTGTTAGCATTAAATTTAACTAGATTATTGTGTTTCAGATAGAAACAATATATCAGGTTGTAAATGTTCAAGATGTTGGTGAATAGCATTAAGATTAGACCTGATACCGCGGATGTTGCAGTAGTGAATCAGAAAGTTGATACTTTAGATGACCGAGGTCGCTTGGGCCCTGCCCTCCCGGACATCCGAGTGGGGCAGGATTTTACGTCCGGAATTTATAACCCTAGAAACCACAGCCATCTTATTTTTTAATTTGGGACTTTTAATCCGATAGGAAGACAGTGAGGGCGAGAAGGAAGAATAAGGATGAGAATAGATTAAGGATGATGGAAAAGGTAACCGGCAGCCCTTACCGAGCTCAGAAAATCGGAGACCCAATATTAAGGAGCCCATGGTAAGGGTGGTGGTACCTCCCCGGCTGGCATGGAGTATACATGCCTACCACCTTCCATCCATTTGGATGAAGTATGGAAAATTGAGCAGCACCATTGTGAACAACAAAGCAGCGTCATTATCACATTCGAAGAAGTCTACGTCCAATAATTTAATATGGAACAAGCTTAATGAAAACATCCTTTGGAAAGTGCAGCAATACAATGTGAATGAAATTTTACTATCATAACCCATTATTGCATTGATCATTCCTTTGATATCCTGTATTTTGGTTTTCTTGATTATGTATAAATGTTTGTGCGACAACATGTTATCAATATCTATAAAGTGAATGAATCGGTGTAATTATCAACATATTAATTTTATTTTGAACAAAACAAAATTGTACTCACATTTTGTAGATCATTTATTGAAATTTTTGATAGGCTGCATTTAATAAAGTCAGTCAGAACGCAACGCATGCGTTATTGTGCAGATTCAACTAAAGTCTGTTTCACACAGAAACAATTTAGTACAAATTACAATTTATTTGACGTAAACATTTCTATGTGTAAAATTAAATTTTCTATGATTACCTGTTTACTATATAAATGCAATTATAATAATTTAAAGGATTTAGAAAGTTAAATATTATTAATGATTTTAATTTGCCAACAATTAAAGTTTAAATACAAGTGAACCCTATCCCCATTTGAGATACTGAGCTAGTCCGGAATCAAAAAATAAATATTTGAAAACAAATAATAATAATTAAATATATTTTTTCCACATTTTATCGCCCACATATTAATTTTCACTTATTCGCCAAGTAAAATAAATTCATTACAAAATAATTACGTTACAATATATATATATATATATATATATATATATATATATATATATATATATATATATATATATATATATATATATATATATATTGAATTGATATCGAAACGTTCCTTAATAAACTTAAACAAACAGGCATATTCATTTGTCTAAGTATAAGCAAACATCTCATTAAAATCACCAACACATATAAATTCACAAAAAAAAAGGTAGTCACCTTCACACAGCACAATTGGTCAATTGAACTTCCTTTTCTTACTCACAACGATATAGGAGAAGCTCCTCTCGGTAGGCGATTGATGTAAACCACTAACTTCTTAATTCTTAAATTTATCTTTACACCAACTTTGGCAAATCGAACTTGATTGTCAAAGTCACATTGGTAAATTTGTAATTTGATTGATCTATGTTTTATACTGTGCAGTTTTAAATCACAAGGATCACATTAATAGAAAGTGTAGATACGAAATGTTTTTGGTAAGTCATATTTGTATTTTGTAGTGCATTAGTCACATTTATAACCAATACTTGAGCTATGTATTCTACAATGCTGCTTTAAGCCACGTTTCCATTTTGATGTATAATCACATTCGTCACATTTATAACCAGTACTTGAACTGTGTATTACCATATGCTGTTTTAAATTATCTTTCCATTTTGTTATAAAACCACAGTGATCACATTTATAATCGGTACTTGTGCTGTGTATAAGACAATGTCGTTTTAATGAACTTCTCCACTTTGTTGTATAATCACATTGGTCACATTTATAACCAGGTCTTGAACTGTGTATCGCGTAATGCAGTTTTAATAGATCTTTCCGTTTTGTTGTATGATCACAGTGATGACATTTATACTCAGGACTTAAAGTGTGTACTATAAAATGTCGTTTTAATAAACTTTTAGATTTTGTTGTATAATCACATTGGTGACATTTATAATCAGCACTTAAACTATGTTTTAAAGAATGCCGTTTTAAATTGCCTTTCCATTTTGTTGTATAATCACATTTGCCACATTTATAACCAGGGCTTGAACTGTGTACTACACAATGTTGTTTTAATGAACTTTTCCATTTTGTTGTATAATCACATAGGTTACATTTTATAGGATTTCTTAAACTTGAGAAGTCATCTTCCCCCTTTTTTTCAATAATTGCAGTATCTTTCAAGTCGTTGTTAATATTTACACCATCAGAATAGTAATCAATTTCTATTTTTATTAGATCCTTGTTTACCATAACATTTTGTTGGTTAAACAGTAAATTTATTTGTTGTTCCTCTGTAGGTTCTACTTTTATAAGTTGCTTATCAATATCATACGGCATTTCTGAGAGATCGTACTGTTTTAAAATTTAATCACATTAAAAAAAAATTTACAGTAACCCATGAAAAACGCTATTTTTTTGGATAATTTTATGAACGTGTTTTCTACAGACGCTTTCGTAAACTTAACCAGATGACACTGAGTCCGCACTTATCGTTCAAAAACTTGAATATTTCTAGAACTAAACGCTTTCGTAAACCTTTTACTGCTGCGAAATAAATGGTTAACTGATCCAAGTCACAAAATAGAAATAACTATTCACCCTTTTTGTTTTGCGTCATCAATTGTGACGTAATATCCGGTTTTTAGCTATCGAAACTTATGCCTGCATTTTATAAATTTTTGTTGTTGCCAGGATCGTATTCAGTCAAATACTAAAAGGCTATGAAATTAATATCTGTAATATTTAAAGAGAGTATGTATGTAATTATCAAAATATTTAAGTAAACAGTTAACGCCCGTATGCACCGTTGAGTTTAATCCAGATTAACAGTTTAATCGAGATTTACGATTAAATTTGTTATGCGCCATTTTAAAAAAGGTCTTTAATCGCTTTTATTTTGATAACAGAAAGTCGACGTTTTAAACGTATTTTTCTAACCTCAAATGTACGAGTAATGAGTTGATTTTGAATGACCATTATTTATTAAATTTAAGAAATGAATATGGCAATAGAGGACGAAATATTCATAGAGGATGATCAGGACATATTAGATATAATTAATTATGGATTTCCAAGGAGAATTATAATGAAGTGGTCGAATTGGTAATCGTAATAAAATATAAAGTGTTTTTCTCCGATTGACAGCAAATATTCATTTTGCAGACACATATCAATCAGAAAAGTATCACTTTTCCTGCCTAGACAGCAAAGTAAGGACTTTCCTGCCTAGGCAGCAAAATGATTGTTCTCAATGGGAATAAAACATTTGACATTTTTTGCCAAAAACATTTATTAGCAATTATTACATAATACTTTTAACAAGAATTCAAAAAACATATTTTTAGTTGTTATTAACATTAATAGTAAAATTACTACAATTTTGAATAAATAGGCCACCTTTTCTTTCCTCAGATATAGTTCTCTTTACATTCACTATATCACCAGTTTGATTCGCTTCATAAGTAGTTCCTACATTAATCAAAACCGTTTCACAAATACTGGTTTTACTTGCCATTGAATCCTCAATGTACTTTTCTGCTATAGTTGAGGATTTCCACCCACCATGTCTTTTCAACATTGTTATGTCACCTCCTGAATTTACAAGTAAAGTGGTAGAACTTCTGCGGAGGCAGTATTCCGTATATTCTTTAGCATTCGGCAACTTTAAATAGACAGCTATTTCTTGAGGTATTTTACCAAATTTATGGATACCAACAAATTTTTTTTAGGGATTTACCTTTTATTTAAAAAAAAATCTTGTGTCTTTTAATTCAGCAGGCCGAAGAGCGATATATTTTCTAACAACATCTAAATATTCCATTATTACGAAAGACCTCGAATTCTTCGTCTTCGTGTTTAATAGGGATACCAATGGTTTATTGTTCATATCTTCAATATTTTCTAACTTTAAATTCAATAGTTCGTCGCAGCGACATGCACCCACAATTCCAAAAATCAATGCAACCTAAAGGAATGGATTATAAATATTTTCACTTTATCGTATAAATATCTTATTTAAAACTTACATTTGCTAATAAATATTCATCATCTGGAGCATCCAGTATAAAGTTTGTAATGTCTTGTTTTTCGAAAACTCGGGACTTCTTTGCCTTGTAGCCTTCGGATGCCCGTTTTAAATATGCCCGCAACTTCAAATACCTTCCTATATCTACGCCATTTTTAACATTCATAGTTGCCTTCAACATACAGTCCAGAGCGTAGAACTCTTCATTGTTTTAGATAATCCAGCAAAATAAGCAAGTAATACATTCTCCGAAAAGTCTTCGCATTTTTCTCCATGCAATAATCCATAAATCCTTTATAATTTCCTTCATATTTCATCCGAGACTTCTCCGGCAACAAATGTAACTCAATATTTTTGCGACCTCCCTTATTTCTGGAGGAGTAAGTACTTCTAAGTCGCTATCACTGTCCATAATATAAATATACCGATATTTTTCCACAAAAATGTCAAACTATAATTATTATGGACATGTACATTTCCATAGCAACCAACCATTCCAAGAATTGCGATTTCTATCAAACTTTGTTTTAATTTATCACTACAGGAAGAATAAAAAGATTGTGGGAATTGTAATAATTTGCAAATACAATATCCTACATATATCATTATAAACAATCGGATAAAAAAGTAGATTGATTGCTTTAGCTGAATTCCTAGCCTCGCTAAGCTCGGCTATGAACTATCAGCCGCGGCGGTCAATCTACTACTTTGCTCCTTAGTAGAACAAATAACTATTTAGTAATATAATAAAGAAATAAGAGTAAAAAGTTCTCCAAAAACACAAATCGTTAATCTAACTGGAGATACTAACCATTCATCACAAATAATGCCTTTGTCCCAGTCGGTAAATTAATATAGGGCCAGTCTTTTGATTTGCTTGATTACCACAAAATCTACTAGCTTACTTCCACTGAACATCAATATAAAAAAATTGCAATGTAACACTAATAAAAATGATCTCGGACGCCAAGTTATTTTTTATCTATGCTCGGAATAACTAAACCGAGTTTTACACTAAAAATTTTATCAAAATGTAAAAAAAATAAAAAATACAACTATGTTTATTAACAGTTAATGATAGTGTTAAATAAAATATATCTTAAAACTAGCCTTCAATTACTAAAAAATCATTACATAAATACCTGTTTGTAAAATTTTTGTACACAAAATTTTTTAATAACCTCTGGTATCTAAATGATTACGGAAATTTCAACTAAGGTGATGTCATCTTTGCATAAATATTGCGCAATATCTTGTAATAATGCTTTACGTAGTAAACCACACCCAAATTGAATTTTATTTCTTATAAATTTAACTTCATGAAATTTAATAAACCAATATTTATTGCATTATTTTGAAGTTTTGAATGCAAAAATCGCAATCATAAAATGAAAGCGTACGTAACAGTAGAACTAATTGTTCAATCCAAAGCGGTAAAATTAAATGTAAAAGTAAAAAAAAGTAAAAGTTAAAGTTAAAGTGAGAAAGTGCCTGAAAAGAGCAAATGTTTTAATTTTTTGTATAATGCGTTAAAACATCTTACCATCAAATCAATGGCACTTTACACTAAAATTTAGGTGGAAACCCCAAAAAAGCTTCCTGTCATCAGGAAGTGAAAAAAATGGATGCTTTGAAATTAGACGATGTAGTCGTGCGCAAAGAATTAAGTCAACGATGACGTGTTGCGAGAACGTATTGAGCAGAAAAATAATTTAAAGTGGGAGTATAAACCATTACGAAGATAAGAACTATAAACCCCTAAAAAGATATGCAACTTAAGTTACACCAAAATGCAAATTAAGTTGCCTACCACATAATTATAAATCAATAATAATAAAATTTTCTTATATTTACAACTGAATGAACGAAAGACCTTAAATTACGGTATATTTGAATACAACTCAAAATGGGTTGTTACAGAATGTACGAACAGAGTAATTATTTCGAAGATATGGACATGTCTTTCTTTTGCAGATATCATCTAACAAAAGAAACTGTATTAAATGTTTTAGAGCAGATAGATCAGCTGGAGTTTAACAATGTATTGTAGTGTTTCAGCATATTATTAATAGAGGTGGTTGAAAAATATTTTTTTAGAAATAACAGCCTATCTCCAATGAACCAATTGGTGACTAGGTTGAGACTTTTTGCATGTGCTGGGCACCAAACTAGTATAAGAGATTTTATGGAGATCCACCAGACCACAGTATCACGAGTGGTTGACAAAGTTACAAATGCCATTGTAAGTCTAAGGGGAAATTACATCCTAATGTTAAAATTCAATCACCAGGTAGGTAAAATATGCTTTATTACTTTTAATTTTGTGTGTACCGAAATATCACATATAATATTAATGTCACTTCTTACTAGTGGATTTTTTACAGATGGTGAGGATGTCAAAATTTTTCGCTACAGAAAGTCATATGTTTCTGTTAATGTTCAAGTGATCTGTGATGCCAGTTTAAAAATTCGTGTTATTGTTGCAAGGTGGCCAGGATCTGTGCATTACACGACCATATTTAAGGGGCCTATTCTGTATTGTGTCGTAAACTAACGATGTCGTAATGGTAACGACTCGAACTTGAACGATAGTTACATTCTATATCACTATCGTTAAAGAAATAGTCGTTGGATGATCGTTATAAATTATCATTATAATAGTCGGCAATATGAACAGAATTTGTTGACATTAGAACTATTTCAAAGCCAAAAATAACAAATGTCAAAAAACATAACCTTACTGAGACAGAGAAAAGGTAAAAACGCGCAATGTATTTTGTATTTGTAAAATATACCTACACATTTTGGTAAGCTTTTAAGTTAATATAATGTGGGATTAAAAAATTTCAGACAAATCATCATGGCTAACCAAACTCCAAAACGACCACGAGCTGGCAAAACAATAAGAGGCCCATACATACTGTACATTGAGCACCTCAAATCAAACAAGGCCTTTAGGGAGAACAAATTCGACGCTAATCAACCTCACATCATAGAGGAAACCTGGGAAAAATTAGTGCAATTACTAAATGCATCTGGTGGCCCGATAAGAAATGTAAAAGACTGGAAAAGGGTATTTATAAATACATCTACAATTGTATATTACATAGACATATTCTAGGTTTTTACTGACTGGAGGTCTCAAACCAAACGAAAGGCCAGAAAATTTAAAAGTGCTCAAAGGCAAACTGAAACAAAGATGTGTCCGAATATTCCCTAACAGACATCGAACAAATACTTATGGACACAATTGGTTGGGTTGTAGTCGACGGAATGTCTGAAACTCCGGAATTTGGAATATGTTTTAAAATCTTTTCTTATGTTCTATCTAATAAAAAGGTGGCATATTAGCGACTTCTTCGGCATCTTTGTCCGTCGATGAAAACATTGACAATGATATGGAAAATAAGGAGAATATTGCTATTACTTCTACAGCAGCTCCATCTAATGTATAGGAAGTCGGTTCTGAGCACCATTTGAAAAGAAAGAGATCAACAGTAATCAGCTGCTTAAAAGAAATCATCAATAAAGATGAGAAAAAAGAAGACGAAATCCACATTCTTCGAAAGATAAACGGTAATCTGGAGAAGTTAACCGACATCCAAAGGAGGAGAATAAAATTGCGACAGATGGAGCTTCAGATCAAGTATGAAGGGGTGACCTTTGTACTGGACAGTGATGACGATGAGAAAACTAGTTAGATTGTAGCCAAGTGCAATGTATACAGATTTTGACATAAAATGTAAAAATTAGTGTATTTTTGATTGACTAAAAAATTTTGAATTAATTGATTCCTTAACATCCTTCCTCTATTTAACAAGGCTTCCGGATCATCAACATCATTACCTTCATCATTAACATCGTTGAATTCCAGGTCTTCGTTCACTGAAACAAACAAATTTATAAATTGTTCCTTAGATAACCTTAACTACATGGCATACTTACTTTCGACACCTCTATTTATCATTAAGTTATGTAGTGTCGCACATGCAATCGTTATATGAGCTGCAAATTCTGGTTGATAATGTAGAATACGGTGTAGATTCAAGCAACGCCATACTCCCTTTATCAATCCAAATGTACGCCCTACACGATTACGTATTTGACAATGTCGTGTGTATCGAAACTCGGGTGTATCAGAAGCAGCTCCATGAATTGGTGTTAATAAATAAGGCAACAAAGGATAACCAGCATCTCCAAATAAATATGAGTGTTCGTCTCCTGCGATAAAATTCCCATGCAGCAACTCCTTCACTGAACTCATTGTGAAAATACCAGCATCATGCACACAGCCAGGAAATCGAGCAATATCTTGCAATTTACATCGCAGATCTTAAAAATTATAACAGGTTACGAAAGTATAAGTAGACTAATTTAAAACATCATTATGAACTTACAAGTTGACAATTGAGACTATAAAAACCTTTTCTGTTCATGAATACGTTAGCAGAATATCCCAAATTGATAGGCTGTGGTGTGGCTATGCCTATATGTGTGCAGTCAATGCAACCTACTATTCCTGGTAATTGAAATTGCTCAAAAAAACTAGTATTACTGACACCCTATTCTTATCGACAACATACACACCCTTGCTTCACGCTGGACAGATCTATTGCATTTTGTGGGAACCGTATGTAAGTGCGTTGGCTAAGTGATTTACAGTTATATCAACAATTTCGTTTAAATGTCTGCTCACTGCTGGCTGTGTAGAAGACACCAGTCTATCTGCACCTACCGGCTTTTGATAGCTACCATGTGCCAAAAAACAACTCTTGTTCGACGACTATTCACATTATTCAAAAATGGTAGCATTTCCTGCAAGAGATCTCTTGCGGTTTCAATATTCAAACGAAAAGATTGCCTAAAGAATTCCTCTGGTAATTCGAAGGGATTTGATGCGTCTCTTAAATGGCGTCGATAAACGTTTAATTGCCTCCTACAATTTTGAGCTACTTTGAAGAACAACAATGCATTACTTTCACTTGTACCTACCTTCTTTCAAGTTCTTCTACCAACATATTTGCGATTTCTGCATTCATTAGGGCTAGTGAACAAATACATTTTTATATGTAAACATCCGACCTCAGAAAACTTAGGTTACTTTATTTTATACTGACTCAACGACTGGTCAGGCCTTGTCGTAGAATAACTACAAATTTACCGCCATATTGTCGTTAGTAAACGATCCAAATTAGCATACAGAATAGCGAAAGTCGTTCGCGAACGATAATCGTTGCGTAACGACATCGTTAAGCCTTATAGAATAGGCCCCTTAGTAATAGTCGAATAAGGGCATGAATGGAAAATGCAGTGTTGCCAACTTCCATTTTACTAATAATAAGTGGTAATAAATATTAAATGTAGTGCAGATACTTAGGTTTAAACTTATTTGTTGTGTATCACGTCACTATAAGTAAGGAACTTTTAATTAAAAAAACCACTGCATTTTGGCAACCTATCTCTTTTAAAGTTGTTTGCGTCTATGGTGGAAAATGAGTGTAAACATAAATATCAACAATCATATATGTAGAAATTGTTTCCATAGATTTTTTTTCCTTGGATAGGTGATAGTGGATAATCGACCTTATTTGTTGACGTCAGTGCAAAATCCGGTAACAAGAGGAGATCAGTTATATAATCAGTCCCACATCAGGACTCGGAATACTGTTGAAAGACAGATTGGAGTTTGGAAAAGCGGTTCCCCATAATAGCATACGATTTAAGGTGCAAAGTGGATAGCACTTTTCCTATTATAGTAGCAACAGTAATACTTTACAATATTGCAGTACAAATGAATGAAGGTGTACCTCTTCTACCAGAAAATATTGATAAACATCAACTGAATTATTTGATTAATCAAGGAAATATACCAACGCGGCTGATGTAAATCATTACCAAAATGAAAGATTTCAATTTAATCACAGACAAAATTTAATAAATGAATATTTTGCTCATTTTTAGTTACTTCCCGATATTTATCTTTGAAAAAATGTTATTACTAATCTGTTGCAACTGTTACAGTATTCAGTTTTATTTATCTTCTAGTAAGTACATGTATTAATTAGTGTGCAATAAAACTCCAATACATGCTCTAATTTTATTTAAAGAATACATTTTAAATACAACATTTTACAAACATACTGCTTGTACGAAATCACTATTTACTAACCATTAGTGAGCAGTGATTTCTTACAAGCAATATCTAACTTGAAAAGTTCAATTTTTAACAATTTCTCCTCTTTTTCTAAAGTTGACAATTCTTCCTGATTTTTAAGTATTTTTAATTGAAATTTATGTTTTTCTTTTTGGAATTGTTCATGCTCGCTTGGTTGCTGTAATTGTTTTTCCACAAGAATTTGTCTTTTGCCCAGAAGAACATTATATTTTTCGCTAATGTCGGAAGAAGTTAGCACTTGAGTGGAGTTGGTTGGTCTTCGTCGCATTTTAGAATCACTAGGAGTCTCCTGTTTAGGTGTATATGTTTGTCACTATTACTCAAATTAATTGCCTACCTTACATTGACTTTCCGTGCAATAATTAAAACATTAGCATTTATTTACAAGTCTGATAATTAATTACTCGCAAACCTCAAACCCGATCAAACGAGGTGGTGGTCTAGTGTTAGGTACGTTATGCTATCTAAATGAGAAAGTCTGGATGAGGTACGTATTGCATCATGTGGGTAGGTAAAAGAAAATGAAACTACTCAAATTAAAATCAACGAACTTGGCGCGCCGGTGGTTCAGCCCGTTAATCTACTATTGTGGGAAACAACCACCAATAAAACCCACTTTATTCCTAAATAAGTAATCGCACAAGTACATTTATAAATCAAATAAAACAAAATACAACGAAAGAGTTAAATAAATCAGGTCAAAGTGCGTACAAAATTATAACATTAAGAGAAAATGAATAAAAAGCAGTTTAGTTACACAGAAACACAATAATAAAAAAAACACACAGTCACACTCACAATTGGGTCATAAATAATCAAAACAAAGATCACAATAAAAATCGAACTTCCTTTTCTCACTCACAACGATATAGGAGAAAAAATTTACCTTTACACCAACTTTGCAAATCGAACTTGACTTTCATAAAACAAACTACATCTACTACATACGAAACCATATTTACACGAAACTTTTTAAGCGTTATATTTACAGCAGCTCATATTATTTGTTCAAAGTCGGAAGTGTACGCGAAAGCTATAATTTAACCAGGAATTCGTGGAAAATAATCCGCATAAACAAAATTCGATAAAACAGTTCAAGAGTATAATGGTTAGCACTTCGTAAAACACTAAAACCAATTACTTCTATGACCGAAAATTGTCACTATTGACAAAACGAAACCAACGACAAGATAACGCGGGGTGTGTTGATCAGAACCTTGAATGGTGCATGCAACTTTTTTATAGCCTCTACTCCGTAACTTCTTAACCACAGCTTCGCAACAAGGTGGTAGATTAGGGGAAGTAGCGATGTCCAATTTTTTGAGAAATTCACTTCCCTCTATATACTTTATTATTGTTTCGACAAGATGATGGTGCAATATCAACGTAATCAGAAATGAATGGGTAATGATAAAAATATTATTAACCTTTCCTGATCAATGCTGGACACCACAATGCACACATTGGACGTCTGTGCATGTGCTACACTGTCCAGATCTTTGTTGATGCATGGTTTTTTTGTGGTGGAGACTCCTCCCCTCTTTGAATGAACAATGACAAAGAGGAATTGCTTACAGCTGTAAAAAATTAAAAGATATAGTTTTGAAGATTAACATAATGTAAGTTTTATTATAACTATACAATTTTACCAGAAACCAACAGATCAAAATTGTTACGATTTACTTCAAATGCTGTGTCAATGCTATCCTTTTTTTTAATAATTGGATGGCAAAACTCTGAAAAGGGTTTAGCCTTATAAATTTCTTGAACTTCTTTTTTTCTTGCCCCAACTTTTGTTGCAGTTCTGTGCAACTTATCAATTCTAAATCTTCATTACTAAAAAGACACATTAAATAAATTAATACTTATGTAGTATAAATAACAATTACATTCAATTTTTACCTAAATTATTTAAATCCCAAAGGATTTCGATACATGCAATCTTTACTATAGTAAACGGCTGAAAGTAATGAACCGGGTGCGGATATCGTAGCAAGTTACGACGATGCCACCAATCCATTGCTTTGTGACGTTGAAGAGCTATGATTTTCGCAAATACCTTACCGATTAACATAAATCAGAGTTGCGATACTATGCTTGCAAAATCCAGATAATCCAGCTTTGCAACTACATGCACATTGCCACTTCGTGCTGTCTAACTTAATCGTAATCTCATAGGGCGGTTGAGTCAGTGACAAAGTTTGCAAACATAAACTTTTAATTTCTTTCGCTTGCTCAGTCACCATTCCGCACAAAATGACATGGCCTGCTTTAAAAACTGCCTCTCCTTCCTTCAAAGGTCGCATACGGTTTCCCACATACTCCAAAATATCAGTTAGCGATATTTCGATTCGCACCATTTCTACTGAAAGGTTATAATTTATATTTTTTAACTTAGTTTCCCTTTCTTGAATTACTTACCTAGACTGAAATAAATGTTTCACTGTTAACAAACGTAAAACGATATAATTGATGCTCCAAAGGTGAAAAGATACTTGAAAAACACCTGCTGTTGAAAATAATAATTACTAGGCTTATTATATTATCCTTTAGTTGAATACTTACTTATACAAGTGTTATGAATAATGAAGTCTTGAAAAAGACTGTTCCTCCGAAGAATTAAAGCCAGCGTAATAAAGAAATTGAACGAAAAGGGTAGACGTAATATACACTTGACGTATAGAGACAGAGTAACTTATTAATGTTGTTCACGTCTACTTCCGACATTTTTCAGCGCCCTCTATTGATGCGTGATTTTCGCGAATTGTGTATGACCCAACATAATCGCCAGAAGATGGTTGCCACCATAGTTGACAACATCTTAAGTTTCTAATTATTATTGCAGTGTTTTTTCGAAGGTTTAAATAAGTGCCACGTTTATATTTGTTGTTTATAGTGATAATCAGTATAACATAAGTTTCATAATGGCGAGACGGCGCATAGTAAGTAGAATAATGGACTATTTAAGTCGTAACCTTACATTCACCCGTAAGCAAACACAGCATAGACGTCACATTAATTATTTATAATTAGAAAATTTAGAAAATTCATATTTTGTCTGCTTATTAACCTGAAGCGCAAATACTGTTTCACATATTACTACAACTTTTTAATAAAAAATATGATATTGTCATTGTTTTTAATTGTGGTTACATTTACAGTTATTAATAACCATAGTCCATCCAGTGTGATAGGATCACGATTTTCTAGCGATTTACCGTCAAATTTTTGTTGTCGAATTGAGTTTTATGGATAAATTTGTTTAACGTGTGTGGCGACCTTTAGGGAAGGTGTGTGGCGAGCTTTAGTTTTTTTTTGTTTGTGAATTATTATTCCGTAATTTAAGTTGTTTTCCTTATTGTTCCCCGTTTACTGAATGTTGAGTAACGTATTATTTGTAAATAGTTGTATATAAGTGTAAATAAGGTTTATTTCGTTTGATTTCCTTAAAATTAAGTAACTTAGAGAAAGAGTGTAGATTTAAATGTATATGATGTCATATTGGCGACAGGAAGACGAGTAGTTATAGTGGTTCAGTTTATTATTGAGTATGTTGGTTTTAAGTCATAGAGGTAGAATGTGGGACTAACTGTTTTAACTTTAATGAAAATATAGGGATACGTTTCACGCTGATTATGCTGACGTTTGAAATTTTGAAAACTATCGAGTCCTTACGGATGAAAACGAAGATTGTGTGTAGGGGTATCAAATCTTCCCCTTCCGTTTTTTTAATTGGTGGAACTAAACTAAATAAGATTTTTTTGCGAGTGATGGGATTCAAAATCCAAGATGGATTATTGGTTATAATTTGCTTGATTCAAAAACTAAGAGCGCTCCCGAGTAGTAGTACGGTGACGTTTGTTGTTACGCTTTAAGTGGTTGTTTAGAACGTTGATATATTAGACCTTTTGGTGTTTAACGAACATACTTTTGTGTTGTAAGGGTAGTTTATCTACTTTTTTTGGAAGAAAACCTGTGAAGGGATTTTATTAAAATTGTTCAACCACCAAAGGATTATACCTAGTGCCGATTTCGATTTTACGTAATTAAGTTACCTAGAGACCATCGTCGTGTTATATTAGTGCTTCTGTGAACTCTTTGGTTTATATCGCCTTTGCGGATTTTTTTTTAACATTAACGTTCTTGAAGTGCCACTTATTTGCCGTACAAAGCGTGTTGGAATATATAGAAACTTTCGCAGTATATTAAAATTATAGTTATTTAAATAAAATTATTAACCTTTTGGGATTGTTAGTGTAAATAGATCTATTTAAAAGATAAAAGTTAACAAGCAAGTTGAGCGCACAAATTATTATTTTGAAAGAAGTTTTTAATCAAAGCAGTAACATTTTACCGCGATTCAATCAAGGAATTGTTTGTGTACAAAAGAATATTTTCATTCATCATTTGTCAGAGCAGGGAGATTCCATTTCCGTTATAGCTGTAACCGACCACCTGGTTCGTTTTCAATTGTTGTAACACAGGAGAGGTGTTAATCTAGACATTAAGGTAATATAATATTGTGTTTTTTTATTGAATATTTTCAAGATTTTTTGTGTTTCGAATTATTTTTTTTTTTGTTAACGAAGGTTTGAAAGCGGTGTCGTATATTTTTTTAAATTAAGTTGTTGTTTTAATTTAGTTATTGTAAATAATCATAGCTCTGACGCTCCGCCTTCACACTTTTTCTTTAGTTTAGTATTAAAGGGCAATTGACCCTGAAATAGTGTGGTTACATAATCCACAATATATATCTGTAGATTAAGCGATCTAGAACGGCGTTACGCAGGATCCTGGCCAGACATTCTGTCGCCTTTTAAGCTTTTGTATTTCTTTTTGTTTATACGCATTATCGTATGTTTACATGTATAATATTTTCTTTATCTTTTTTTTATTTTATTATAGCTTTGTTAGGTTTTATAAATGTGTTTTAATTCTGTGAAAACCCTTTTGTGTTACATAAAAGTTTTTTTGCAAATTGCAAGTTTACCGGTAATTTAGAAGCGTAAATTTTAAAGTAACGAAGTGACAGTTTTCTTTTTATTGAGTAATAGCGTTAATGATATTTAGTGTTTTATTTGATTTTTAGTTGAGTATTAATTCATTTAGAGTGCATTCTATGGCTTATTTTTTTTGTTTTGTTTTGATTTTCATATAATGCCTTATTATTTACACTGAGGTGTAGTAACGTAACTTTATTGAGTGTTTATCACGCTTTTATTTGACAGGCGTGTAGTGCTATTTTGAAGCCCTATTTCAGGTGGTTTGCTGAGTTGCTGTCCAGCACACCTGGGATTGATTGCGGATAGGTAAGCGTATGTTTTTTGTATGTTTAGACACGCTATGTACTCGTAATTTTGGCACGACGTCCCTTATTTTGACTACCAAACATTCTGGCGCCCAAAAAACCGAATCGATTACGTCTCCATCCCCTATTTTGACTTACGTACGATTT
Source organism: Vesta saturnalis (assembly GCA_036346205.1). NCBI lineage: Eukaryota > Metazoa > Arthropoda > Insecta > Coleoptera > Lampyridae > Vesta > Vesta saturnalis. The sequence goes on along the minus strand of JARFJB010001008.1, from coordinate 1,802,133 downwards.
ACTATTCTGGATGTGCAAAATTTATCAACATCATACCCACACCCATACACTGGCTAGTTGGGACAAAAAGGCCAATTTTATCTGTAACCCCGTTCTACCACCCGTTTATATTGTTACACCAGAAATGTACGACTTTGACGCTGCCATAAAGCTATGTTATGTTGGAGCAAAACCACTCCTTATAAAGTGATAAGGAATGCTGGGTCTATTCTTGGTTTATCGTCATTGACGTAAACCCAAAGCGTTTCACACATGTAGCAATCGTATTTTAAGGTTAGGTTAAAACAATCGCAGCGCACGTACGGGTGTTCGTCTGCTCGAAGTTTTCATTTGCACGAGATGGAACAGAAACAATGCATGACGTCACTACGGGTAGAGGTCAAATTGCTAGGTGCAATTCAGCCCAAAACGGTATAGTTCTTATCACAACCTTTTTGTTGTGCGTCATACGTTGTCAATTTCCTTCTATCGCATTAAGTTGGTAGTGATGCAAAAAACGTCACGCCGACTATTAATTTTCGGGATGAAACTACTTTGTTACTTTCAAACAGTAACACATTACTTGTCTACGAGAAAAGTGCCGCTCATTGTTTTAATATTCAAGTTTTTGAACGAAGTGCGAACTGGGTGTCATCTGGTCAAGTTTAGGAAAGCGCCTGTAGAAACCACGTTCAAACAAAATTGCGTTTTTACTGTAAAATTTTTTTTAATGAGATTAAATTTACAACAGTACAATCTTTCAGAAATGCTTAATGAGAGTGATAAGCAACTTATAAAAGTAGAACCTATAGAGGAACGACAAATAAACTTACTGTTTAACCAACAAAATGTTATGGTAAACAAGGATCTAATAAAAAAAGAAATTGATTACAATTCTGATGGAGTAAATATTAATGACTTGAAAGATACTGCAAATATTGAAAAAAAGGGAGAAGACGACGTCTCAGGTTTCAGAAATCTTAGTATAACTGAACGAGATCATACAAAGCAAAATAATGTCAGACTCACCACAAATATTGTACCTAATCAGTCTAGTTCACCCTCAACAATGATACGCAATTTAACTTATAATCTTATAAATCAGACTTCATCTTATAAGTACAAATGTAATCACTGCGATTATTTAACAACATGGAAACTCAATTTAAGACAGCATTCTGTAGTACACAGTTCAAACACTGGTTATAAATGTGACCATTGCGATTATACAACAAAACGGAGGGGTTACTTAAAACAGCATACTTTGAAACACAAATCAAGTACTCATTATAAATGCGATCATTGTAAATATGTAACAAACTGGAAACCCAATTTAAAACATCACTGTGCAGTACACCGTTCAAGTACTGGTTATAAATGTGTTAATTATAAATGTAACCAATGTGATTATACAACAAAATGGAAAAGTTCATTAAAACGACATTGTGTAGTACTCAGTGCAAGCCCTGGTTATAAATGTGACCAATGTGAATATACCACAAAACGGAAAGATCATTTAAAACGGCATTACGCGATGCACAGTTCAAGTTCTGGTTATAAATGTAACCAATGTGATTATACAACAATATGGAAAAGTTCATTAAAACGACATTGTGTAGTACATAGTTCACGTCCTGAGTATAAATGTGATCAATGTGATTTTATAACAAAATGGAAGAGTATCTTAAAAAGACATGGTGTTAAGCACAGCCCAAGTACAGAGTATAAATGTGATCACTGTCATTTTATAACAAAATGGAAAGATAATTTAAGACAGCATTTAGTAATACATAAATCATGCGCTGATTATAAATGCGATCATTGTGATTATACATCAAAAAGGAAAAACAATTTAAAGCAGCATTGTAGAATACATAGCTCAAGTACTGGTTATAAATGTTACTAATGTACAACAAAACGCTTAAATATTATTTAAAACAGCATTTTGTAATACATAACTTCTACACGGACTATTAATGTGATCCTTGTAAATTATACAACATTGTGGTATGGTAATTTAAAACTGCACAGTATAAAACATAAATCAATCAATTATAAATGTACCATTGTGACTATGCACAAAACGGAAAGTCTATTAAAACGACGTTGTGTTTTTCATAGTTCAAGTACTGATTATAAATGTAGTCAATGCGATTATAAAACAAAATGGAAAGATAATTTAAAACAGCAATTTGTACATGTGTTGGTTACTAAATTGATATTAGATATTAATTACATATAAACACGGCTTTGCTAGAAACACTTTTCCTAAATCGCAGTAGACAGTTGTAACTAAAAAGATTAATAATAAAAAAGAGGATCAAAGTCGTGTAGGTATTAAAAAACTTGTGTACCTATCTTTTGAACTGTAATAGTTGAGTTACAGTATTAAGTTTTATAGAGGTCCAATACACAACATAAATTATTGGCGACGAGTTCAAACGAACTTAGTAGTAGGACATTGTAAAGTTATAGTATAGTAAAGTCATTACGGCACTGTTCTTTAAGCACGTGAATATTACGCAATGTATGTTGATATAATAAAATATAAAATGTCAAACAATAGGTAATATTGTAAAGACTCGCTTTATTTTAGCTATTTTTTTATAGTTTGCCCGGCTGTCGCTTAGCCAGAGAAAGATATAGGTTCGGAGAATAATTTGACAACTACCTGATTTTGACAAATATACTCATTCGTTTTAATTATCCTTTATTTCCTATTTATACAGCTCTAGCTATATATATATATATATATATATATATATATATATATATATATATATATATATATATATATACTTAACCTACTTTGTATTGAAATTAAATTCTAAATGAAATAAATAATAAAGCGAAAAGTAACAAAAGAAACGGAAGGACGGGTCCCTAGGTAGCTACTACCTGGACTAGCTCGCGCGGTTTGTGCGGCCTTCCTACCTGGCGTCGCAACTCCCTGGTGTGTTTTTAATCTCTGTGGATTGGATAATTAGTAATAAAGAAAGACGAGTAAATGCTCAAATATTGTTGTCATTCAAAATGTAATCTGATGTTTAATAATTGACCCCTTAGGACTCTTATGTATTTAGGTAATTAAATTAGTAACGTAACACGGGGGTTAATTTCTACTGAAGTTCAAAATCAAAAGAAATCAATATTTTCTTCTTAAAAGTTTTAAGAATTTGCGTTAACTACTAAGTATCTGAATATACGAAGGAATTTATATAAATTTATTCCGAGAAGAACACAATAGGGATGATAACATTAATTGTATTTACGAGAACATTGGATCTTTATTTTCAATGGAACGAATTTTGCTTACTAGGTCAAATTGTTCTTTCTCGATTTCATGTCAAAATAAAGTACTAATTTTATTTACGGAGTTTTTAATTTAATTTACTTGGACTTGCGGTAATTATTATAATTACGCTAACTGAATACCATATAAACTATCATGGTCATAATCTATAAACAACGTGAACAAATAAGTAAAATGTTGGTGGATTAATTCACCACTTCCAAGAAATGCGATAAATTTAAAACGTATAATAGAGGTTGTATATTTTATTTTCAGTTACGATTTATTTTTATCGCTTCAAAAAATATGTATGGGAACGGGAGTTCTTTTGAGAATTAGACTGGGAATTCTAATTTCGGGGCTTATCGATATTAGCTTAAATTAGTGGACCTTATTTATTCCTTCAGGAAGCGTGTTGTTATGCTATATTAGGTATTCTGGATACGAAACAAAGGATATTCGTACAAAGGACCGTAGTTGGTTTAATTAAAAGTTCGTGTTTGACGACTGGAATTCCGGATTTATTTACAGTCAGAAATATCATTTAACAGGATTCTCTTACGGGAAAGCGAATTACTGGAGATTATTATGCGATTGTCTGTCTGCAGGTTTGGCTGGTATCCCAGCACGTCTCTATATCTTTTAGGTACGTGGTGGCGAGATTGGTTAATTAATCAAACGGGCACACACGCTTTGGTTAATTAGGAGAGTGCTAGACTGAACAGGCGTGCACCTTTCAGACAAGTGAGGTACGAAAATTACACAGGCATACACCTTGCGGACATTCCACGAGGAATTCTCAATACTTTTAAGGCAATAACCTAAAAGCAAAGAGTAGGATTTTGTATATTGGGAGGTGTTTGTTTACGCTAGACATACACCCAAGGTAGTGTCTAGTGTACAGGTGTGGTGGTGTTTTGCAGACGGAATCGGTTAATTATCTGCCAAGGCAGAGAAAAAATATTCTAACGGAAAACGGAATATAAATCAGGATCGAAAGTAGAATAGAAGATAATAAAATAATTAATTTCGCGTCGCGCTTACGCTTACATAGTCAGAGACCTAACGTGATTGGGCGAGACAGTGGAGGTGGCACATTGTTGGGATCTTGCATCGAAGTCTAAATCGATTTCTAACGGAAGAAGGGGAAACAATTATTGCAATGAAGAGGAATTTTTTTCAGCAAAACAAAGGGATAAATTAGATAATTCATATATATATATATATACTGGGCGGGCCACCTGTTACGTCTCGGCCGTTTTGGGGAAAACGGTAAATTTTTTTTAAAAAAACTTTCTCCGTATGTATGTAGACGGTCTATATCAGCGTGTTTTAAATATATCTTTAAATATACAGGCTGATCCAAAAAGATTTTGTTTCACAAGACTATTATTTTGACCCTAAAATACTAATATATCGTAAAATTCACGAAGTCAGTGCAATTTTGACCGTTTTCGGACTGTCTCGTGAAACGAAACTGCATCATCCTTCTAGTATCTTCCTTTTTAGTTGTTGGTTTGTGTTTGGTGAAGTTATAGTTGAAAAATTATTTTCGTTTCCTTAACATTTCGTTGCATAGTCGTAAATTTTACGATACATTAGTATTAACGTAATTTTGTGTGTGTGTGTGTGTGTGTGTGTGTGTGCGTGCGAGCGCGTGCGTGTGTGCGTGAGTGCGTGCGTGCATGTGTGTGTATGTGTGAGTGTTGAGTATTATTCTAACGTTAATTTTCTTTAGTTCAGACGGCAAGAAAAGTTTTACTTCTGTTATTATAATTATTTGAGATTTTCGAAAATGGAATGTACCAAATTTTATGGCAAATCCACGAAGAAGGATCATGACTTGCAGCTAAAACTTGCAAAGATAATGAATTGCAAAGAAAGCGATCCATACCCAAATGAAAACAACCGGAGTGAGTCTGAAGAAGATAACGCAGAAATAGAATATCTTTTGGAGGATGACACCCTTTCATTCGGGAACTCTTACACGTACATCATTGACGCAAGAAAACCATTTTCATGACGCTTTCCTAGCGTGACAATCATGTCAACCCTCTATGGAATGAGATAAATCTTTTATTTTGTTTAAAAACACTAATTTCAATGCTAATAAAAGAATCAAGATCAAAATCGTTTATTAAAAGGGAACTTTATCGCAAACTAAATTATAAATAAGTGAAGTATACTTGTTTTGTAAAGCCTGACATCAGCTATCATGATTTTAAAAAATATAAAATATGAATAGAAACGATATTTAACAAAAACACTTTAATAATATCGTAAGTATTAGGTTTAGATACAGGGAAGCCCGATAGCGATTGAAAGACAATTAAATAAGCAATTGTTTACCGGTAGAAAATACAAGGTTAATTAAAGCATGTTTTTTAAGTTTGAAGTTAGATCAAATTGATCCTTAAATTACTGACACCATTAATTTTTCATGTTATAACACGTGTCTATTAATGATAGAAGCTGACGTCATGTCAAATCTAGGAAATTTCTTTGCTTAGTATTTGCAACACTGTGAATTATATTGTAAAATCAATCGGTTTCTACCTTTTTTTGCCATAGTCGCACGTGTCAGTTTTTCAATAGCTTTTATTACAATTTTTCTGTTCATTCTTCATTCCTGTATTAATTTTTAGTTATATTCACGATCAGTTATTTTCACAACTCCAGATTACTTTTTGTTTGGAAAGATTAAAGACAATATTTATAGAAATAGATTGCATAACTTAGATGTATTAATGGAAGCAGTTGAATACGAGATTCAGGCTATTACACAGGAAGCATGTTTGTGAAAACATGAAGCGGAGAATTAATTTATGTCTACAGCATCAGGGTCATCATTTTTAACAGTTTTTGTAATTATATTAATTTAATGAAGAATGTTTGTATTTTTGTGATAACAATAATTTTAAAATTTATTTTATTAAATAATTGTAATTAGCAAATATTGGCAATAAACATTTCCAAAAGTCGGGGTATTCTGTTTAATTTTAATAAACAATGTTTATAATTACATAATTGGTGATTACCCCATGGGACGCTAATGTTAATCGTGGTGCCAACCTAACCAAAATTTGCTACATGACGTCAGCTCAATCATTATTACACACCCGTTAGCTCTTAGCCTGTGATGGTAGTTTGTAGACTTAAATTTTATTATATTTGACCTAAAGGTTATATAGTTATTCAGCTTTTGCAAACCTTAGTATTTTTCAAAAACCTGAAATATTTCTGAAATGGTAAAACTCTGAATAAATATGAATTGGAATTGACTATAGAATTAAATTTGCTAAAAAAAATTGGACATTAAATTTTAAAACAGTACGATCTCTCAGAAATGCCGGTTGAGATTGATAAGCAACTTATAAAAGTAGAACCTATAGAGGAACATCAAATAAATTTACTGTTTAACCAACAAAATGTTATGGTAAACAAGGATCGAATAAAAATAGAAATTGATTACCGTTCTGATGGTGTAAATATTAATAATGGCTTGAAAGATACTGTAAATATTGAAAATAAAGATCTTAGTATAACTGAACGAGATCATATAAAGCAAAATCATTTCACACTCACCACACATATTGAACCTAATCAGTCTACTTCGTCCTCAACAGTGATACGCAATTGTACAGTACACCGTTCTAGCATTGGTTATAAATGTGTTAATTATAAATGTAATCAATGTGATTATACAACAAAATGGAGAACTTCATTAAAACGACATTGTGTAGTACACAGTTCATGTCCCGAGTATAAATGTGATCAATGTGATTTTATAACAAAATCGAAGAGTATCTTAAAACGACATTTTGTTAAGCACAGCTCAAGTACGGAGTATAAATGTGATCACTGTGCTTTTATAACAAAATGGAAAGACAACTTAAAACAGCATTCTTTAACACATAGTTTAAGTACTGATTATAAATGTGACCAATGTGATTATACAACAAAATGGAAAAGTTTACTAAAACGACATTGTATGGTACACACTTCAAGTCCTGGGTATGAATGTGATCATTGTCATTATGCAGCAAAACGGAAAGATCAATTAAAACGGCATTACACGATACACAGTTCAAGTCCTGGTTATAAATGTGATCAATGTGATTATACAACTAAATGGAAGGGTAGTTTAAAACAGCATTGTGTTACTCACAGTTTAAGTGCTGCTTATAAATGTGATCAATGTAATTATACAACAAAGTGGAGAAGTTCATTAAAACGACATTGTCTTATACACAGCGCAAGTACCGATTATAAATGTGATCAGTGCGATTATATAACAAAATGGAAAGATAGGTTAAAACAGCATATTGTAATACACAGTTCAAGTACTGGTTATAAATGTGACCAATGTGATTATACAACAAAATGGAGGAGTAATTTAAAACAGCATTGTGTTACTCACAGTAAGTGCTGCTTATAAATGTGACCAATGTGATTATACAATAAAATGGCAGAGTGTATTAAAACGGCATTGTCTTATACACAGTGTAAGTACCAATTAATTATAAATGTAATCAAGGTAAGTTCCGTTAACTGGGCCATAGGAATGAACAACTGCCATTCTTAAATCTTTTATAATTATTCCTTACCTATAAAACTCTATCAGCCCAATTTTTTTTTAGTACCGAAGATATGTTAAATTGGACCTAAACATCAATTATAAAAAAAACACATTGGCAAGTAATTAAAATAATTTTTTTTTAGTCAGGATTGCCCAGTTACAAAATGAAAATTGTAACTGGACCATCCCTATGTAATATTCATGTTAATTATATGTAAAGCTAAAAGGTAACTGGGCCATCTAATGTACCTTGATAAATAAATGTGCAAAATTAGAACTTTAAATAGTTATTAATAAATTAAAGGTAGGGGTTACAATGCATATATCGTCTAGGAAACTGAAAATTTATTCTGTTATTTTGACAAACGGTTAACTAATGAGTAGAAAATATGAACATGTTATTCTTATAATCTATAAAATAAAAAATTCTTCAATTCACAGTAAGAAAATATAAATAATACTAACATTTATAGGATAAGAACTGAAATGTATCTACTGATTTAAAAAAGAAAGTTTTCGCATTAAGTTAAGTTATGCTTCAATTTCTGGAACTTTATAAATTCCTCTGTTGTTTATAAGAATTGGAGGTTTAATAATTCTACTGATATCTTCTTCATCGTAATCATCCAACACATTATCCTTTTCTGGCCATCTCCAACCCTTATTCTTTAGTCCACTCTTTTACATGTATGAGATTTTAACTAAGTTATTTGTAACTTCCCTAACCTGTCCTGGATAAGGCTTTCCATGGTAACTCACCTGTACAAAATCACAAATCATTACTGCAATTGACAGATGGACTATATTTTCATCTTCGTCTTCAATACTTATTTCATCAGACTGTTCATCTGATGATTCTAATACTGTACATAATTTTTTCTTGGCGACTTTGTTTTTCTTTAATACTCTTTCAGTGGAATTCTCTGTTGTAGAATTTTTGCGTTTACGTTTATTAGTGATCTCTTAGCTGCTTTAATATTGTTCTCTTCCTGTTCTCTTTGTTTCAACGCCAAATATGTCTGCTCCATTACTAATGTTAATGAAATATCTTCAAAACTCTCTGAGAAATCTCTACATTAGTAATTTATACCATCACATTTTGATTTTCGTTGGTCTTCCCGTGGCGCATCAATATTTTTATTAGCAGATTCGGTTTCAATTTACAGCTTAAGTCTGACGTCACATTGGGCGGAGCTTGCTCAAACCTTTCCAAACAAAATAAATGTTCATTGAAATCTCCATAAAGTAATCTTTAGAATTGTTTTTAAAAGTTTTGATAGATTTATAAGGTTTTTTTGTTAACATACCCCTCATTTGACATTTGTAATTTACGTGTTTTTGCCTAATTGTGACTGGTAAGTATTTATTTTCCATATTTATTTCACGTTTTAGTGACTTTGAGGTTATGTACCTTACTACTGTTTAAATTTTTTTAGAATATAAATTGATAAAAATGGTAATGTGTTTTGTACCTGATTGCAAGCACTACAGTGAGAAGAAAATATGTAAATTTTTTACATTTCCTGCAAATCCCGTGGAGGCCAAAAAGTGGATAAATCTTATAAGGTAATAGGTAATACTTATATAAGATATATAAAAGTATAAGTGAGGAGCTCATGAATTTACAATATACGAGATCATGCCCAAATATCTACCCGATGCTTTTCAATCATCATGTATAAGGAATAAACAATGCCTGTAGTATCATATTAAAAAACAACACCCTTCGAAGGCGTAATGATAACTGTTTGAGTTGGTTAGATAGATTGTAGTAGATAGTAAATAGAGTACCAATTATACATAAGAAGTTATTTTACTAAGATTTTTTTTGCAGAAGGAAAGATAGAGACCCATCCAAATATTCTTTAGTTTGTAGCTGCCATTTTCTTAACGACGATAGAAAAAATGGCCCTACCATATTTGAATTCAATATCAAAAGGAAATTTAATTTTGAGTCGCCTGAAAAACAGTAATTATTTTTTTAATGGAGGTGTCCGCTTCTCATAATGTTTTTTTATAGTAAAAGAACTGCAGTTGTGCCAGCTACCGACGTAAATCTTGTCTCAACATTTCAAGGAACCTCATCACAAAGTAGAGATGTCGAAATGGCAGGACCCTCAACTAGAACTTCAAGTTTAGAAGACATGTCTTCATCTTCAAGAAGTAGATGCTCATGTTTTGATGTACCGTAAAACGGGGCGACTTGATCAGTGTTTTCGGATTTTGATCGCTCTGCAGCTGTTACCAGACAATTTGGGATCAAACAAAAAATACTTCAGATAACTTTGGGCTAGTGACTATCCAATGCAAATTAAAAAAAAAAAAATAGGTGCACCATCTTAGGGGCAAAAAAATATATATATGTAGATTATCAAGTCGCCCCATAGTGGGGCGACTTGATAAATGCCTGTATTGAACTCTGTTTTATCATTTCGAGCCTCAATCGAGGCGTCTTGATAGAAAAAAATCAAAAATATAAGTCCCTATAGCAATAGAGCGTCACATTTTTTTAGCATAGGTACCTACCTGCCTACCCCAAAAACCTTTTTAATGAAACAAATTGAATTTGTATTTTAGAATTTATTTGGAAATATAAAAACGAAACTCGAAAAATAATAAACGTAAAAAACAATATCTGTAGGTACTACCTACATTCTGTGGTGTGGTAGGAACTCAAAATAGAATAATATACTTATACTATATAGATAAAAATATAAAACTTAGCCAATATTCTGATACATGTACCTAGCTGCAAATCGTAAAAAAAAATTAAAAATTCAAATGTTTAAATTTGATCTGTCCCCTCCTTAATGTTTCAAATTCCGTAAGTTTCTGCTTAACTTCTATCTTTTTCACAATACCGACGTCCTCTACCTCAGGATAAATATAAGCGTTTGACATTTTAGAGCTTTGTCTTAAAAATGTGCAAAGATAGGTTTCACTCTCTTCACAACTTGTTATTTTTGCCACGTAGTTTTTAAAAGTGTTTGACTCTGTTTTTAAACCAACAAAAATATAATTACCTGATTTCAAATCATTTAAATCACTTTGTGGAATGTCATTTTCGTTTTCGTTATGTTGGTCCATGTCACTTTCGTTTTCTAAATCCGAGAATGATTCAGGGTCCGCATCACTATCAACAGTTAATAGTTTCTCACTTATAGCACTTTCAGAGGAGGCAGACGATAAAGACCTTGTTTTTCGATTTTGCAAAGGTTTTCTTCCAGAAGATGTCTGTGGCATTTCAACGTCGTGTCGAGATATGCTTCTGCCCGCTGGTACAGTCAGCTTCTTTTTTCTTCCAACAGGTACTGCAGTTTTGAATCTTGAACTTTCGAAGATCTCTTTTAATGATTGCGCCATATCACCTGGTAATGCAGGTTCGTCTGTTTTCGGTAACTTATCCAGAACCTTCTTCCTATTTAGCGGACATATGTCGGTTGCTTCAAAGCCAGATTTTATGTTCTTCTCACCACTAGCGTCAACGTGATTTAATGCTTGATTCAGCAATCGGGGAAAGACATCTTTCCTCACTACTCCCCTATTATCTTTTTTCCATTGCTGAAGTATCTGTCTCCAGGCAGTCTTAATTGACCGGAAGACACTAACATCTAAAGGTTGCGTTAAATGGGTGCTGTTGGGTGGCAGCAGTATAAAACGAATTTCGTTTTCTTCACATTTTGTAGAACATTTATGGAAATATGACTTGCCAGGTTGTCACCGATGAGTACTTTAGGGCCAGGTGTTAAAGTTCGGAAATATGGCAGTATTATATTGATAAACCAATCCTCAAAACTATTTCCATCGAACCAGCCCGAATGGGAACGATTGAATCTAGCCCCAGGTGGCCCATTTTCCGTCCACGTGGACCAGAAATGGTCCCCTTTATAAACTATATAGACGGGCAGTAAGGATCCGGAGGCTGCACAGGCGAACATAACTGAGGTTGCGGCTTTTGAGGAATCCATTATTTTCTCTGCTCTTTTAGACGTTTTACGGACGATTACTTTTACGCGACCTGGATCGTCAGTGAAGTTAGTTTCGTCATAATTTACAACTGCAGACGGTGGAACATCTTTTAGACTTTCTGCCAAGTTATCAAAATATTTATTGACTGTTTCATGGCATACCTTCGCTCTGCTTTCTTTTATTGATTGGGATAACCTTTTTGACAGCTTTTCCTTATGCCGCAATAAAAATTTTTGTAACCAAGTTTCCCCTGGCCTGTTATTTACAAATTGGGGTGCAGTTTTCCCATGTCTTCCTAAATAATTTTGAACTATATCTTTGATATCGTTTGAGTCGCACGGATAACCCCAATCAGCAGCAACACCAATAGCATTAGCAAGCATATCCTCTTCATCCTTTGACATCGCAAGCTGACCGCCACGTTTTTTTGGGTATTTTCCCTTAATTTTTCTGTATAAAGTGGCAATAGGTATATTATATTCTTTACTTAGCTGTGTAACTGTAACACCCTCGTCTCTATGACGCGACACAGCAATCTTTACTGCTTCTTCATCATAATCACCGTATTTCCTGCTGCCTGGTTTTCTTTTATATGTTTTGACCGTATTTATCCTTATTATCAAGCCACCCCTGAAAAAGACAAAAAATAAAATGATACGCCACTGGTAAATGTTTCTGTATAATCTAACTTTGAGGTTAGGATATTGTTTTTGACTAATTTAGTACCCATGAAAAAATACAGAGATATCTTTGCATTCAATAGTGTCTCTACACAATAGAAAGTATAACAGTTAATAAATACCTGGTTTTTTACCCGTTTTTATAGAAAAATACTGCGGGAACAACAAGTCTTCCACTGTACTCTACTAACCTTACTTTGAAAGAGTGCCTACTAACGCATCGAATGAGTACATATGTGCCGGTCGCATCCATGTGTAGCACAGTGGTGTGCGCATTTTAGGCAAGAGGGGTAGAATGTATCAAGTCGCCTCGATGTTATCAAGCCGCCCCGTTTTACGGTACACCGGAATACCGACAAGTGCATTGTACTTAATATTATATGAAACCATGGAGAAATTCAGTCTAAAATATTATTCCAAATGGCAAAGTTAAACTATTACCAAAAATCGATCAGATGTTAATGACACTGATGAAGCTTCGTTTTAACTTGCCACTTGAGGATTTAGCAATGCGTTTTAATTGTAGCACATCAACTGTTACGATCAATGTAATGACATGGATTTATGCTCTATACGAGGTTCTTTTTAACCAATTAATGAGCAAAATTTCGTCTCGTAAGCGAACCAGGCATGCCTACCATCTGCATTTGCTAATTTCAAAAACTGCCGAATTGTCCTCGATTATACTGAAATATATTCTGTAAAACCTAGCAATATGGAAAAACAAAGATTAACATATAGCTCATACAAGCACAGGAATACGTGGAAAGTTTTAGTAGGCGTTTCTCCAAATGGACTAATAACCTATGTTAGTAAGGCATATCCTGGTTCAGTCTCAGATAAAAAAATAGTTGAGCACAGGAGAGTGTTAGAAGAAATGTGCTGTGGTGACCTTATATTGGTTGATAAAGGGTTTTTAATTAATGACCTACTGCCTCAAGGTGTGCATTTGAACATACCACCATTTTTAACCACACCACAATTTACTGAGGCTCAGGTGTATGAGACACAACAAATAGCGAAAGCCAGAATACACGTTGAAAGAGCTATTCGAAGGATCAAATGCTACAATATCTTGCAAATTATTCCCCAACATTATATGTCGCAGATATCTGTAATATTTCAATTATGTGCTGCACTAACAAACTTCCAATATCCATTGATAAAAGAAGTTGAAGAGTATGACTCTTAACTTTTTTAGTATGCTTATCTTTGACAAAATTATCTTTGTCTATTTATTATAAAATATTGTTAGTTGTCTGTTTAAGATTAAACTTTTGTACATAAACTAGAACTCAGTGTGTTCATCTTTGACAAAAATGTCTGTCTATTTATTGTAAAATATTGTTAGTTGTCTGTTTTTAGGATTAAACTTCTGTAAATAAACTAGAACTAAGTGTGTATAAAGATCTTTTATATTAAAATGTTCTTGTCAATTAAACCACTTTTTGCATTAGCATGCATTTATACATTATATTCAACTACACTAAACTAGGAGTTTTAAGATATGCAAAAGCCCCTGAATTTTATGAAAATAGTTATGATTGGAGTTTATAACTATTTCTCCACTTTCATTATATCGTATAACATAGGTATTATGTTTTTTTAAACTCTCTGACAATTTATCATTCCTAAAACTGTATGGGCACTTTATCTCCACAATGGAGTCTACTCCAACCAATCCATCAGGGCTTGCCCCTAGCAAACCAGAATTACTCAACCAAATTCCACTTGGTTGAACATCTAAATTTAAATTTGTTTTAAGATGGTCTAACCCAGTTTTTCAATCGTTCTTCCCCACTGGATCGATTTTATTCCATCTAAATTATATGCTCTGAAAATAATAAGATAGCTATAGGATACAAATTAATTAGGTCATCACACAACATACCTGCTAGAGCTTTAAATAGACTCGGAGGAAACTTGTTTCATTTGAAACAAGAAAGAATTGTTCCAAAGTTGCTAGCTGTGATTCGATGTTTTCTTACTAAAAACCAATTTTCATTTAAAGTTTTACCCTTAGTAATATCTGCTATTTGTTTGATTTGTTCATCATCGATAGTACATTTTTCTTTTAAATATTCGCCTTTATTCTCAGATGAACAAAACTCATTTGATGATATCGATGATTATAAAAACAGCACCATTTGACTTATCGTCAAGAGTTTCTTCCTTCAGAAGCCAAGTGAATCCCACTGTGCTCCCAAATAAATCAAGCTTTTCTCTCAACACCTTTAATTCTTGCTTATCTATTTGTCGGTCAATCGCAAAATTGGGATAAAGGTCTTCGGATGTTTTAACTTCAGCATTTTTGGGCTTAGGCGCATTCCATGTACACTCTTTATCCGTTACAGATATATTGTAATGTCCAAAAAGCGCCAATGTTGCAAGATGGTGACATTTAAATCATCTAGGACACGCACAGCTTCCTTTAACAATCTCTTCCGACTTGTTTAAAGTAATCTAGATTGATAAGTTTTAGATACAAGTAATATAAAATATGTGTAAGACTTGTAAATTACCTCATTTCTATAAGTTTTATCCTTCATACTAGCATAAACATCTCCCCTTATAATCATTAAATCGGCATCAAACTGCATGAATTTAATATTATTGGATGCCAATGAATTTTCTCCTCTTTTTATAATTGTATTATCATTTTCAAAGAACCTATTAATACTGGAGAACTTTAAAATATATTTTGAAGTCATCTAAAACAGATTCACATATTAAAATACAAACAAACAGTAAAGCATAACCTCAATATTTGTATAAAGTAAATTAAAAATGAAAGTAATGCCTTACCCTTAGACCATATCCACTTATGAACTGTTAATAATCTATCTTAGACAATAAGTGACAAACGCGCCAAGATGTAAAAAAAGAGATCGATATATTCTATACTTTTTAGTGGCGAAAATGATTACTGCGCATGTTTGTATCGACACAAAACTTTTCCGGCAATTATAACCTAACATTTGAAAGATTATCAACAAAGATATGTAACTATACAAATTTTATAACAAGAATAGACGAAGAAGAATCTACAAACGTTAAACATTCAGACATCCGATAAAGTAGTCCTAACTTTGCATCTGAATAAAATGTGTGTAAACCTCCATAACAGACTTTCTCAAACCTTATTATTGTTTGTTGTTATGATAACGAATGAAAATACTGCTTGTAATAATTAAATTTTTCAATCTAGCTATTATTTTTAATTATTCATTCAATTAATTATCTATAACAAATGTTGGCCGTTCTGCCTTTTTCTTTCTTGAGTTCCAACAACAAAAAAAAAACAGAAAATAAAGACAAAAAAAAAAAAAAAAAAAAAAAATATAAAAAAAATAAAAAAAAAATAAAAAATGATACACATACAATACACACATACCAACCAACATGACGAACACAATATAAATAATATATAATGAACACAAATACTACATCATCATATTATATAATATATCAAATCTATTAAATATAAATAACAACTATAAATATATATAATATAAATTTCAATCAAATAAAATATATAATATTACTATATCATATCATATAAATATATAATAATAAACTATTCTATATATATCAATATACTTATTTTCATAATATATAATTATAAATAATATATATTATTTATAATTTATAATATATATATTTTAATTATATATATATATATATATATATATATATATATATATATATATATATATATAATATATATATATATATATATATATATATATATATATAATATAATATATATAATATAAAATATATCATATATATATATATATATACACATAATATATATATATTATATATATATATATATATATATATATATATATATATATATATATATATATATATATATATATATATATATATATATATATATATATATATATATATATATATATATATATATATATATATATATATATATATATATATATATATATATATATATATATATATATATATATAACACACACATATATATACATAATATATATATATATATATATATATATATATATATATATATATATATATATAATATATATATATATATATATATATATATATATATATATATATATATATATAATATCATATATACATACTATATATATATACATAAACTATATATATCATATATATATATATATATAACAACACACACAACACACACAATACAACACACACACTACACATCATCAACACACACACACACACACACACACATCACACACATCTACACACACACACATCACACACACACACACACACACACACACACACACACACTACTATCATCACACACACACCAAAACATAACAATATTATATATATCATACACATCACACACTACATGCATCATTTAGTTTCACACACCAACACTAAAGACAAGCACCCCAGACACATACCACTTTGCATACCACACATTTATGGGCAACAACAATTAGTTCATCACTTTGTGTTTGACTTGGACACAACCTCATCGTGAAATACACAGCACTACCTTTAGCAACCAAGCATAAGACTAATTCATCACGATACCACAATAATGCATGTATTTCCGTCATTGTTTATACTGTAACGAACCGCAAGTCATTACTCAAAATTTTTTAATTAATTAATTATTTAACAATCAGCCCTCGTAAAAGAAATGATGTAAGCTTTCTTAGTATTCAACCACCTGCAAAACTTAATCTAATATTTCTTAGTATTCCGTATTACTCAGTACCTAACTTAATATTTCTTATTATTTCGTGTGATTGCACAACAAAAATTAATTTGTTTCCACTCCAACGTAGATTTCATAAAACATCGAAAGTTTTATACGTCAGAGTAATCTCCGCCAATTACAAATAGGATTCCCCCAAACAGAAGCCACCACCGCCTACCGAGAGTCCCCTATAAAAACCGCGACGCGCACCTTTGAAAGAGAGTTAAATGAAATAGCTAATTCATTAAGCGTAGCCATAGCCGACCAGACCAGTATCCGCCGTCGAAGAGATAGTTAATTATTGTTAATTCCGTAGCCGTAACCGTAACCGACCAGCCGCCGTAGTAGAAAAGTTCCGTCGCGCCACTTGAACGCATCCAGCCGCCGAGAATTATTTAGTTGGTTTCACCAGCTCCTGTATTAGTTAGTCCGGTTGACTAACTCCGATTCCAGAAAACCTGCCCGTGACGGTTGCGTTAAAGTAAATCGCCGCAGACCTAGTGATAGCCACCGCGAATTTAGCTCCTTGAATTTACAGAACGCGCATCGCGAACCGTTTGTAAATCGAAAGCTATCCTCGATCTTTGTGATTACCGACACGTAAGTCTGTAGAGTAACTCAGAACACCAACGGTAACACACACAAAAACCCCCAGAGAGCGACGGGCTAGGTCCCGGAGCAGTCGGGAGTAGACACAACACACACACCAACCCCCAGACAACCACGGGCAAAAGCCACGAGGTAGTCGGGAGTGCTCACAAGCGCAAACACACCAACCCCCAGACAACCACGGGCAAAAGCCACGAGGTAGTCGGGAGTATACACCCACCACGCTAACATATACCGACGAGAGCTAAGTAGGACTGTATAGACCTGCAGCTTTCATCATTTACGCTCACTTACATTCCAAACACCTGAATTCACCAGCTCGCTGGAGAAGGACCGAAGTGCTTATAATCACAAATCGAATTAAACATAGAGTATCCGTCAAAGACCTGTCGTAGCCGAAAACCGTACACCGATACCCACGCGCTTAGTAAACGAATTTCAAGAAAGCAATCAATTAATTGTTTTACACCAGCTTATTCCGCAAGTATAAAAACCGCCTGTAATAAATACGCGTTTTGTGTGTATACCATTAAGTAACGTCGATTGTATCTACGTGAGATTTCTTTCATTGACATAGAAGAAATCACCACCATAAAATTACCGCCCAGTAGATAACGTGCGAATATATTAATTATACAACCAAACGTGGATAGTCCGCCTTGACTAAATTTAATGCAAAAGTAGACATCTGAAGAAGTCATATTCTCGAACATAATACATCGCGAGTCCGCCTAGACTAAATTTAATGCAAAAGTAGACATCTGAAGAAGTCATATTCTCGAACATAATACATCGCGAAAGTGAATTTCTCCACGAAGCGTACGCGCCTGTCCGTCTTCTAGAAAGTACTAAAGGTAAAGAGCCGCACGCAATTAGACCGGTACAACCGTCATGCGTACTATCATGAACTCGGGATATCGATTTTCACTGGTGACCTAGATTCGCGCAACCCTCGTTTTGAAAATCCAGTAGTTTGTTTATAAATTCTTTTCTTTTGTAGACAGGGCCGTATCCAACCTAAATAATTAATTAAACACTACGTTAATAATTATTTGAATATTACGATCATTATTGAGTGTAACTAGGGAGTATTAAATTCTATTTTCCAGAAACGACTGCGACAGCAATAGATCCTGGTATCAAGTGAGTAGAAGGAAGGAAGGAGGATAACGAAAACGTGCCGTCCCCAAACCGAGTGGACACCTGACGTCGCCGTCTCTCCTACCGTAGCCTTAGTTTTAAGTTATGTTAATCAGGTAGTAAATTAGTTTAAGAATAAATATCTTAGAATTGTGAATATAGGAAAATATATTATTTTAAACCATTCTATTTTTAATTATTTTATGTGGACAGTGTAGAGCTAAGATTAAAGATACCGACGAACCCATCCCCCTCTTTAGTTTAAATACAAAGACCGATTGCAGTTACTATAGTCCCTTATGCCAAACTTTGTCAAATGCCTGAATGACTTCGATAAATACTGAACTGCAATACTTCTTTGTTTCAAACAGGTTTGAGGTAACAGATAGTAGACTTACAGGCCTGTAGGACTCTACAATGTTAGGGGTTTTACCGGGTTTTGGCATTAAGATGATTTTCGCAACTTTCCATTGTGCAGGAAAGTGTCCAGTTCGTAGTACGCGTTAAATATAAGTGCTATCAACCCAAGTCCTTTATTCGGTAACTCTTTTAGGTTACGCCTTGTTATTAGATCGTATCCAGAAAATTTCTTTACTGGCAATTTCGCGACGGCTGTTTTTACTTCCTTCATTTTGAAGTTTTTAATTGGTGGCGTTAGTTGCAACGGAGCCTCTAGGTAGCGTTCTATTTCGTCTTCTCCAGGGATGCCAGGTTCAGGTTCAAAGACTTTTTTGAGGTGATTTGCAAAGACTTCTCTTTCTCGCATCACTTTTAGCCCATGATCCGTCTGCTTTACTGAGTGGGGGCACGCTCCTGAGGCTGTTTAAGCCTTTTCGTGGCTTTCCATAAGGAGTAGTCACTTTGTTCAGTTGCAGATAGTTCCTCTAGATACTCCTGAAAGGGGTAATTTCTATAGTCTTACAGAAGCTTTTTAAGTTCTCTGGTGAAACTGTTTAATCTCCTCTTTTCTTCAGGGTACCGTCTATTGTGCCATTCTCTTCTCAGCCTTCTCTTCTCCCTTATCTTGTTAGTAATTTCGCCAGGATATCCTGGTTTGATTGGTTAGGGTGGGTTAGTGGGAGTGGATTCCCAGGCAACTTTCTACATTAAGGTCTGGAAATTTTCTACTGCTTGTTCAATGTCCAGCCGTTTTTAGCGGAACGCTACCAGTAATGTTTCTGTCTACTATCGTTCTCAAATAGTCTCAGTCCGTTCTGCAGTTGTGTAGTTGCGGCGGACTATTTCTGGCAATTATATTTGCACTTATGGTTAATAGTACATGGGAGTTATCAGATGAGAAATCTTGCAGGTCTTCAACTTTTACATGTGCTTGGCTAATTCCTTTGGTGACGAAGAAATCTAGGCAATCAGGGATTATTGTCAGGTCAGTTGGCCAGTAGGGTGGTTTGCCGACAAATACGAAATATAGGTGATTGATTTGGATACTGCTTTCTAGGGCTCTACCTTTTGGGGTATATAATCTCGATTCCCATAGCGGACTTTTGGCATTGTAATCTCTACCAGAAATAAATCTTGCACCTAATGTGTGGAAGTACTCATCGAATCCTTCTTTGTTCGCTCTATAGCGAGGGGGGCAGTACGCTGCTAATATTGGTATAGGTCCATGCCAGTCTTCCACTATTACGGTCGTCGCCTGTAGAAAATCTCTGCTAAATTTATCTAGCTCGTATTTCTTTATTTCTTGCCTGATAATTATTGCAGTTCCTCCTCTGGCTCTTACGTTTGGATGCTTTGTGTTATATGTTATATAAACAGAAATTTTAAAGTAGGTTCTATCGGTGAAATGAGCCTCTGAGATAAGTAGTACGTCTATTTGGTTAGTTTTAATAAAGGCTTCAACTTCTTGACGATCATTTGTCAAGGCATTTGCATTCCAAGTCAAATCCTATATTGAGCCATTTTGGGATCAATTTGTTGTCTAAGAGTATTGATTTCAGGCGATAATGTATCTATAGTTTTACGCATTTCGCGTGCTTCCCTCAGTAGATCCCTGATTACATTATTTTGGTTTGTAATTGTGAACTGCATAAATTGCATTGCTTGTCTTAAGTGGTATGCGTCTGTGTTTATTTGTGTTCTAGCTATGTGTGCATATGTTTCCAGACGTTCCGTTACCAGAGTGGGGTTCAGTATTTATTACTGTGTTATGTTGCTGTATGTTAATGTCTCAGTGGTGGTAAAGCTATTGGTGTTAATGAAAATTAGTCATTGTACGGAGTTGCATGACTGGTTTGGGTTTCGTATTAGGGTAACGTCTGTTCAGTATTTCCGTGTAGACCTGGCAGCCTTTGAAGTTAGCTGGATGGTAGCCTTTATAGAGGGCACACTTATTTTTCAGTTGTGTTTTTAGAGTTACATTCTCTACTATTGTGATTGGTCCCACAATTTACGCATCAGAATGGTCGTCTGCAGAAGTTACGTGACTCAATTATTTTTGGATTTAACAGGTATTATATGTCGAAGATGTCTTTAGGTTCGAGTTCTATGAAGAATAGACTTTTAGGCTCTTGCGTCTGTTTGTTTCTGCATGTTGTTATGCTACGTGGCGTGTGACCTTTTGATATAAGTGCTGCTTGTACTTCATCAATGACAGTTGTATGGTGCAGGTTCCTAATTACTACTTTGTAACTTCTTTCATCTTTTAAGCTAAAAGTATGACGCGCTACTTTATTTTGGTCAAGTATGGTTTTTATCTTTTTGTAGTGTAAATCAATAACGTAATAATCTGTACACGTTTGGTTGCCTCTTAAAACGTTTCTCGCAACCTTTCGGACAACTTAGCCCTTCCTTAACACAAATAAACTTTTAATGTCATACAAAATTACCTTAACATTGGCTTAATTTACTACGAAAATTTCGTTCACTTAAAGGTGGTCCCATAAATAATTTTAACTAAATATCGTTACAAGAACACGCGCTGCACTCAACACTATAACGTAATAACTGTTATCTTTTATAAATCTGCTTACGCACTTTTTGCTTTCTTGAAAATAAACAAACTGATTTTATCTTCAATCTCAATTTAATTAATTGTTTTATTTATGAATTCATCCCCTTTTGGGTTACGCAGTTGTTTAAACAATGACTGCCTTCAATATTATTCACAAATATAACTCCAACTCAACCCATTCTAATTTCACACATCACCTCGCGCGCGTCTCTCACCGAGCTCTCACCAAAAGCCAAAAGCTAAAAGCCAAAAGCTCACGTCAATCTCTGACTTTCCTATTTATACCTTCAGCCATCCATCTTTAAACATGTCCGACTTCCTCGCTATATTCTCCAATGGTATTCATTCAAAATTTCTTAGTGCCGACAGATGCTACCATCTGTACAACCACGCTCATAACTACAATACATCGCCATGTTTGTTTTTACTTACAAATTTTACAATCACTTTATGGAGAAGCCATTTTTCGTCATCACATTCATTCAGTGGCCACTCTGGACCATTACACAACTTTCAACGTTTATCTCCCACATGCGCTCGATCTCCTTCCGCAACATTTGCAAAAATAAGTACAGCCTAAGGTCTCAAATCCCATATACATACACGTATTCTTAAAACTTATTGCACAACATTACGAGAACTTTCTATAATTAACAATTAAACATACCAAATCTTTATGTACATATTTTCTAAAACATTCTACACTTATACACTCACATCTTCTGGCCAAGATTACTCCTTTATCCTCCAACATTCCATTCCTTATAGTAGCAAAACAGTAGCAAACATTATCGTCCCGTCGACAAATTTCTTTTCACATTTACATTCATCAGAATCTATTTATTCCAACATCAATGTCTCTATAATATTCAAATACACGTATCTACATACTGAATGATATTTCTCCTAAATTTCCAGTGGCGTATCACCCACCCACATACATTGTGCATATACACAAAAAAAAAATTTTTTTTTTCGTTCAAACTCAATACAGCCGTAGTCAAAACACGTAATACACGTCATTATAACATCCTACATACAGGGTGCGTCAACGCAACCTTACACTCCTTCTTCTTCTTGTGTTTTTTGCGGATATTTTCCCTCGTCGTGCGTTGTTCTATCTACATCCATAGATTGTGATGCTGACGAAGTTGAGGATTGGTTGTAGGAGTGGCCGCTTGTTGAAATAATATCTCCAGGTGGCAATGTATTTTGCAAATAATGTGTACTGGCCAAGTCTAGTGTTTGCATGTTATTAAAATTGCTTACCGGCTGTGTGAATGTTGCAGCTTGAGTATAGTTGCAGAACGGTTGAGTGGAGGCTAGGTGCGGGCCATTCATGTTGTAATGTATAGGCTGTTGTTGCATGAATTGCAATTGGGGCTGGATGAGCTGCCATTGCATTGGGTTAGCACTGTTTGAAAAATTTTGTGATTGTTGGTCATATCCAGAAAAGTAGGTTTGACCAGTTATTGGGTAGTTTTGGTTATAAATTGTTTGAGAATTCTGCAGATATGATTCACCACTGGTTGATTGCATTATTGAGTTTATTTTACGTACGTTTGTAGTAAATTATTTAAAGTTAAAGTTAAACACTTGTTGATACTAGAAAGATTATAACAATGACCCGGATGTCACGCGCTAATCGCGTTGCACTTGTAATCTTGAGTTGCACACTGTACGTGTTTACGCTTCAAAACTCAAACGCGAAAGTAATCAATATTATAATTTCAATTAATTTAACATCTGAATACTTATTACTTTATAAAATGTAGGTATAGTAGAGTGAATATAAATAACGCCAGCAAAGAGTGAATATAAAGTGTTGATCTTTTAAACACTTTTAGTTATTAAAATACTATCACTAATAATATACAATTATTAATATTATTATAAAAATAATTAGAGAAATAATAATAAAGCAAAATTTCTCATTTGGCAATACTGTTAAACAGCTGGCAGCGCTGTTGAACACCGCAATCTTAACTGACAGCAATTTTGTTTCTCTTTCTATTTTCTGGTACTCAGACCGTTTATCCTTTTTCTTCTCCGCCATTTGTTACATGTTACATGTCAAATGTGTTAGTCCTAATTGACCTAATTCTTGTTTATGCGAATGTTGTGAATTACTGTAACGATGTTTTTCGCGCTATTTTATTTGGGCGTTGTGTGGTTATTTGTAGTGTCGGCGGTTTCAACAAAATTTTCTGGTAATTACTATAATATTAATTATTCTTAGTTCATACAAAGGACCCTGCACACCTCTTATGGGTTTTTAGACCACAGTCAAATTTAATGAAATTTTAGTATGTTATAGACTAAAACTATCTGAACAATATTTGTCATTGGACCAACTTAATATAATGGCTAGTGTTTGATATACATGGCGTTAAAGTGGTAGTTCCTAATAAGCATTATGGCTTTTCAGTGTGTTTTAGCATGGATATACACAAGTGTTACAATTACATATTATACTATTTAGTAATTTTTCATTATTCTGTACTTTCTATCATTCTATACATGGTGTTTTAATAAAAAATAGTAGTTAATACTATTAAAAATTACAGAGATAGCCATAAGCCTGATACATATCTACACTTTCGATTGTTAATAACAACCAGTTACTTAAAATGACAATGTCACCTGTAACTAAGTTTCCTTAAAGTCATTATTTAAGTTTGCATTAAAATGGCTTTTCGATTAAACTTTCAGTGTTATGTATGTGAAATAGTGGGGAATCCCAGACAAATGACCATTTTACGACAAAATGCCGACCAGAAGATAAATATTGCTCAGAGAAGACGACAGGAACTTTCACTTCCGCCAATGGACATAAATGGTAATACCAGGCTATGTACAAATTGCAATCAAGGTATCATAGATGAAATTCAGGTCTATGAAAATGATCCAGATCCAACAATTATGAAGCTTCCTCTAAAATATAGTGCTAATCATTGTTTAATATGCAATAATGCTGCAAATATTCAACATTTATCAGGACAGGCAAGGACAAATATTTTTATGCGAAAGGGAGTATACATACCTCGTATTTGTAAGGTTTGTCCTGTCCATCTTGATGCGAATGGTTTATTACTTTTTCCGTTAGAAAATGGTATAAGGTCCATTAAAAGCCATACAATTTAAAAGGGCAGAGTTGGATCAGTTGTTGACAACAATACGAGAAAGTAACACAAAAATGAAACTTTTTCGGATGAAAACAATTTCAGTGATAAGGAGCTAAGTGCGCTGTCATCCTTAAACAGGGTTCAATTTCGGGAATTGTTCAACCTTTGTGCGAATGTTAATATTTACGGAAGAAGGAGAGAAGTTAAAAAAAAAGATTTACTGTGTTTTTTTATGTAAATTACGTCAAGGACTTTCAGACACGTTTTTAGCGGCGATGTTTTTTTATGGTAGCAGACAGGGTGTCTCATTGGCAATTCAAAAAGTTAAGGAATCATTATCCAATAATTTTGTGCCCCAGAATTTAGGACCTCGTCACATAAACCGTAACCAATTTATTGCTGTACACGTTACCAGATTTGCAATGAGTTATTTAATGAGGAACCTGAAAACCCAAAAGCCATTATTTGTATCGATGCCACTTATGTTAACATAGAGCGTAGCAAAAATTTTCAGACCCTCAGGCAGTCCTATTCAATTCACAAACATTGCCATCTAGTTAAGCCAGTGCTAGTTGTTGCCCCAGATGGATATATTTTGGATGTTCATGGTCCATACTATTCCGACCCAAGAAATAATGATGCGAGTATATTAAGATACCAATATAATCAGGATCAAGAACTAAGACACTGGCTGCAACTTGGCGATGTTGTGATTGTGGATAGAGGCTACCGAGATGCTCGGGAATTTTTAAATAATATTGGCATATCTGTGCAAATTCCACCAACGCTAGAAGGTAGACGTCAATTGCCAACTGCAGAAGCCAACGCTAGCAGAATTATTACTAAGCAAAGGTGGGTAGTAAAGCTCGAAACGTACACGTTCAGTCAATATTTAAAATTTTCGTAACTGCTTTTCAATTGCCCAAACACCCAATTTGCGGACATTTTTCCGTGTTGCCTGTGCCCTAATAAACCGCTACCATCCACCATTACATATGGAAGAAGCAAATGAAGAACTAGCACAAGAAATGCTTCAAATGGTAAACGAACCTAATCATGTATAAGCTAGAGCGGAAAATGAAGGCCTTTAGAACAAAACCAATTAGAAAATTTTCCAGTTCTAAATATAGCTCAATTAAGACGCATAACTTACAGAACTGTCCAACTTAAACTAGCACCGTCTTACATACAGGATAACAATCACCAACTGGGCAACCACTTTTTCGAAATTGATACGGCGTTCAACGAATTAAATCTCGTTCGGCTTAGAATTAGATCTAGACATAGAAATCAAATTAAATATCAAATAATTAGCTATAACCCTGTTCCTGATAATGATGCTGAACAAGAAGATGGTCCTATATTTGGCTACTATTGCCAATGCAAAACAGGAGCGCGAACTATAGGAATGTGTGCACATATAGCAGCAGTTATTTGGTTTTTGGGCTATGCAAGGCACGAAGAAGTTATTAGGCTACCGCAAACCAAAGTGCTAGCCGCTACTCAAGATGTTTTAAACAGGCATGCTGCCGTCTAAATGTTCCGTTTCTTGTATATAAATCATGTAAATATTAGGTTGTTTATTTTATGTATAAGTTCCACTTTTTATCATGTAAATAATCATATTTAATACTAATTTTTGTTGAAACACCCTGTATAAAATGTTAGAAAGTACAGAATAATAAAATTACAAAAAAGTATAATATGTAATAGTAACATTTGCGTATATCAATGTTAAAACCCACTGAACAGCCATTATTCTCATTAGGCACTATTACTTTAACGCCCTGTATATAAAAAACTAGCCATTATATTAAGTTGGTCCAATGACAAATATTGTTCAGATAGTTTTAGTCTATAACATATTAAACTTTCATTAAATTTGACTGTGGTCTAAAAACCTATAAGAGGTGTGCAGGGTCTTTTGTGTATATTTTATAATTTGATCGATCATGTGAAACTTTACCTCACATTTTTTACATTGGAATGAATTATAACAGAACAGGAATTATTAAAATGCACTTAACACTTTATACTTTTAATAAGTTAATTTATTAATTCTTTCTATAGAGATGTCGTTTATAGGCGTCGAATTGCCACGAAAGCACGAAGTTTTCTGGCCACCTTATAAATCTCAGAAACAGTACATTAAAGCCCTTGAAGTAGGCGAAGCACCAATTGACAACAGTTGGAAGCTGTACCTTATTAAAGAGTGCTTATTCAAAAGCGGTTATAGGTTAAATCACATTTATTGCTTTGATCGTTAAATGGTTAGTAGCTTTAACTACAAGTCCTAACAAGTAAATGTTCAGACACTTTTTACTTGTCAGTGTGGACCCCTATAAACCCAACAAACTATAGAAAAAAAAATTGGTTATATCGATGGTAAGGTGGCAAAATGGCCTAAGCCACAATTTTTGCAAATGAACTTATTTAACAATTCACACCATCAACAACGTAGGAACGTATAGCAAAAGGACCATTATCGGCTAATAACGGTGAAATTGTCAAATTAATTTACCTAAGCCACAAGCAGTACAAAATGATTTTAAAAAATTAGCTGTGGCTGGAAAGTTTTTCGGAAAAGAGGCATAACCAAACAATGTTATATTGTTCATATAATTCATAAGCTAAGCCACACCAAGTTTAACAAAGTATGTCAAACTGTGTAAACGAATTGTTACATCCATTTGAATGTTAACAGTTTTCTGGTGTGTATTTAAAGCTTACTTGTTTATGTGAACTATTTGTGCAGAATCAAATCAAAAGGTACGTACTACTGTTTTAAATCATTATTTGTGTAGAACTAATTAGTATTACTGCAAGTAATATGTGATTTATCGGTCTAGTTTCTCTCAAAATAGAAATTATTTTGAGGTTATGTGGCTTAGGCCTTTTTTACTTAATGCAACTGAGGGTTAGGGCTATTCAAACATACCTCATGAAGGTTAGGTCCGTTATTTGAAACTGCTTTTTTAAAATCTGGCTTACTTCCTGCTGGTTTGGTAGCGCATCCATATTACTTATGTTAGGTATTTATCTATTTTCAGAATGGACAAAAATATAAAAAGTAAGGTGCAGAGAATCCTTGACATGGCTAGATCCAATATTATGCCAGAAGTTCAAAATACGGATAAATTGGAAATCTCTTGTGATGCTGATCTTTTACATTATGCAGATTGTATGCTTGATATTTTAACAGAACAAACTACTAAGGAAATTGAACCTAGCATGTTGTCACAAAGTGCATCGGATATTGACAGACTTCACATTGATAATGAGGAATTCAAAGAAAATTTTAATAAAGAGGACTTTCAAAAACAACAATATTATAATTTTCCCAGAGGAGAAAAACATGTAGACAATTTCTCTGAATCAAGTGCAGACAGTTATGTACCGGAAGATAAGGTTCATAATTATAGTGAAGAAAGTGGGGAGGAGTATGTACCAGTCGATAAAAAAACAGAAAAAATGTAGGAAAATTAAACACAATTGAGTACACTTCAAAAAGTTCTACATCTACAAAAAAAAGTAACTACTGAGGTTAACAAAGTTAAAACGAGAAGCCAAAACCATAGAGAGACTTTTGCTAAAACGTGTGCAGAAATAGGAGACATAGAGCAGACTTCAGATGAATATATTGAAGAGAGGGATAGAAGGAAAAGTCAGGCAGAGGAAGACTTTCAACCAGTTGTGGAACAATTAAATGATGATGATGATGACAGAGTGGGGGAAAAAGGCATGAGAAGAAAAAACGTGACAACAGAAGGAAAATTGCAAGGATACTTAGGGCCGAGGGCAAAGACTATAAGAATTCAAAAGGTAAAACTGTTAGTGCTAGATCTCTTCAAGAAAATCCTTGCAAATCATGTCAAAATAATTGCGGGAAATAAATCACAGAATAGCTGAGATATGAAATCTTTCGCAAATTCTGGGAATTTGGCAACACTCAAGAGCAAAATTCGTTTATTTTGTCGTGTGTGTGTATGGTTGCCAAAAAAAGAATACAAACAAAAAATGCAAATAGCAGAAGATCGATCACTAAAATTTTTACTCTCCCATGAAATGATAAAAAAAAATTCAAGTTTGCAGACAGTTTCTTTTGGCTATATTAAATATTTCAGAAACACGCTTAAGAAATTCTTGTGCGGGGAAAAAACACAATTCCTAATTAATAAAACTGGTACAGACTGTTATGATCAAGTACTAAATTATATTAAAATGCTCCCAGCCATACCATCGCATTACTGTCGTGGCAGCAGTACCCGAAGATACTTCCCATCTGAGTTTAAAAATATCAGCACACTTTATCGAATCTACAAGTCATGGGCAGGAGAAAACCAATATTCGGTAATAGGAAGATTTGTATTTAGAAAAATATTTACTAAAGCATTTAATATTGGTTTTCATGTACCTCGCAAAGACAAGTGCAATATTTGTAGTGGTTATAAAAGGAAGCATCGACAGATGAACAAAAAATTAAATATGGCATGCACATTTAAGAAAAAGAACTAGTTAAAAAGCAATATTTAAAAGATCAGAAGCGGTCAAACATCTGTTCGAGTTTTGACATGCAAAAGGTCTTAAGTACGCCTCATGGTGAACTTGACATGCGCATGTTCTACTATAACAGATACGCAGTTTATAATGAAACTGTCTTGTCAGGTTGCGTTGACACACCCTGTATGTAAGATGTTATAATGACGTGTATTACGCCACTGGAAATTTAGGAGAAATATCATTCAGTATGCAGATACGTGTATTTGAATGTTATAGAGACATTGGTGTTGGAATAATTAGATTCTGATGAATGTAAATGTGAAGAGAAATTTGTCGATGGGACGATAATGTTTGCTTCTGTTTTGCTACCGTAAGGAATGGAATGTTGGAAGATAAAGGAGTAATCTTTGCCAGAAGATGTAAATGTATAAGTGTAGAATGTTTTAGAAAATATGTAGAGAAAGATTTGGTATGTTTAAGTGTTAATTTCAGAAAGTTTTCGTAATGTTGTGCAATCAGTTTAAGAATACGTGTATGTATATGGGATTTGAGACCTTAGACTGTACTTATTTTTGCAAATGTTGCGGAAGAAGGACGAGCGCATGTGGGAGATAAGCGTTGAAAGTTGTATAATGGTCCAGAGTGGCTACTGAATGAATGTGATGACGAAAAATGGCTTCTCCATAAGGTGATTGTAAAATTTGTAAGTAAGAACAAACATGGCGATGTATTGTAGTTATAAGCGTGGTTGTACAGAGGGTAGCATCTGAAATTTTGAATGAATACCATTGGAGAATATAGCGAGGAAGTCGGACATGTTTAAAGATGGATGGCTGAAGGTATAAATAGGAAAGTCAGATATTGACAGGGGGTTGTTGGTTGTTACTTTTTGGTGAGAGCTCGGTGATGTGTGAAATTAGAATGGGTTGAGTTGGAGTTGTATTTGTGAATAATATTGAAGGCAGTCATTGTTTAAACAACTGCGTAACCCGAAAGGGGATGAATCGTATAAGACATTCATAAATAAAACAATTAATTAAATTGAGATTGAAGATAAAATCAGTTTGTTTATTTTCAAGAAAGTAAAAAGTGCGTAAGCAGATGTATAAAAGATAACAGTTATTACGTTATAGTGTTGAGTGCAGCGCGTGTTCTTTTAATGATCTCTAGTATAAAATTATTTATGGGACCACCTTTAAGTAAATGAAATATTCATAGTAAATTAAGCCAATGTTAAGGTAATTTTATATGACATTAAAAGTTTATTTGTGTTAAGGAAGGACTAAATTGTCCTAAAGGTTGCGAGAAACTTTTAAGAGGCAACCAAATATGTATAGATTATTACGTTATTGGAGTAATAACCTCGCATAGTTGGACTAATCGCGATTACAGAAAGGAATAAGTGTTTGTGGAACTGTGAAGTATTCGTTATGTGCAGTCAGGCAATTTAAGGAATACAAATGGACTACAAATAATTGATTTACGGGAAGAAAGAAGAAAGAAAAGCGTAGGATTAATGGACAATTTTAAGTAAGGATTATATTTAAGAACCTTGAAAATTTAGTAGAGCACGATTATCTTTTTGGTTTAGTTGTAATTTGCGTAATGTTTAGTTAATTAATCATTGTTGAAGGAAAAAGATAATCGGTCTCGAGTTATGTTGTAATGGTTGTTTTAGTAGTAAGAATTTTTGCAAAAACACAAATTTGTATTGACAGTGGTTTTTCAACCACGCGGTTGTGTATGTAAACATTTGTTTATTATTTTATGCAGGACAATATATATTTATCGTTACCTTTTTATTCTGTTGTTTATTTAGCCAGTTATGAGATACATTTGTGACGTTTACTTAATTGGTGACCTAGTTTTCGACAACTTGAATGTAAACTTTGCATATTTTGGATTTTTAAGATTAATGAACAACCTGAAAGGTTATATTTGCCAGGTTGATTGCAAAAATTTTCATGTTAGTTTCATTAACGCAATACACTAATTAATTAAAATTTCATTAAATATAACTAAGAGAGATGAGTTTTGAGAACTTACATATTTACGAATGTCACATACGATTCAGAAGTATTATAAAAATTAAATTAAATTTAAAAGATATCGTTCATGTTAGGAATATTAAACCTTCAAGGATTATTCTCGTTTGACTGTTTTGCAGCACTTTATCACTATTATATTGGAGTAACAATTATTAAGCCGATGCCATTGTTTTTCTTTTGGTTAGGAATTTTAAAAATTAATTATCGATCATTGAATGAAGAACTATTTATTCATTAGTAAGTAGAAATTTAACTTTATATGTATACGAGGGATACGTAGAAAATATAACTATTGGTTACGTGAATGCTGTTGAATTTGAGTGATAAATTTTATTTTGGAAGTTTTGGTATACGAGGTGTATTCAAAAAGTTTCTAATAACCTGGGTAGTACTAAATATATTTGAGTTTGAGTTGAATTGTTTTGGACGAGTGTTTGTTTTAGAACCCTCGTGTGAGAGTTTACTGAGTAAGCACAGTCCTACTTTCCACAATCAAGTAGGGTTAATTAACACCCAGCTTAAGACAATTATTTTAGCAAAGTTTCGATTGTGGTGGCGCCTAGAGACATATTTTCCCGGACTGAGCTGTTTGAATTTAGGTGTAAGGTGTTTGAGCGTATTAATCATTGTAATCTTACTTATTATTTCGACCACACCCATCTCCTTGTTAGCTGGCTTGGCAACCCGCTTATATTAGTGCGGTTTGGACGTGTAACAGTCTATGAAGCTGGGAGCCAAAATGGTCACTGTTTCATCTGGGGAGCAGATGGAAAACGTGGTTCCAATGAAGTATCATCTGTACTATTTAACACGTTCGCACCGACGTGTCCCACCGGTAACCCACGGTACAATTTATATCTAGCCGTCGGTGGCCACCGGTGGGACACTGACTAGAACAAGTTATATGTAGCTTAAATTTGTAACGACAACCGCAAAGTTTATAATATTGAGTATACGGCTCCAGTAATGATACAGGATACTTTGTGTTATACCGGCTGCGCATTCGTCAATAAGTGTGGAAATTATTGTTGATTAAATGAAAGAAACTTTATTTTGGTATTTTATTGAAAATTATCTTAAAATTCCAGTAAACAAATTCTTTTTAAAATAGAGTTACAGGTATTATAAAAAAACACAAGTCCAAATTTTGCAACACAACAAAAAAATGGTCCCAACATAACAATACCATAAAGTAATGTAAAACTAACATAAAAAAAATACAAAGTTAAATATTGTAAACTATACGTATAATCTAGATTACTATGTATGAATATCGTTAAAGCATGGTAAACATAAAGTAGGCTTGGTTGGCAATTTCCGCAAAAGTTGTTACTTTTTAGTTTTATTTCTTGCTTCTTTAGACCACTTTCTTGTTGTATTTTTGTATAGCAATTTGTGCACCGTTTTCTGCAACTTGGCCGATCCGTCATATTTTAGTAGTTTGTGTCCTATAAACTTTATTCTTTTTTGGTTTTTTCTTTGGAGTTGGCCCATCTTGTTCTTCCTCCGCCTCCAGAATTATGTTTTCATTATTTGTTTCGGACTCTAGTAAGCCTCGTATTATCTTCTCCCGAATATGAAGAATGTCCTTTTTAGTATTTCTACCAAAATTGTTGTATACAGGCCAAGTATTTACTACACACGTACCAAGAAGCACTTCAAATATAACTGTTTTATACCATTTGAGAGTTTTCCGAAGGCATGTGTAGTAAGTTGACATTTGGTCTGTAACGTCTACTCCCTTTTTCGCCTTGTTATAGGCTATAACAGCTGGTGGTTTTAAAACATTATCTCCATTTCAAGTTTTCCGCCCTATTTCATTTAGTTCGGGTGTATGGCTGGGGACGGTACTAATCATTAGCACAGGACGTTTGTCAACTCACTTCAGTACTCTTACTCCGTGCTGGTTTTGTTGACCATATACTTCACCTCTTTTTTTTGGCAGTTACTTTTCGGGTTTGCCTTTCTGTTTGACCTCAAAGTACCGCAGACATAAGTTTTAGATAATAGCAGATCTCTGGACAACTGCACACTACTATAGTAATTGTCAATATATAAAGTCCTGCCTTTGCCTAGCAACTCACTTAAAAGTTCCATACAAATATTATAAGTATGGCCTCGGCTATTGGGAAGATCTGTATGATTTTTTCCTGCATATATTCGGAGGTCAAAGGTATATCCCTCCGGCGTGCAAACCTTGTAGATCTTCATTCCATATTTATGAGTTTTAGCTGGGAGATATTGTCGAAACAATAATCTCCCCCTCCAAGGCACTATACTTTCATCGATCACAAACTGCTGACATATTATCTCTGTTACTTTTCTTAATTTGAAGAGTCTATCTTCACGAGCAATAGGATTGTCATTGTTAGCCAAATGGAAAAATGTTAGAATGCAGTCAAACCTGTCACGTTTCATTATATCTGGGATTAACTTGTGTCCAAAAAGATCATTTTTTGTCCAATAGAGTCGCATTTTCGGGAGATGGTTGATGCCCATTATGAATAGAATTGCCAAAATTTTTTTTATTTCATTTCTGTCAGTGTCTTGCCATTGTCGAAATATAAATCGGGGTCGAAATTGATGTGATCTAATATACTGAGCTGCATAGCGATTAGTTTCAGTAACTATAATGTCTAAAACCTCGTCTGTTACAAATTGTCTGCATATAGCATATGTGTTTGTTAAGTCTATAGTGTGCACTTTTAAGCCTTCCTGTCCAGAAAAATGAAAATCTACAGGTATATCAGTACATGGTTGCCATCTTTCGACTACTTGTGAATCGTGTTCTTGCAGATCCTGTTGTGTGACTTCAGTTTCTTCATAGTCATCCCTCTCTTGGTTTTCCTCTCCAGAATCGGAGTCTTCGTCTTTCTCGCTTTCAAAATCTACATCAGAAGGAACGTAAGACTCACTAGAATCTTCGTATGGCTCGTTTTCTTCTGAAGAGGAAGAACTTGAGGATAATCTGTACCAACTAGATTGACGTCTACTGGATAAGGCCACAGCTGTATCTTGTTCATTGGCCGAAGATAGTTGATCGAAGTTTGAAGGATTTGCGGAATATTGTTGATCCTGATATCTGTTAAGATAAGGCCACGGCTGGATCTTCGTCATTTGATGTGGATGGTTGATCGCTGAAATTTGGATGAGTTTCGGAACAGGGTTGGTCTTGAGATACCAAAGAAATAATTTTTTTTCCTCTTGATGTCATTTCATAAACTTTTAGCTACTATCTCAAACAAAGCATTCAATAAGCAATAATTTTAAAATTTTATCTGGTCACCGGTGTGACACGACGGCTCCAACAACTAAATTTTACCAGGCTGACGTGTCCCACCTGTGGCCCACCACAAAAATTGGGTAAAAGCAAAAAAAAACATCAATATCAAGTGTAAATTTACTTTATTTTACAATATTAACACAACTTACAAACAAAATGCTGAAAAAAAAGTTTAGGCCTATTGGAGTTAGGTTATCATTTGTTATCGTCGCGAACGTGTTAAATACCTCATCAAGCTTGAAAATACCAATAATTTCAATGAAGTTTCCTTGTATTGTGATTCATGCACGGGCCAAAACAAAAATCGTTCTATAATGTCAATGATTGCTTGTTTTTTGAATAAGCGATCAAGAAAAGTTAGCACCATTACCACTACATTCTTGGTACCAGGTCATACTTACATACAAGTAGACAGTATGCATGCCACTATTGAAAATTACACAAAAAAAAATGTTGATCTGGGCACCGAGTGAGTGGCCTACGGTTTTGAGAAATGCAAGGGTCCAGCCAAGGCCTTATGAAGTTATTACGTTGAACTATAACGACTTCATTGACTTTAAAGAAGTTCAAAACAAAGTTTGGCCTGGCAAACTTAAAAAGATACTGATGGAAAACTTATCAGGTATTTCGACATAAGAAAATGAAGTTTTGTAAGGTTTATGAAGTACAATATAAATATTCGCTGAAAGATGTTTCATATAAATTTATTCGTTTGGAAAATATTAAAGCATCTAGGAATTTCGAACCTATTTCCCTTTATAGTGGTCCCCAGAATATACCTATAAAAAAATACGATAGTATTATGGAAATGTGTAGGAAAAATATAATAGATGAAAAATACCAAAACGAGTACCAATTACTGTTACCTAGTGATTCGGTGAATTTAACATTGCCTGAAACGGACGACGAAGATGATAAGATTGCAGACTGGTCCAGACTTATTTTAATTATTTGCTGTATTGCAGCGTTTAAGTAGTTTAACAGAAAATACTTTGTTTAGTTTTTGAAGTTAATGTTCTATTAAATACATTTATTTTTGGTTTTCTTAAAATTTCTTAAAACATTCTTATTCTATAATTAATCTACCTATCACCAGATTGGCCTAAGCCACATTGTGTAAATCATCCAAGATAAAAAAGACCTAACCCTCATTTTCATATTTTCGTTAAATATTTGAAAATATTTATTTGCTTTAAAATATAGAATTGCAATATCTATATATATATATATATATATATATATATATATATATATATATATATATATATATATCTATATATTGGGATGAAATTTGGATGAATGAAATAATAATTAAATAATTTCAATATGGGGATAGGATGATTATTTTAATTTGTAAATATTCTCATATAATGATATTATAATAATTATAATTATGCACCGGACTAGCTCAAATCTCAATGTGGGGATAGAGTTCAGGATTTAGTGGGAAATTATATTTGATTTGAATATAATTATATGAATTGCCCTTTATGAAAAATATCATATATGTAAAAAAATATATCTGAACACAATTTATACTTTTAACGCATGCGTTGTAACGTTACTGAATAAAATTATTAAATGTCAGAACTGTCAAACAATGACTTGTTGATTTTATGTTTATGCTTTTAATTGACTTTAAATTTTGGAAATAATTTAAAATTTTGTTTCTTTTGCAGGTGTTTACACAAGTATTATTTGAAAATATACACCTATACATATAACAATAATAATAATTGAAGAAATCAAACACAACAATGAACACAATAGATAGTTGTGTATGAATTCTTACGCTACCATGTACCCATTAGCTGCTAACTGGTGCTCTTGTTGATCAGTTCGCTTCCGTAACTGGTAATATTTCTTCAATACGACTTCACTCCAACCACAAATTTAATTTCGATAAAATTTTATTTAAATATATTAATGATTTCTGATGGTATCGTTTATAAAATATTTACTGGTTGTCCAAGGTTTAAATTAATGTCACTTTATTTTAGGTTCCGCTCAAATGTAAATTATTAAAAGAAATTCGCAGCAAGAAATAAAACACAAATGACAAAATGATTACGAATTTATTTTGGTATAACGTCACCAAATTCAAATTCAACAAAACGAAGAACTTAAACGTTCAACATAAATCGTCACACGAATTATTAATTCGTAATGAATTTTACGAAAACGCACAGGTATCGGTAACCGAACTTAAATATTTAAATTATTATCGGTATAAAACAATTGCACCTGAATACTAGTCTCTCGTTAGTTATAACTTTTTCCCGATGATTATTTAGGTTAGGAAAACTTACTTGTAACACAAGAACACAACACTATTTTAACCTTTTCAAAAAAACTGACAAATTATAGAGCTATCCACTGCCAGGGCAATTCCTTTTATACCCTTTTGGTTGTTACTAAATCTTCAATTTTTTTCTAGCAAATCTACCTATGTAACCACGTTTCTGATTAGTTGAAAATTTTACAAATTTAACTAAAATAGAAATTTAGCCATATCTTTCTTATACAATTACGGATTCAAAATCTAATGACAGAAATGAAAACTGTGTAAAATTGCGAATAGATAGACATGCAACAAGATATGGTTCCTTTAAATATTATGCGAAATGACCTACTAATTTAAATTTGCTTATAACTACCTAATCTTACAAGTACACTTAATTTAATTACATATATGTAATCCTGATAAAATTTAGCATAGGAAAACACACATTTAAAGTTCGAAATCTTAAATTTAAAGGAATTTATGTTTATCTAGAAAAATTTGTTACGTGTTTATCGTGAATAATGTATTTTGATAACTTCGTTACTTTTATTTAATGAATGAACAATTAGTTACATCTAAATAAATATTTCCGTATTCGTTGGTGGAATGTTTTTACAATGATATCTGTAAAATTTATTTATCAAAATTTGGTTTTAACATTCTTATCTAGTTTGAATAGTTTTGACAGGTTTGCAATATTGCTTTTGTTAGGGCGTTGTTCCTGATCTTTCTTTACTTAACACGCCATTTTCCGATGGAGATTGATCTTCAAGAAGAATTTTTCCTTCCGTTTATAAGATGTTTAAGCATCGTTTCTTTGGAAAATTTTTCATATAAGGTAATGGTTTTTGGTATAAACTTACTGACGCTTTACAAGCGGATCTTATTGAAATTTTCAATCTTCATATCCTCGGTAAGTTTAACACATGTTCGACAACTTTTAGTAAATCGATTCTTTCATTTAGGCACTTTCGCACGATTAATTAAATTTATAACATAGGTCTGTTGAAACGAAATCATCGCTATCGGCTCTAAATATCTAAAAGAGGTATGCTTGTATAAGGTAATTAGTAACGTACTTACTTGTATCACTTTCAGCGCCTTGATACCGGCGAAATAAACAGCTATTCTTTATTTATATACATAACTAGCAAATTGAATCCACTACCGATCACCTCCGTACCTATTCATACTGGAATGCTGGCTCTTAGCTACTGATTAGCTGTCTTGGTTCCATAAAGTAACTACCACCTTCGAAACACGAAGGGCATTTACAGTTTGGTAATTCTTCATCAAAGGTCAGAATTCTTATTATTCAATATACACAGGATTTGTGTAATGAACAGTGTATTGCTAAAATCAGTACAACAGAGTTAGGTTACATTCGGTGTTTAACCTTATGTACTTACGTGTAACAAAAATTTATCATTTATAATAACATGCTTTTACTGGAGGCTAAAGTGGTTGAATAATTTAGAGTTTGATTTGTTCAATTTGTAATTTTTTCTGCATACAAAAGAAGAAAAACCACACCTATTATTCACTGGGACGTTGACCTACTTAGTTCACTACCTTCACACGGTAGTTGCGCGTTGAAGCTCCTATTTGTAAAATACATTATATACAGGGTGGAACAGATATCAAGGTCGATGAATTACAGTCATTGTTTGAAACTGTATATATTATATTTAAATTTAGAATTTCTGTAACTTTTCTGTACTTTGTTTTCATTAATATTAATTGATTGTCATTACGGATAATTTTGTTCAGAGCAGGTTTTGCTGTAATAAAATTTCTGTACTATTGAATGTCTTGCTGCAATTCTATGCCTTGCACTGAACAGACTATCCCGATATTTCTATTTAATAC
Source organism: Vesta saturnalis (assembly GCA_036346205.1). Taxonomy (NCBI): domain Eukaryota; kingdom Metazoa; phylum Arthropoda; class Insecta; order Coleoptera; family Lampyridae; genus Vesta; species Vesta saturnalis. Next base: position 1,763,067 of record JARFJB010001008.1, on the reverse strand, counting down.
CATTTCTTAAGGGTTTTAATAAAATTCAAGAAACCGAAATCAAAATCATTGGGGATTTAAATTTATTTTGTGAAACGTAGGCAAGCCGTTTCAAAAATTAAGCACTACTATTTTCATTGTGGATCTATTTTAGATCGCACTTTATGGGTTACTTTCGCCCTTTCGGCTGCGATTTGTAAGTACTTACAACCGTCGGGAGCGGCACAATTAACGAAACTTTTCTTTTTACGTTTAGGGTTCGATTAACGAACTAAATACATTTAGTTTTTTATTCTTTGAATCTGCGACGGCTCACCATCGTCAGGGCTGAATTATAATTATTTTGTTAGTTAAGATTGTTATGAATACTTTGGGGGAAAACTAGCATAGTATCATTATTGTTTACGTTCGATATTTATTCGACAAGTATTAATGTGAGTTTAAATTAAATTAAATAAACGGTTACTGTTTGGTTGTTCGGGTAAAAGTTTGTCTCTCTTATAAATTGTTTCCTTTTTTTGGAGCATACCTGTTTCAGGTTTTACAGGGCCTGCCCTACTCTATCTTTTTCCTTTTTCTTTCCTTTTCTCCCTTTCCTGACTAAACCTGTGGCGCCTATCCTTTAGTGGCTATCTAACCACGTCAACAATTTGTAGCAACCTCCAAAAACGCATCCAGTTTGCGGTCAAACGACCGTACGCAGGAGTTTAGTCGAGTGCACTTTCAAAAATGTTTACATGTGGTTAGACATGTAGCAAATTATAAATTCAACATTTCATGAAATTTTGCGCTGAAATGCATTGTATACTTTATATTGCTATGAAATATTGAGGAAGCCCTCCTATTAATCACTTTAATAATATAATTTAAGTAATATAATAAAAAAACTATAAATTTGTGAAAAACATAATATTTAAAACATAACCAAACTTAATTCTAAAATTACAAATAACTACACTTAAAAACATTTATGTAACTCAAAATGTTATTCTAATAACTTGTAATAACTGTCTTTATTTTATTTAATGTTCATTTCACTTGCATTGTAAAAATTAATGTTACATTAAGAAGTCACATCGTTTAACACACTTTCTTGAAATTTCACTATAAAATGTATCTACATGTAAATGTCTTTGTGTGAATATGTTATATGCACTGTTCTTACTATTTAAAAATATGTGAGAAATAATCATATTAAGTCCATATTATAACCCTTTCCTAAATTTTACCAAATTTCCTGCATTCTAAAACTATTTATACAATATCCCTAATATAAATCTATCTTTACACTTTGTGTTAAACACCTGTAAAATATTCACATGCCAAAATACTTTCGAAAAATTGAATTTTATTGAAACAAACTAAAATACTAAATTGAATTTACGGAAATAAGTTTATTTGACATTCCTGACATTTTTGTTGGTAGCACAATGCTTTTTATGATTAAATCAACTTGTATAAATGTTATTCAGATTATTTTGCCCAAAACAAATCCACTTTCAACCCATCGTGAACCAAATTATATCAAATGAATGTCTCGCACATGTATCATGCTTGAAATCACCCCTTTTTTTAAAGAAATTACTAGTTAAACTGTCCGATCTTTGTCTTACTCCTTTTTAAACATCTCAATATATATATATATATATATATATATATATATATATAACTTCTATTGTGTACGAAAAATTCAAGCAATATCAAACAATATTTAAAAACGTTTTTCTTGTTTGGTGTACTTTTATGGTTATGTGGCTTAGACCACGTTTGTCGCTTAACCATCGATATGTTTCAGTGATACAAATCCATATAAAAAGTGGTAAGTGTCCAAACATTTAGTAGTTAAGGCTCGAATTGCATATAATTTGAGTGAATTGTGTATCTGAATCGATTAAAATGTTGCAATTACTGTTTTGCTTTCCTTCCACTTTGATCACGTTTAGTAGGTTTATTTGAATATTTATTTTGGCAGGCGATCTCAACAAAAGCCCAGCGAAAACTGAAGGAATGCGAAGTTACCTCTGATATTCAGTCTTCGGCAGAAGAGGATTCTTTTTGGCTTAATTGAAAAAACTAGTTCGAGACCTGATAAACCATTACAACAAATCTGTAAACGTATAAAGGAAAGGTTTGCATCCTTGGAAAACATTTTAGTAAATTGTAATCAATCAATTGTAAGCAGTTGCAACAAATTCGCTGTTGTGGCTATGTATTAACTGTGTGTCGAAAGTCTACTCCAGATTCGTGTTGTCTTCCTTTAAATGGTACAGTCGTATAAATTTATAATATTATTCAAACCACAGACCTAATTGTTTCAGTTTGCAGAAAATTTACAAATTATGATCCCCTTTATACTTATCCCATTGATTCAAAAACTAAATATTAATGTAGTTAAAAATCTTTCTACTGAACTTCTATATTACTCTGTAAACAGTTTAAAATCAAAATGCATGTTATTACTGTATAAAGACAATTCGTTTGTTTCCTTACCTATTATACAATCCCTATTGGAAAAAGTTCAATCGCAGTAAATGTTCCATTTTTTTATAACTATGCGAGGTTTTATATAGTGCGAACTTAAATCGTTAACCCTAATTCCTGAAGGGCGTTCTTCACATTTTAAATGTAATTTAAGTCCCAATCAAACCAATGAAGCTAATTTGACATAAATAATTTAAGCTGACAGTTGACCCCTAATACATTTAAAATTTTCAAAGGGGTGGCTACCCTGCGCGAGGGATTAAAATTAAGGTAAATTTTTAATTGTAGAAGTATACTTGATGTGAAATAAAAATCGATGTGTGCAAGCAGATTCCCAAATATTTTATTCTTCAATAGTTAGAAAGAGAATGTTGTCAACAATACTTTACATTCACTCTGTATATAATATTGTCATTATTAGTATTTTTTTAGGCTTAAGTTGCTTTTTGTTTGTAATGTTTAGAAAACATTTTCTAAATATGAATTTGTTTATACTAATAGAATATTTTATTGCAGTATCATATATTTTTATTTTTCTACCTATTCACAAGTTTAAAATGAGTAACTTTATTGATAATTTAGATGTTCATTTAACCCATTTGAAGGTAACGCATGCAGTCTCAGATTACGTCTTTATGACGTCTAAAATATGACGTCATTTAGATGTGGCATATAACCTCTGGGCGAAGTCACAAAACGTCAAATTGCTGACCAATGTAAGTAGTATAGCTATGCCGATCCTGGGCCACTTTTCTACTATACTTTTTCTACGAGTGTTTCTGCTCAAGGTCATCACATTGCCTACGTCCAAGTACACGGTTTATCAAGGTCATCATCTTCAAGGTCACCTCGGCCACGTGGTAGGTAACCTCGCCTCTTCAAGGTCATGCTTGCACGAGTTCTTCAAGGTCAGTAGAAAAGTCACTAGAAAAGTTATTAGATTGTTCATTGTCCTGAAGATCATTGCCCTCAGTCTCAAGCAAGTCTATGCATGTTTCAAGGCCACGCCCTATTCTTAGAAACAAAGGGGGGCCCATTGTTTAAAGTCTATGCTTTCAAGGCCACATAAGAGAACAAAGACAATCTATTGTTTTGGCTGAGTCATTCTGAAATTCTAGGAAATCAAGAACAAAGACGAAGCATTGTTCAAAGTCTATGCTTTCAAGACCACATGAAAGAACAAAGACTATCTATTGTTCCGTTATTCTCAATTCTAGGAAATCAATAACAAAGGCGATGCATTGTTCAAAGTCTATGCTTACAATTTTCAAGGTAAAAGAACAAAAGCGATTCATTCTTCTGGTCGAGTTATAAAAATAAATTGTTATCTCAATTCTGAGAAATCATGAACAAAGACGATGTATTGTTCAAAGTCTATGCTTATAATTTTCAAGGTAAATGAACAAAGACGATTCATTGTTCTGGTTGATTTATAAAAATAGATTGTTATCTAAATACATCTCTTTCAAGAACAAAGGCAATCCATTGTCAACGATTTAAAGTTTATGCTTATAAGGTCACCTCTGATAACAAAGACGATCCATTATTCAGTTATTTTAAAAATAGATTGTTATCTCAATTCTAGGAAATCAAGAGCCCTGAGGTGCATGTTTCAAGCAATGCCACGCCTCGTCAAGTGCTCTAAACAGGTAGCCGTTCCCCTAAACAGGTAGCCGTTTCCTAAAAACAGGTAGCCGTTTCCTAAACAGGTCCGTTTCAAAACAGGTAGCTGTTTCGCAACCGTTTCCATACGAAATGCGATCTATTGTTCAGGTCGAGTTAATACATCTCAATTTAGGAAATCAAGAACAAAGACGATGCATTGTTCAAGCCGACGGTTCAAAGTCTATGCTTACAATTTCAAACATGAAGAACAAGACGATTCATTGTTCTGGTTGAGTTATAAAAATAGATTGTTATCTAAATACATCTCAATTCTAGGAAATCAAGAACAAAGGCGGTCCATTGTCAACGTTCAAAGTCTATGTTTATCATTTTCAAGGTACATGAGAGAACAAAGACGATTCATTGTTCTGGTTGATTTATAAAAAATAGATTGTTATCTAAATACACTTCGATTCTGAGAAATCAAGAATAAAGGATCCATTGCCAATGCTTCAAAGTCTATGCTTACAATTTTCTAGGTCACAGGGAGAACAAAGACGATCTATTGTTCAGGTCGATATAAAAATAGATTGTTATCTACATCTCATTCTGAGAAATCAAGAACAAAGAGGGCTCATTGTCAACGGTTCAAAGTCTATGCTTACAATTTTCAAGGTGAGAGAACAAAGACGATCTATTGTTATGGATGAGTCATAGCTTCTAAAATTCTGAGAAATCAAGAACAAAGACGATGCATTGTCGACGGTTCAAAGTCTATGCTTACAATTTTCAAGGTCACATTTGAGAAATTAACAAACACGATCCATTGTTCTGGTTGATTTATAAAAATAGATTCTAAATACATCTCTTCAAGAACAAAGGTGATCCATTGTCAACGCTTCAAAGTCTATGCTTACAATTTTCAAGGTAAAGAAAAAGACGATCTATTGTTGAGTCGTAGCTTTGAAAAGGTGATCCGAACTTATCCGACCTTACCCGAACTTATCTCTATATAAGTAGATAAAGAATAGTCCCATCAGTCGATACATTGCAATCGTCACAACAACAAATTACCTAAAGTAAAAGCAACTATTATTACTCACCAGTGTGTGCATCATATTTTTACAATCCTGACTAAAAGTTTTATTGTAAACCGAAGAGCAATTTGTTAAACGCAAAGAGTAACTATTATTACTCACCAGTTTGTGCATCATATTTTTACAATTGTGACTAGAACCGTTGTGAAGAGCAATTTGTTAAAAGTTCATTGTTACGTGTGCTTCATATTGCTAGCTATGAGTATGCCAAGTAGTAGTGAGATGGTTAATTTAACAAAGCGCATTGTTCCCTTTATTGAAAACAAAAAGGAATTTGCCAGGCACATCCGTATAGTTAACACCAATATCAAGCTATTGCAAGATATAATTAAACATAAAATTTATTTGAGACCAATGAAAGCTTGCTTAAGCTTGAGGGCAATTTAGCATTGCTCAAGTGCTATCTGGTTAGATTGAGACGGTTAAAGAACGCTTCAGAGAAAGTTGGTAGTGGAATTGTCAATAAAAAGGTATGCATAAATTACGTTGGTCTAGACTCATGTTTTAATGGTAGGCTGCTTACAGGAATTATAATCAATATGTCAAACATTAAGGACCCTTTGATATTTTTACTAAAGCATATAATAGTTTTGCACGTAAGGTGAAATTAATGTTAAGGCAATCTATGCTAAAGGTAAATGTGGTCTTAGGCTGCAATTTCATGCAACCCCAAAATCAGTATATTGAGTTGAAGACTTTTGCCACAAAAATTGCGTTATTGATATTTCAACCAATATACGTGTCTGGTACAATGAAAACGTGTATGATAAGTTACGGATAAAATTAGAGGAGTTTTCCGAAAGGGATTCCGGTTGGGCAGTACATGAAGTCTTACATTTAAAAGTGAATATTAATAGCTATGTCCCATTTAGAGGTGGTCATTCAACTATGTTAAAGTTCCACGCTTCATAGAAGTAAAGCATGCTGTTGTTAATGTTAAAAATAACGATGAGTTTGCTTCCTGTGGGCCGTTGTTTCGGCATTATATCCCTTTCACAGCATTCATATCGGACTTCTAGTTATCCTCATTTTAGAGATGTTTTGAAGTATGATTCAATTCACTTCCCATTCAGCTGATGATGTAAAAAATTTGAGAATCTAAACAACCTCGCAATTAATTTGTACTGCATAAATGGTAAAAAGTTGTACTTTGTATTGAGTAATCAGCAAAGCGATAAAGAACCCATAAATCTTTTAATACTTTCTGCCGGGATGACACTGTACACCATTTCACATGGATTAAAAATATGTCAGCTTTATTTTCAAAACAGATATGAAAACATGGTCATAAGAACGTAATTTGTTACCGATGTTTGAATCATTTTTTCTGATGTAGCTTCTAGAAAACATTTAACATATTGCAGTCAACTTAATCAATGCTCTACTAGGCTGCCTACCGAAGCGGAAATGAATTTACAGTTCAAAAATTTGCATTCAGGAAAAGGTGCCATTTGTCATTTATGCTGATTTAGAAAGTATTTTAGAGAAGTGTGCAAATGGTTCGAAGGTAATACTCTATTTCACTCCAAACACACACCTTTCAGTATTGCTTACTATTTGAAGTGTTCATATGATGATTCTTTATCTCGATTTAGGCTTTATAGAGGAAAGGATTGCATTCAATGGTTTGTTAACGAGCTTCAAAGTATTGCACATTGGGCTACCGAAATAATCAATCAAATAATTCCTATGGCTACTTTAAGTCTCAGTCAGGTTGAGCAATTTGAAAGCGCCACGATTTGTCACATTTGTCGAAAACCATTTACTAATTCTGATATAAAAGTTAGAGACCATAATCATCTTACGGGAGCATTTCGGGGGGCAGCACACCAGGCATGTAACCTAAACTATACAGACTCCCACATTCTGCCAGTTGTATTCCATAATTTATCAGGTTATGATTCTCATTTCATCATTAGAGAATTGGCTAGTGTTCCCGCTTTGATTTCACTGCTACCCATAAACAAAGGTAATGGAAGGCACCAAAATTAAGTTTAGATTTATTGACTCTTTCAGATTTCTGAGCAGTAGTATTGAAAAGTTGTCAGACTATTTGGAGGATAGTAAAAAAATTATTTCCCGCGCTAGTTGCAACAATGAGGAGGAATTTTCTCTAGTAGTTCGCAAAGGTGTGTTTCCTTATGAGTATATTGATACGTGGGATAAATTGAATGAGACCACGCTCCCTCCTAAAGAAGCATTTTTCAGTCATCTTAATAATGAGGTTAACGTTTGGAACAAATTTAGTATTAAATCGTTAGGGAGTACTGGATTTGTATCTAAAACAGACGTTCTACTTTTAGCAGATATTTTCGAAAACTTTAGGCAAACTTGTTTAAGTACTTACGACCTTGATCCTCTGCACTATTATACAGCTCCCGGTTTAGCATTCGATGCTATGCTTAAAATTACACAAGTAAAGTTAGAATTATTTACAGACATTGATATGCTAATGTTTATTGAGAGAGGGATTAGAGGTGGTGTAGCTCAATGTTCAAATCGGTATGCTAAAGCTAACAATAAGTACATGGGGAAAAATTTGATCCCACCTCCGAAAGTGTGTATTTAATGTACTACGACGTGAATAATTTATATGGAGCCGCCATGTCAGAATTTCTACCATTTGGCGATTTTTCTTTTGTTGATGAAGCTAATTTTGAAAGTTTAGATTTAATAAACCATCCTGATGATTCGGAAATTGGTTATATAGTCGAGTGTGATTTAGACTATCCTATAGAATTAATGGAGTCAAGTATCTACCCTGGCACCCAAATATGGTTACCCACCCTGATTAAAATGAAAAATTATGACCCTGTTCCAAAACTAATTTGAATTCTTGAAATTTAAAAGTTATTTAAAAATGGATTGAATTGGTAAAAGTCAGTATTTAGTTTTAAACAGTCCCCGTGGTTAAAAAAATATGTTTAAAACCCAGCTGAATCCAAAATGAATTTGATAAAAATTTTTAAATTAAGATTAAAGTTTTTGGGAAGTTGGAAAAGTACGTAAATAAACATTGTAAAAATGGGATCGCATGGTGCTCTCAATATCAAAAAAATTTTCATATTTAAATATTTAAATGTAGCTTATAAAATGAATAAGCTTAAGAATTTCAATAAACCAAATGATTCAGTGTTTTAATTTCAAAAACTTTTTATATAATTTTCATTAGGTTACAGTAAAGTTATAATATCTAACCTTTACAGGATCGGTAGTTTCATATATTTTCGGTTCCGTACAGTTATTAAAGGGACTTGTAAACGATACATTGTTATATCCGCCTTTTGGTTCCCATTATAAAAAAGGGGCTTAATAAAATGAAAATCTGGAAATTATGGTTGAAAACTTGGAAAAATTATTTACCGGGATGAAAAGGTTGTAAAAAATCAAAGGGTTCTACCCAAAAAGATCAATTAATGATTATAAACAGGTTTTTTTGATGGTGGCGTAATAAGGCGCTATCAAAACCTCATAAGATCAAAGAAACATGATGTGTTTACCATTAAACAAAATAAAGTCATACTCAATCCTTATGATGATAAACGCTTAGTAAATTTTGATTTCACTGATACTAGACCCTGGGGTACAACTTTCAGTAAACAATGAGCAGTCTTCAGGACAGCTTGCAGGAAGAGCTGCAGTAGTGATCAAATCTACAAAAAGTACCTGAAGCGTTCTTTTGACCTCTCCTGAAAACTATACATTTATATTGAATATATTGCAAAATATTGTTATTCCGATGAGTGTTTTAACTGGTGTGCTATAAACTCAAAGTGTGCAAATGAAGTAATTATTAAGACATTATTTGATAGAAAAATTATTAGACAATACCATTAAAAGTTTTACGAATTGTGTACCGATAAAGGTTCGTTAACCTCTAAATGTAGATAGGATTTTAGATGAATGAATTTACTTGGTGACATACCCTTAAAATTATAACAAGTTATTATGGGTGATTCATTTTGTACAAATGAAAAAATATTGTTTATAAAGACACTTTCTTTATAAGTGAATGTATGAGACAGCAGCATATTATGCTAATTACAAGTGCCTCGTATTTTAATTGAATATTATTAGAACAAAACATTACATATAAGTTTCAACCGTGGGAAAATGAAACACCACAAAATTTACTGGATTTGGAAAACATTGAGAAAGGTGATTCCTGCTTGGGATGGACATGTGGACCAGATTGGGAATATGGCCGTCTAGTAATTTAAACGATTATAGAAATACTTTAGGTTTACTATATAAGATGATGTAATATTTAAATAAATACAATTATAATTTTTTATGTGGTTTTAATTCATCTAAAAGTTACAAACCCTACAGCTATATTATAAAACTAAATCGTCTTTATTGATCCATGATCTTTCATCCAATCCCCACCACTTTACGAATAACTTGTTATTCTTGGAGCGAAGCACTTTTTCCACAAGGTACAATCAGGATACTTTGTTTTCTGTAATTCATGTTCATAAAAGCCTCCCAGTACAGGTGATCCTTTCATGTCCTCCAACATGTAGGGGTTGGGTTAGTAATGCAAACTTTCACAATCTTAAATAGTTCACTTGACCAATTGGGGTGTATCCTTTGGAAAATACTTTTAAATTACTGATTCGTACTATGTCACCCACACAATAACGATTCCTATCAACTATTTTTATGTGAGTGTTCTAGCTTTGTATGATTACCACATCTTTGGGCTTCATTCCTATAGTTCTATGCTTACGATTGTTATAATCCATCGTTAGGTTCAATTGTATCAATCCATTTATATTTACCCTGTAGGCTGAATGATTTATAGGGAGACTTAAGGTCCTGATCACGTTCCGCAATTGCTGCCTTCTTTGTGCTATAGGTGGAGTAATGGTTGACTCCATAACGCTGCATTAGTTTAGTAAATGCTCATTGTAGAATTCTTTTCCTGCATCTGTCTGCAAATTGGAAGGTTTCCGTTTGAAGATTGTGCATGGCCTTGAACTTCAAGCCCGTTTTTGTTTTTAATCCTTTGGTCCACAAGTATTTCGAAAACATAATACTAAAATATACTTTACCCTTATTTTGTTTGGCATATTGTTAAATTCAGCCAAATCTGCTTGCCAGATCATCATATCCTTAATTATTGTGCGCCTTCGTTTAAAATTTTTCTTGCGGGTGCAATTCATTGACGAGTTGTAATTTGGACATGATCCACAATTTCTTTAAGTTGATGTAGTTTTCCTCCAACACTAGATAAGCGTTAAAGTTCCTTTAACAGCTTTCTGAATTGCTTGCAGACAAAAATCAAGGTATCCTTTACTTATAGCATCACCATCTTCTTCCGGATCCGTAACTGGGTCAAACGGTTTCCATCCAAATTCAACCTTGTCGATAAATAGTATTGCTTGGTGATGACATCTTGAGGATCTATGGGGTTGGCAACATTGCTGAGTCTCTTATTCTCGATATCAATTGATTATCATCAATAAGTTGAAACTGAGGGGTTAATTTCTTAAATTGATACTGGGCATGTGACCGTCCAAATTTATCAAGAGGCATTTTAGTTATGATATGTCGACATCAATGCATTCTGATTTATATTGTTCAGAAAACTAGTGTTTGGTCTTTCAATGTATCCATCTTCATACAATTCCTTCTACAATTGATATTATATCATTTAGTGTTTTCCAGCCAATTTTTCTGCCCACAATACTTCTAGATCACGAATTAGTTCATGTACATCATTCCAATACTTATATTCAATCGGCCTGTTTGTTAATTCCTTAAAAACATAGCTCCACCTCCCTTGAGTTGTGGGTGATGACAGCAAGGGTTTAATTATTTGTGTATACTTTTGCTGCGGCTTCCTCGAATCTGTCCACTTACATCATAATCTCGCCTTGCAACATTCGTAGCTCTAAAATACGTTTATAATTCTTTCTATCCTTTGAATTTACTAGATTTAAATCGGGTTCATTCATAATAAGCAGATCATATAAACCTGGAGTCCCTTTATACGTGACACCATTTGATCATATCCTTTCCTTTAATTGTGATGGGGTATTACCAATTGCCCATTTGTCTGTTTTGGCGTCGTAGTGGACTCCATAAATGTGATCAATAGCACCTTCAAGATCCCTCATAATACGTTCAACATATATACGAGGTAATTCTTGGTACTGCTCGAGAAATTCTTCAGAGATGGGTTCATTACAGGAATCATCTGCGATACTAAGAGGTTCTTCCTCCTCGGCAGTAATCTCTCCTACGACAGATGTTTCTAGGAAAGGTGGTGTACGAGGGGGATTTATTTGAAACACGGAAGTTGAGCTAGGGGGTTTTAGCACCTTCCTTGGTGAAAGGAAGTGTGGGGGCTAGTAGTAGCATGTTTTCTTCGAAATATGAACAAAGGCGAGTTTTGGGTTTAACGGACTCCTTTGTTTTCTTATCAGGATGCATTTTATTCGCTATTTCAGTTAGGGGTTCTATTAGAGGTTTATAAGTACTTTCAAACGTTCTTTCATTATCAATGCGGGCAGTTTTAAGACTGTTGTATTTCTGCTGTATTATTTTACGAGCCTGAATAATTTTTCGCTTTAATTCATCTCCTTATTATCCATTGTAGCAAAAGGGCTGTTAATACCTAAACGGATATGTAACTACTAAACCACTGAAATCAGGCTAAGGTATTATATATTCATCAAACCTTTTCCTATAGCGACCATTATTGACTTCAGCATCCTTATTTATGACTATGAACCCAAACGGATCTATCCAGCACTTTGAACACATATCCCGAAACAATGTCATGCTTATGGTGGGGCTTATATGATCCTCATACACATGTTTTAGGTTTAATTCATCTTGCTCAAATAATATAATTAGATTCGCATTATCACGAATTAATTGCTTTGGAATTTTACTGTAAGTTTGACCCAAATAGAAACAGTCAATATCGTTATGCCTACCCATAGAAAAATATGCCCTTATGTTATTTTGCTTTTCACAGCGATATCCGAAGATAAAATAGAGTTTGATTTTTGCACAATTAGGCTCAATCACATCTTGATTTCACTGAAGGTAAAGTAACCTATATCCTTCATTGGAAGTAAGATTTCCTGTAAAAGTTTGTACTTGTTTTGATTCAATGACTTAGAGTATACGTATACATGTTTAAATTTCAAACCGTTTTTCTCAGTAAGCAAACTAATCATTGCGTTTGTTTTGCCGCAGTTGGAGGGCCAATATAATGCCACGTATACTATTAGGAAGTAAATCCGCCATGTTTTGAAGTACCAGACTTTTCATCAAAGTCATGATTTTGAATTAAGTTTTTGTTTCTGCGCAACTACTTTCATCTTTGATGGATGAAATGAAACTAAACGAATAATAACAACATTTTTATTTATATAATACAGATTATAATTTTTTCACTTCTCCAGTGAGTGGGTTGTACTGCACAATAGCATCATGGAGAATAAGACCATAGGCAACGATTCCATTATCGAAAGGTGTTAGAGATTCCATTTCCAATTTGATGTCTACTGTTGAGTTTTTTAAGGATTCATTCTGCTTAGAACAGTCCATTACAAATACTGGACATGACTTGAATTCGGTGTAGTTGAATACCGCATCTGTATTATCTTCATCATAGTAGTCACATCGGAAGTTCAAAAAATTGCGATAAGCAGGTATGTATTGGTTAGCACTGAAGTTCAAATGCATTGCTTCATAGGGTAATACTCAATTCAGATGTACTTTAAGGTTCCTGATGTTAATGTGATCAAAATTTCCGACTTTTGCAGACTTTGTGTACCTTTTACCTTGTTGGAATGCAATAATTATCCAGCGCGGTTTTTCCAGTTGCGTTGACGTTTTTATTGGCCATATATCAGAGGTTGCTTGTTTTAAAGCAGGTAATTCATATAACTCCCATTGACGAAATGGAACAGTAATAATAGAATTCTTATTTATTCCTTCAAAAAGTCCAGTTTCGCGGCATCACTAAGGGTTAAGTGTGGTACTTTCCATTGAATTTTATTTAGGTTATTTCCGCATCAACGTCACCATAGTAACAGTTTGTATCGCTTCTAGATCGAATTAAAATCAACTCTTGACGCATATTCACGATCACTTGACGATAATCCTCCATTATTCCAAATATGTGGTTCAATGGTATGCATACTGAAAGGATTTTTCGCCATTTCCCTCATTGAATTCTACTTGTAATGGTTCCTCATTCTTTGGTGACCACCCCAAATGGCTTAATGCTTTGCTCTTGCTTGTCGTATAAGAAATATATCCTTTAAGGTAGATGTTATGCCGGGATTTCGGCAAACGTCCACTCTTTGACCGCCTAACTCATAACGAATCTCTTCGAAAAGGAAGTTGGGGAAATTATTGGTTGTTGCATGATTTTCCTTCATCTTCTTTCTTCAGCTTACCTTCTATGTACAGAAAACTATCATAAGTAGCTGTAATTAGATCCTGACTTTGAATTAAAATGGTATTTCTTCGGAAGGTCCATACTTAGAAGAGCCATACGGAAGATATGTGAATATCTGATTTAATTATAGTATCATCAAAATGTACGTTTTGAAAGATGTTTAATGATTCGGTCATTGTGTAGATGCAATGAGGGTTGATGAGTAATTAAAGATTTACTAAGGGATGATGTCTTTTATATGAATTTCTTTTCAAACCTATAAATTAATTGTTATTAATTATGCCTTTTACAGTTTGTTTACCATATTTTTAAGAAGGCACTATAAATTGTTATACAAAGAAAATCCTTGTTCAATTAGCAATTATGAATGCAAACCTATTGTTATTTATAGCGAAACTTTTTCCTCATAACACATTTTCATTAATTATTATATTAATTATAATGTTGTTTTGATAAGTTTTAAAGTTTTAAAATAATTTTAAGAATGCAGATGCATTGTGTTGTTTTATACAAAGAAAGTCTTTATTAGCTTGAATTTTTACACATCCTACAAATTTTTAAGAATGCAAATGCTATTATTAACAAAGAAAGCTCATTGTTCAATAAAACATTACATATTTTAGATAAATGCATTCAGCTTCACGTGTGTAAGCGGGACATATCATTGTGTAAAAGAGATAGACATTAAACAAGTGAACTTCAACAATTTAAATTTCTTAGAGATACATTAATTCTATTAAAATGTACGCTTTGAAACACGTTTAATGGTTTGCTCACTCAGAACTTTCAATCCAATTGATGTTAAAAGTATTTCTCTGCAGATGTTAACTGCAATGAGGGTTGATTGGGTCTTTGTATGAAGATGTCCTGTGATTAATTCGCAGACCCATGTTCTTTTAGTTCTAAGCGTACCGTGAATGGTTCACTTTCACCAAAGTCTATTAACTCACCCTTTTGATTTGTCAATTTGATTGTTATATTACTGATTATGTCTGTGTTTATTTCTAAATATTGAGTGTTGGTTGGAACTTTATCCAAACGATAGCCTGAGGGCACGGAAACGTCAATTTCGTATATTACCTTTGCAGGTTTACCGTTTCGATAAGATCCCTTTATAATGTTGCACTCCACATGCAGATTAGTGTGTTTAATTATTTGGATGTCTAACGCAGATGTGTAAAATTCGCTTTTAATATTCTAGGCTCAAACCCGAGCATGCGGCCAATGCTACTCTTTTAGTAAAATCGATCTCAAATGAACTGTTTATCTCACATTAAGCGTATTGTTGTTTGCCCTAATGAAAAATTTTCTGTGGGTATCTTTGATTTCAAGTAAGCACTAATTTCATCTAACTCATAGGCACCGTGTGGAATATTAATCACTGCAAATGAGATGAATTTGTTCTAAAATAAAATCTATCGTTGCCGTATAAATGTTTCTAATGCTGTTGCACCCGTAAAATCCCACCAATCCAACAACGTATTTCTTCTCCAAATCTAGCTCTATCGGTGGGTAGAAGTTGAGCTAGCTATGTTACCAACACCTTCTAAACTGAATGTTATTGACATAACTGAGAAAATTTAAGGTTATGTCGATTATTTATATAGAAATTGTAGGCATAGATGATCTTGATTGTAATTATAATAAATTTTACATCCCCGAAAGTAGTTAATCGCTTCAACTGGTGGTCGAAGATTACCGAAACTATCGTAATACCATACCTTTTCACCACGCTTTTTGTAGCAAACCCAATGTGTACCGGTCCCTCTGACTATCTAAGTTGATGATTCCAGATTCATTTTTCTGTGGTAATTTAGGCAGGCTATCTCTCATAAAAATACCCTAAAGTATGGTACATTTTGTGTATTTCTTTAAATCAATATCTGTTAACGCTCTTTCGGGTAATCTACTCAGTTTTTGGAAACGGTTTTAAGTATAATGCACCACCAGATTTGTATGGTTTTAGATAGAATGCGCCACCAGCGATCGATTCCATCATACGATTATGGCGCGATGTCTCCTCTTGCAATTTTTGGCATTTTTGCATCATTGACTGCTTTGGCAATTCCGATGCACCGCCAGCTAAAGCACCGATTGCTGATAATCCTGCGAATAACGGAATAAGAAATGGTAAAACACCTCCTTGTTTAGGTAAGGGAATTACTCTAGGAACTTTAATGTTTTCTTTCCCCAACCTTTTTAACACGTTTTGCCGTTGACAGTGCTGACTTTATTGTGTCGGTGAAATCTCCGTTAGCTTTCATTTCTTTAGCTATTGTTTTCGTACATGCAATAAACTTTCACCATTCTTCTTCTTGGACCGACGTTTAAACCCCATCCCAAATTTTCTCTTTGCCTTCATGGTGGTACGACTGCTAAAGCTGCAGCTCGTTCACCTAATGTTGCGTCTGCTGATTTAAAGCGTTCCCAAGCTTTTTCTTCTAAAATTTTATCTGCTCTATGTCGACTTTCTAAATCTTGGTAGTCTCTATAACTGATATCAAGTTTGCACTGCGCATCTAATTGATTAATACCGGGGTCGCCGCGTGAGTCGTTTCTCTAATTTTGTACCAGGACCACAATACTGGTAACCGGGTAAATGCAATTCCACCGGTAGTTTATTGATTAGCGTATTCACTAAACCACCTGCACTCTTCCGCTTCTTACCTATCATTGTTCACCTTGGGGATAGGGTAGGGTATTTATACCTAAAATCGTAAAAACTTTATTTTTAGTAAATGCTATACATTAGATAAGCAGGGCGATAGTACAATATTTCCATTAACATACAGTGTTATGTGAATTAATATTATACTTGGCATTTATAACATCATCAATGTCTTTATAAATGTCATCATCACCGAATTCCTTCTCACGAAAACGACGGTAGTCAACCACTTGTCGTATGAATTTTTCATAGAAACACACCAGATTGTAAGATTCAAGAAATTCCAATCTATAGCTTATTATATCCTTCAAATCGAATAGTTCTTCTATGTTATGGGCATTGAATGTACACGAACAACAGTTGTAGTTTTCTATCATAACAGTTTTCAAAATTCTCTCATATCCTTTAATCAATTCCCAATTGTAATAAATACCGAGATTGCTAGATAGAGATTCGTAATCTTGCTCATGTATTGTATCTTCCTCGTTTACATGTGACCAATCAATTTGGCTTTCAATTTCTTGGGATCGAGAAATTGTATTTCATGAATACCATCTTAGAAGTTCATTCCATTCCTTCACGTCTAATATCACGCTGTTGCCACATCTCATACGCACTACTGGTGCAAGGTTAAGGTGTGTACTGTGTCCAATTTCAATATGCGTATCGTTATATAGTTTATAGGAAGCACAACCGATTAAGTATTCATTAGCTGCCTCTTTATACACCTCATCCCTATGTTGAAATGATGGCCAGTCGGAATAACCTTCATCTTGTTTCTCTTCATTTTTGCTACTACTACTGCCATTACTATTTTGACAGCATGAACAACAAAATGTTAAATTATTATTCATATTGTTATTACATGAAGTATCCAGGAGCGATTTTATTGCTTTTTTCATGACTTTAGTTGTCCACAACCGCACTACGACTAAACACTACGAAATGAGCATGTTTACATATGGTTGTAGGAATGTTATATGATCCAGCAAAGGTATGTTAAGTACATCAAACTTCCCATAATATGTGTATTTACTTAAATCAATTTTATCTGTATATTGTGGTAGTCTTATAAAAACGTTTTACTTGTTAGATGACCTAATCAGTCTGAACAATGCATCGTCTTTGTTCTCAATTTCATAAGCTACGACTCAACAATAGATCGTCTTTATTCTTTACCTTGAAAATTGTAAGCATAGACTTTGAATTGACAATGGATCACCTTTGTTCTTGAAAGAGATGTATTTAGAATCTATTTTTATAAATCAACCTAAAATGGATCGTGTTTGTTCATTTCTAATGTGACCTTGAAAATTGTAAGATAGACTTTGAACCGTCGACAATGCATCGTCTTTGTTCTTGATTTCAGAATTTTGAAGTATGACTCATCCATAACAATAGATCGTCTTTGTTCTCTCACCTTGAAAATTGTAAGCATAGACTTTGAACCGTTGACAATAAGCCCTCTTTGTTCTTGTTTTCAGAATTGAGATGTAGATAACAATCTATTTTATATCTCGACCTGAACAACAGATCGTCTTTGTTCTCTCGTGTGACCTAGAAAATTGTAAGCATAGACTTTGAAGCATTGGCAATGGATCGCCTTTATTCTTGATTTCTCAGAATCAAGTGATTTAGATAACAATCTATTTTTTTATAAATCAACCAGAACAATGAATCGTCTTTGTTCTCTCATGTGGCCTTGAAGATGATAAACATAGACTTTGAAGCGTTGACAATGGACCGCCTTTGTTCTTGATTTCCTAGAATTGAGATGTATTTAGATAACAATCTATTTTTTTATAACTCAACCAGAACAATGAATCGTCTTTGTTCTCTCATGTGGCCTTGAAAATTGTAAGCATAGACTTTGAACCGTCGGCTTGAACAATGCATCGTCTTTGTTCTTGATTTCCTAGAATTGAGATGTATTAACTCGACCTGAACAATAGATCGCATTCTCGTATGGGGGGAAACGGTTGCGAAACAGCTACCTGTTTTGGGAAACGGACCCCCTGTTTAAGGAAACGGCTACCTGTTTTTAGGAAACGGCTACCTGTTTTTAGGAAACGGCTACCTGTTTAGAACATACCTGTTTAGAGCACTTGAGGAGGCGTGGCATTGCTTGAAACATGCACCTCAGGGCTCTTGATTTCCTAGAATTGAGATAACAATCTATTTTTAAAATAACTGAATAATGGATCGTCTTTGTTATCAGAGGTGTGACCTTATAAGCATAAACTTTAAATCGTTGACAATGGATTGCCTTTGTTCTTGAAAGAGATGTATTTAGATAACAATCTATTTTTATAAATCAACCAGAACAATGAATCGTCTTTGTTCATTTACCTTGAAAATTATAAGCATAGACTTTGAACAATACATCGTCTTTGTTCACGATTTCTCAGAATTCAGATAACAATTTATTTTTATAACTCGACCAGAAGAATGAATCGCTTTTGTTCTTTTACCTTGAAAATTGTAAGCATAGACTTTGAACAATGCATCGCCTTTGTTATTGATTTCCTAGAATTGAGATAACAATCTATTTTTAGAATAACGGAACAATAGATAGTCTTTGTTCTTTCATGTGGTCTTGAAAGCATAGACTTTGAACAATGCATCGTCTTTGTCCTTGATTTCCTAGAATTTCAGAATGACTCAGCCAAAACAATAGATCGTCTTTGTTCTCTCATGTGGCCTTGAAAGCATAGACTTTAAACAATGGGCCCCCCTTTGTTTCTCAGAATAGGGCGTGGCCTTGAAACATGCATAGACTTGCTTGAGACTGAGGGCAATGACCTTCAGGACAATCAACAATCTAGTAACTTTTCTACTGACCTTGAAGGACTCGTGCAAGCATGACTTTGAAGAGGCGGGGGGGGTTACCTACCACGTGGCCGAGGTGACCTTGATAAACCGTGTACTTGGACGTAGGGCAATTTGATGACCTTGAGCAGAAACACTCGTAGAAAAAGTATAGTAGAAAAGTGACCCAGGATCGGCATAGCTATACTACTAATGTACCCCAAACAGTGACGTAATAAGTACGTCATCTTGCTATCTGGACTATTATTAAAATAAAATTAGATAATTGGTTAGATAACAGAGTTGTGATCCTTAACCTGAATACAAGCTATGCTTCAGCAGGTAATTTTAGTTTATTTCATACATATATATTTTATAAGTGATTATACCAACTATACAATGTAATAGGATTTATGATTCAAACTGATACTGTAACTGTATTAAATAAACCACATTATTATTATTATAATTTGAAATCACTATGGTACTTATTGTAACTTTTATATATTCGAGAAAACTGAAGCACGGTATTTGACAAGAGTAGTACACGACTTTGGCCCACGCTTGTATCATTGTTCTTTTTATTGGCAACTGTCTACTACGATATACAAAAAGTGCTTCTGGCAAAGTTGTGTTTATACATAATTAATATCTAACAATAAGTCAATAACCAACACATGATTTGTGTTTTACAAAATACTGTTTTAAATTATCATTCCACTTTGTTTTATAATCGCATTGATCATATTTAAAACCAGTACTTGAGCTATGTATTATACAATGCTGCTTTAAACCACATTTCCATTTTGTTATATAATCACAATGATAACATTTATAAACAGCTCATGATTTATGTATTCCTAAATGCTGTCATAAATTATCTTTCCATTTTGTTATAAAAGCCTTGTTATACTCAGTGGTTGATGCTGTGTTTAACACAGTGTCGTTTTAATATACTCTTCCATTTCGTTATAAAATCACATTGATCACATTTATGCTCAAGACTTGGACTGTGTACTACACAATGTAGTTTTAATCCACTTTTCCCTATTGTTGTATAATCACATTGTTACATTTATAATCAACACTGGATTTGTGTTTTAAACTATGCTGCGTTAGATGACCCTTCTGTTTAGTTGTATGATCACATTTACAACCAGCACTTAAACTGTGAGTATGCATCGCGTAATGCCGTTTTAAATGGTCTTTCCGTTTTGTTATGTAATCACATTGGTCACATTTATAAGCAGGACTTGAACTGTGAATCACATAATGCAGTTTTAAACTACCTTTCCATTTTGTTGTATGATCACTTAATCACATTTATAACCGGTACTTGAATTGTGTATTACAATATGCTGTTTTAAACTATCTTTCCATTTTGTTATATATTGAACACTTGATTTTTGTTTTTTTAAGCAAGCTCTCCATTTTGTTGTATAATTGCAATAGTCACATTTTTAACCAGTGCTTGAATTGTGTACTGCACAATGCAGTTTTAAATTGAGTTTCCAGTTTGTTATATAATTACATTGATCGCATTTATAAGGAGCATTTGACCTGTGATTATTAATACAATGCCGTTTTAAACCAGTCTTCCATTTTGTTGTATAATCACATTGGTCACATTTATAACCAGTGCTTGTATTGTGTACTAGACAATGCTGTTTTAAATTGGGTTTCCAGTTTGTTATATAATAACATTGATCGCATTTATAAGGAGCACTTAAACTGTGAGTAATAACACAATGCCGTTTTAAACTACTCCTCCATTTTGTTGTATAATCACATTGGTTACATTTATAACCAGTGCTTGTACTGTGTACTACACAATGCTGTTTTAAATTGTGTTTCCATTTTGTTACAAAATCACATTGATCACATTTGTAATTAAAAGATGAAGTCTGATTTATAAGATTATAAGTTACGTTGCGGGTCACTGTTGAGGATGAAGTAGGCTGATTAGGTTCAATATTTGTGGCGGGTATGACATTATTTTGCTTTATATGGTCTCGATCAGTTATACCAGGGAGTTGTAATATATATATTATAACTCCCTGAGTTATACTAACAAGATTTCTTAAACCTTCGTCGTCTTCGCCCTTTTTTTCAATATTCGCAGTATCTTTCAAGTCATTGTCAATATCACCACCAGAATTGTAATCAATTTCTTTTTTTATTAGATCCTTGTTTACAATAACATTTTGTTGGTTAAACAGTACATTTATTTCTCGTTCCTCGGTAGGTTCTACTTTTATAAGTTGCTTATCAATCTCATACGACATTTCTGAGAGAACGTACTGTTTTAAAATTAAATCTCATTAAAATTTTTTTTTACAGTAACCCACGAAAAACGCAATTTTGTTGCATAATTACGTGAACGTCGTTTCTACAGGCGTTTTCGTAAACTTGATCAGATGACACTGAGTCCGCACTTTGAATTTTAATATTTCTAGACCTAAACGCCTTCGTCAACGGCCGCGAAATAAATGGTTCACTGATCCATACCGAAAAATAGAAGTCAGAGACGCGCATGTCATCAGCGTTTGATGACGTTTACATTTACAGTATTGCCAGATTGAACAGGAAATACTTAATTTTCCATCGAATAATATTTCTTATTCAACCACAAATAAATATTAATTACTGAATTGTTGGTTGCATAAATAACGACACATATATTTGTAACTGTTCTCACATTTTTTCGATAAGTAAATAAATAAACAAGCAACTAATTAAATGATTTATTAACAGATAGGTAAGCTATTTCAAAATTTTCAAAACCTGATTCATTTTCTAAATCTGATCCATTATTAGTGTCATTGTCATCATTTTCAAAATTTTAATCAAAGGACGGACTTCTGGGCGCTGAAATATTCATTCCCTTTCATACCACCTAAAAATTTCTTGTTCGGTGTGTTTTACAGGAGTAACTAGTAATGCCAATATTTTTTGCAATGTCCCAAATTAATTCAGTTGGGTTGAATATGCAATGGTAAGGTGGAAGACGTAAGACTTTGTGTCTTAGCTTGTTTATATGATCGCAGGAATTCCACTCTTTTCAAATCCACATTCGGTAGTTCCATGAGTGCACGTTGTGGATTATCCTTCATCCATTTAAATCCAAGTTCTTTGAGCAATTTTCTCAAAGAAGTGGTACTGCCACTGAATAATTCTCTATCTTTTAGTCTGGGTCACAGGGATTGAATGGTTATGTGTTGTTCTAAAACCATACAGGATAAAACGTTTTTATTATATTAATGTCTTTAATGATACATGTTATAAATAGTATTACGAATACTGCTTGTATTTAATGTTGCTGTGTTTGGAACTCGCTTAGAATCGCAACGATCTTTCTTTGGAGACTTTAATTTTACATTGTTTTTCTCTGCTTGAGAGATTCTTGTTTACTGCCCTTAAACTGACGTTTAGAGCAGCAGCTACACGCTACAATAAAATACTCTTACAGTACAATTATTTTATATGTATTACCAAATTTTACCTCGAACTGCATTTAAACACAACAGATGCCCATTATTATCCCTTTCTTGCTCGAAATAGCTAATTAATGATGGCATGACTTCTTTTCATTGACTATCCATTTGCTTGAGCATTTTGGCAACCGAAGAATGAAAATACAGATCTCACTATTACAAATTGTTGACACAAAAATCAATCAAACATGCCTGTCAGAATAATGTCATCCGTAACCTCAAAATATGGATGAATCGATGAATAAAAGACGGCAACACAGCACAATCTCTGAAAGTGACTAGGTTTACGTCGTTACTTCCTGTCGTGTTGATTAAAATTTTGTCACACAATTTTACATTGAGAGGCGTCTAAACCCATCAAAAACAAGGTTGTGCACTTACATTATTTTATCTTAAAAGTATTATATTAATTGGATTACCTTTAGAGTTTTTTTTTACAAATTTTATTATACAGTAAGGTCCGAAAGTCCTGTCACCACCCCCTATTTGTGTGATGATTGTATGTGTATTTGCGAACAAGCCACAGCATATGTTGATAGTTACAGTTTTAGGTTGTTTAGTGGTCCAGAATTCAGTATGGACACCGTCTTTGTCACGACACAAAATGATGCGGCGCCAGGTCCGGTGTGAGATTTTCCGAAGAATAGGCAGGGTGATATCCTTGAATGCCTCGCTAACAGCTTCCTTCAATGCTTCAACAGACTGATATCGTTGTTTCAAGACCTTCTGCTTAATTATTCCTCACAGAGAATTGTCGCATGACATCTGGACTCCTGGGAGGCCACTCGATCGGCGTTGGCAGATGCTGCGATCCTCTCCCTATCCACCTCTGGGGTAGCACTTCATCCAAGAATTCTCGGACACGGAGAGCGTAGTGTGCAGGAGCTCCATCTTGTTGAAGCCAACTGTCCTCAAGAATGTTCAGTCTTTGAAGCGGTGGAATGAACCATTCCTGCAACATTTCCAAGTAAGAATGTTGATTGACAGTACTGTAAAAAAATACGGCCCTATCAGATGCCTACTGGACATTGCTGCCCAGATCATAACATGTGTTGGATTATTTTCTAACTCTTCTTCCATAATATGGATTTCCTTTGCTCCAGAAGAAAATACCCCTATTCCGACAAGATCGGTAAATTGCACATTCGTCTGAGAAGAAAACTTTGCCTCGCTGCGGGAGTGTCACAAACACATCGAGTAATCTTGATCAAGCTTCATGTCTTCGCCGAATGTCCTCATCACTCAACTCGTTTACGAATGTTGGCTTAAAACATTTTAATTCCTGATCTTTTTTCATGTGTGTCAGCATAATCGTTTTTGGAATTCTAATGATTTTTTATGGGAGATCTTGGTCGCAGAATCCGCCACCGCTGCACAAGTTTCTTGTCGTGTTGATGGTCGACCTGTCCTCTTTCCATCCAGAACGGATCCAGTTGTGAACAGTTTGTGTTGCCATCGCAGTATCGTTCTCTTGGGTGGCGTTTCTTTATTGAATCGTGCCGCAAAATCCCCTTGCACATCTCTCATGGTTTTCCCGGAGTGTGCACGTTCATGAGCCCATGCACTTCCCAAAACACGTTCTTCCACACTATACGTACTTGTGTCCATCTCCTGAAAAGAAAAATTACATATAAGTATGCATCAAAACACAAAAAAAGGGGGGGGGGGTGACAGGACTTTCGGACCTTACTGTACAATTTGCGATGGAAACGTAGACACATAAGACATGGAAATGCGCCATTTATGACGTGTGCGCCACTTTGTTTGACTTTAACTATAGTTCTTCTCACCTTTTTGTTGTGCGTCATCAATTGTGATGTTATATCCCGTATTCAGCGTGTGAAACTTTATGCGTGGAATTTTATAAAATTTTAGTTGTTGCCACGATTGTATTCAGCCAAATACGAAAAGAAATTAATAGCTATAACATTTAAAGAGGGTAGCAAAGTATGTATGTAATTATCAAAACATTTAAGTTAAAAAGTTAATAGTTAAAAGACATATGTTCAATTATAGTTAAAAAATCGGTTTTTTGTAAATAGCTCGAAAACAATTAAGTTTACAAAAAATTACAAGAATGCATTTCGATTACAAATTTTACTTTCTATCTAATACCAAAAAAATCGTGTGGACGGGTTCCAAAATCGAGTTTTTTGGAAATATTTCGAAAATGACAAAATTTTCGAAATAATTGCAAAAACACTTTTTATGAGAAATTTTATTTCCTATCTAATCATATTGAAGTTTCGGAGATATTTAGGAAAAACCGGCTTTCTAAAGTGACGGTTTTATGCCAATATCTTGTAAACCGTTTGTTGTACAGAAAAATTATAGGTACAAAACAATCAGTCGCTTTGGGTAGTTGACATCTATATGTGTGCCAAATTTCAAGCTGATATGTTAAATCCTTCGAAAGTTATGGAGTACACACACACACCCACGCACGCACCCACACACACACACACACTCACTCATTCACTCACTCACTCCTTCACACATACACTCTCACTCACTCACTCACTCACCCACACACTCACTCACACACACTCACTCACGCACGCACGCACTCACTCAGTCACTCATTCACTCACATACACACACACACGCGCACACACACACACACACACTCACACACACACACACACACACACACACACACACACACACACACACACACACACACAACACACATACACTCACTACACACAACTCACTCACACACACACTACCACACACACACGATACTCACGCACAGCACCACCACACACACACACACGTACGCATGCACGCACGCACGCACACACACACACACAAATTACTTTAAAATAAATAAATGAGCGGCAATTAAGTAAGCAGGTAATTAGACATAAATTGGTTATAATCAAACTTTTATTGCTAATGCACGATGCACGTGTTGGTTTTAGTAAATATTTAAAAGACAACAACAAACTAGGATTATCTTGATGGAGATAAGCACGATAAAAATGAGTAGAATGTACTTGTGATTGCAGATTGCAGAAGTTGATCATACACTGAACTTGTTACGGAACTCTTAATTAAAACAACTAAAATATTAAAAACGCTTTTATTTATCAGAGCAAAATGGTTGAAAAACAAGTATTATATAGTAACTTGATTAACTCATCATTTAAAATTAAGCGTATAGTAAAAACTTATTTACAAGAAATCAAGCATTGGTAAATTATTATTTAATCTAAAATATACAAAACATTAACGTATAAAGTTCACATACACCCCAATGGTAATCATGCAGCGTCGTTTTGTTGTAGCGGAACCATTTAGAATTCTTTTCAAGGAAACGTAAATGGTAACCTAGCGGTGCTCATCCAAAGGAATCAAAATATTTCTCATTACCATTCTCGTCAATGTAGATAATGGTCCAATGCTGATCAGGTTTGTTTGCAGGATCCTTGTTCACGATAATTGCACACGGCCGAGGTGTGTGTCTCGGTAGTTGATTAGAAGCACATACAAGCCGAAACACGTTCTTTTTGTGGCTGGGGATCGATTTCAAACATCTCAACACTTGTACCGCATACATCTTTGAAATTGGTATGTGTCCAGTTTTGCAGTAGTAAGGAATTTTCCAGTGGCGAAACTACAAAATTTTTCTGGGGGGGACCAGGCCCCACGGGCTCTTTTTGGGGAGGGGTGCGTATAAAAATTTTGTTGGGGCGTACACACCACTTTTTTATAGATGCATACGCATGAAAACTACGTCAATCTTGTTTTCACTCTCAATTTTAAACAGTTTTGGTTTTCATCATCATAGTTTGTCATATACCTACTTTAAGTAAAAGACTTTCTTGTTTTCACATTTTATTTAGGAAATATAACATATAAGTATGAATAAAAAAAACTTCAAACTAATTTTAGTTTTCTATCTGTTTTATAAAACAGGAGAACTTGTTCAGCCGACAATTTCTGCTTAACTAAAGCATTTTCGATACAGAGAAGTGATAAATTTGAAAATCTATTTTGTACCATTGTGGTTCTCAGCCATGTTTTTATCCACCTCATAGCGGAGAAACTTCTTTCGCAACCAGCTGAACTGATTGGAAGGCCTACAGCAATTTGTAGTAATTTATAAAGATTTGGAGTCAGATCCCCCTTTACATGAACTTGAGATTTTCCAACGTGATTTCAAGATTTTTATTTTTGAATAAATTTCGTATCACTAAAACTTCAGCTTGAAGTGTTGAGATTTCGATATTGAAGGCCCTCTGATAATTGGCGACGAACTCAAATGCTTGGTCCAAATCTAGCTTCATAAAGGAATCATGCAAGGGGAAGATTTTCAAATCGTTTTTTCATATTGCCAATCACGTTGTCCATGACTTGGTAGTAAATGTTGACTTTCCAGTATTCGGGAGCTGTAGTTCCTGCAGGTATGTCGATCAGAGATGATTTACCCAGGGTTGAGTCAGATAGATATTCATTAAGCCTTTGTGGTTGCTTAATTTTTTTTGAAATCCTTAAAGGCTCCAAACAAATGTCTTTTTCTCCTGAGAATTTTTCTATTTCACTCCACAGGTCCTCAAATTTGTTCCTCTTCTCTTCAAAGCTACTTATAGTGCTATCTATGATATCACTAGCCTGACCTAGTGTGGCATCTTTTCTCTGAAAATATTTACTCAGTACATTTGCGACCATTAACACTGAATGGAAGACGAACAAGCAAACGATAAATTGTGGCTTTATCATTGATGCATGTATTCCAAGTGCTTCTACAGAATTTTTGTCTCGCCCTTGTTCAATTTCCTCATCCAGAGTATTTCGAATTTCTTGGAAATTTTTCAAAAGGGATTTGCAATTTTCATAACGACAACTCCACCTGGTACTGCTAAGACTTCCCATTTAGCCCCCCGACTTTATACCTAGAGCATCACGGGCGTTTATGAGATGAGAGTGATGACCGGGTTGAGAAAAGTGGACGTATATTGTCTCCAGAGTGTTGAAAAATGCAGCAGCAGTAGACAACTTAGCACAACTGTCGACAATTACCAAGGTCATCCTGTGTGCCAAGCAATGAAAGTAAATTGCTTGTGGATGATCCTCCCTTATTTTGGCTTGCAGTCCTTGGTGTTTCCCAGACATAACACTGGCTCCATCATAAGATTGGCCAATTAATATGGCGTTATTCAACAAACTGCATTTACTTAGATACTTTTTAATAAGTATTTTTAAACTCTCGGCATCTCTAGAAGAAGAACAATCTACGAAACCAAGAAAACGTTCCTCAACTTCCAAGCCTACGGTATATCTGATTGCCACGGACAATTGTTCTTGTTTGTAGCACCTAGCTTCATCAACCATTATCGAGAAAAAACCACATTGCGGCACTTCTTCTACAATCTGTTCAATAACAAGTTGAGATGCGATGCTTATTATTTCATTTTGTATTTTGGAACTGCAATAACTGATATGTCTGTCTAGATGCATCGAAAATTCGTGTCATGTTTTGCATAAGTTCACCCAACTCCAAAAATTTCCTCGGTTAGTAGATGTTGCGTCTTCTCGGTGTCCTCGGAGTGGCAGCCCTTGACGTGTCAAGTATAAAATCATGTCGATTAATTTTATCGTATAATCTCGGTTCTGTATTATCATTTCTTCATGTTGTATGGTTAGCTTCTTATGAACATCTCCGGCCTTCAAGGAATGCTTGTAGCCTACAAACCTTTGCATACAGTTACTGTGAGCCAAAGAGGTGTCATGTTTTTTCAGCGACTCACTTAGTTTCCTCCAATTACTGAGCCCATTCATCGAAAACTTTTCATTTTGATCTCGAATATTTGCAGAATGCCGAAAATGTCTGCAGACAAAGCAGAACGCTTTATCTAACTTCACACTATATTAAATCAACTGATAAGTATCAAAGAATTGAGACGAAAACGATCTCCGTCTATCTCCAAATGAACTTTTTGGAAAAACAACCCCTGGGCCCCTTGGCTGCGAAGGACCACTATCAAGAGTTCCCAGATCTTGATCTTCTGGTTCATTTCGTCCTCTTTGATTTGTTTCTGCAGATGTAAAAACATCGGATGTTTTGCTACCTTGCCCTTCTTCAGCGGCTTTATTTACATCTTCTCGTATGCCTCCACCAACATTTTCTATATTTGAAGTTGAAGATTGTGTTAATTCACAAGCTATCTCAATATTTGTTGTTGAGTCACATACTGGAGTAGACGTTTGCCTTGTCTCAGTCTCATCTTTGTCGGGTTGATTTGTGGCAGATTTGAAAAACGATCGTATGTCTTTGAATTTCTTCATGTTCAAACCGCCCACAATCTGCAACGCAAATAAAACAAATTTATAAACACCGAAGCTAACTGCTCGGACACTGATGGGGAAACAAGTAAAAGGCGTGAAAGAAAGTACAAATCAAAATCCTTTGCAGTTTTAACTTTAAACTATTATTCTTATTATTAGCTGAAACTTGTGATGCAATCTTTCCTTTTTTTTTCACCCATCAAAATTTTAACATCTTATAATACTCTAAAACAAACATACAAATAAGTAAAATTACCTTAGTCCTTAGTTGTTTGTGGCAGTTGGCCTTGACAGTGGATATTTGTTTGCTTTGATGTTTTATTTCACACAGCACTGTGCTGTCAACACAGAAGACTCAGAACATGGAACACCGAACACAGGTTATATTGGCACTTGGCTCGTAATAATAATAATAATATTACATAAAACATTAAACATAACTGTAACAAGTTAACAAGTACTAACCCCATGAATTCATCGTGCGTTGCAGTGTTGCTTATATAGGTACCGATGACGCAAGCAACCCTTCTCGAATCTTCTAGAAGTTCGATGACTAATAATTTACGTAAGCTGCTGTCTGCGTCTACCGAGGCATCGTAATTATGATTCATACATCTAGATTGTTCGGAATAATGAGTCACCATTTCCGGTATGTTACACTATTTTTAAGTTTCAAGTCTCGCTTCCTTTATAAAACGTTATCTTTTAGAATGTTAATGTAAACTGTATGTAAACTAATCTACTCTACTAATCTTTGCGGCGTCTTTATGCTTGCTGGATTTACTACATCGTGAAAGAGGAACTACACGTGCTATTGTTTATGCATCAACACTCAACGCATATCAGTATCATGAACCAAAACAATTCCAAGAGCAGCACAGTCACAGTCAGCAGTCTACCGCCGCCGCGCCGCTTAGCTAAACAAATATTATTTCACCGATACAACTTATGCTCGAATGACGAATATTCTAATGTCCTTACATAATAAATAATAATTGTACTTATCACTATGTCACTATTATTACTCGTTTGTTTATCGCACTGGTTTAAGATTTAACGAATTAAGTTGTTAGATGGAATTTAAGGTAAGAATGAAAATGGGGAAGTGCTCCGATTTTCTGGGGTGTGTCACGGCTTACCTGGGGTGTGCCTGGCACACCTTGCACCCCCCCTAGTTTCGCCACTGGCATTTTACAATACGTACATAGGCTCAACGATGTTATGGTTTAAACAGTTATATGCTTCTCCTCCCTTTTTCAAGTTTTTAAGCGGCGGGCAGCCAGGCCCATCCAGGTTTACTATTGGTTTGTTAAGAAACCTTAAAAACTGTTGTTTTCACTGCCCTTAATGTGAATTTTGTTAAAGGGCTGCAGCACTCTTATCAGCTCCTCACGGAAATCGTTGTAGTCTACATACCCCGACTACCGTCTCAGACTGTGATATTTTTTCCACAAAAAATATGAATTTGTATTGTAATAAGGGGTATAATGCTAACTTGTAATACAGATTTAGGGCTTAGCAACTTACTCTCAGGCCCACGCCCCTCGACCAAAAATTTGAATTTGTTTGTGCCATCTATGAGGGGAAAGTTGAACTTGTATTACAAAAAGGTGTTACCACTAAATTTCATCTATTTCAATATATTAAACCTAAGTAGCTAAACCTTTACAATGATAGATAGGCAACCCACTTTACATGTTACTTCAAATTTTATTTATTACAATTTGTCAATAACAGATAGGCAACACACTTTACATGTAACTTCCAGTTTGATCTATTATGTTTAAATTATTGCAATATTAAGATGATAGCTAACTTCATTTTGTTTACATTTCCTTTTCATTTGAAAATCCTTTTATTATTTTTCGCGGCGCAACTAAAAGTAACCAGAAAATAGAATTCCACCGATTGAAGAGAATTTTATTCGATACTTCCTGTTCACTTCTACAAAGTACATGTGAGAAGGTTTGAAGCACATGTTCTGAGTTTTTAACTCGTACCAGGTTTTATTTGGGATATTGTGCTTCACCTAAAATTATACAATTTAGTAATTTTCTACAAAAATTTCTAAGGAATGTCTAAATGGTATATCAGAAAGATTTCGGATGTTACACACATGATTCACGAATAAACCAACCAAAATCTCAGGTTTTTTTTCTGGTTGCTAACCACCAACGTTCTTGCTTCAAAAGAAAGAAAGCACATCGAGTGGTAACGAGAGCTGTTACTTCAACAAGTAAAACTTCAATTGATGTGAATTGCTTTACCAAATAGTCTGCCTTTAGTCAGCTTCAGAACATCTCGAAGGAGGTAAAAGGTCAGATGATTTCAATTTATTTTCGCTACTTCTGCCGTATAATCACTTACTTCGTACATGTGGTCATTCTTGAACTTGCACCTTAGTGAATTATCAAGTTGGTGTTAGAATTGGACAATTACCTCTAGCAACAACACTGATATGCAGCACATTAATCGCATAAACGTTATATATATATTTTTTGAGGTTATAAAAATTCTTTTAGTGAGACAATTTACTAATACTTACTACTACTAATAAGTATCTACTATAGCTACTGTCCTGAGTACATATAGATATATACAGAGCAACTCGCTAATGAGTAGTAGATTCTTTTTTGCAATATAAATTTCAATATTAATTAATATGCAGAGTTCTTTTTGTGTAATCTAAATTTCAATATCGCTTACTATAAGATATTTTATTTTGGCGTAATATACACTTTGTATAATTTAAACATTGAATTCCATCCATTAATTAGTATAATATTTTTTTTTTAGAGTTAATTGTCTGATTTGTTATCCCTAGGTAGGAAGTCGCACCACTACTTTTCTTTATTACTAATTTATTAATAACTTGCTATTTCTTTAAATTCTATACTGCGGAGTGACTCGCAAAAGTAACCAAGAAGTTTTTTTTTTAAATCGTTAGTTGTGTTGCGGGATAAAAGGATGACACAAGTATAACTTTGGTTTAGAGCTCTAACCCGATTTTCGGATTATAATAATTTTTGTTGTTGTGTTTTGGGTAATCTTTGGAGGTATTGTAGGACTACATATTGTCCTCCAATGAAATTGGGGTTTATGGGGTAATTCTTGGCGAGATCACTACCACCGCATTGTAGTACTGCTTCACTAGTTCACTATTAACATTTTTCGTCTCCTTTTTGTAGTAGTTCTAAATATATTAAAGTGGTAGTGAAACTTCCGCTGGGAGGAGCCACTTAAATTTTGTATGTCAATTAAGTTCGTTTTAGTTTAAACACTGTTAATATGTATTATTTTTGCTTTACATTTTTTTCCCTTTTTGTTTGTGTTTGACTGTTCCCCCCCTTTCAAACTTGGGGGCTAAATCAAAGTTTGTGGCGCTCAACATCCCTCCTTGTTCTTCTTCCTACTCCTTTTCCTTTCCCTTTTCTTACTGTATTTCCGTTTCCACCCGCGCCTCCGATGCTCTGCTCTCCCGACTAGCCGACACATCACTTCCGGGAACTGTGCAGCAAATTCTGCAGTCACAAAGGGGGCCTAATGCTAACCTATAAGGCTGACCCAGGGCTTCGCAACTTGTTTTCGGGTCTTAGTCCATGGTCCCTTGGCGGGAAATTTGAATTTGTATTTAAGTGTTTACATTCTGATTACTTCTTGCGAGAAATTTGAACTTGTATTCTAATAAGAGGCCTATTGCTAATTTATAAGACAGGCATAGAGCTTCGAAACTTGCTTTCGGGCTTTCACAGCCTAGCCTTGGCTCCCATGTCTGGCTGGAAATAGTATTCTAATAAGGAGCCTTAATGCTAACTTATAAGACAAATATAGGAACTTGTGTTAGGTCTGTGCCCTCCTGTCGTGACCGCCCTTGTTGCGAAAATTGAATTTGTGTAGCTATCTAGCTGTGTATGGGCTAATGAATATTTTCTGTAATAAAGGTGGCAGCATCTAGCGTTATATTTCTAGAGCTAGTTGGAGTTTCGTTTGTGTCACCATCTAGTGATACATTTTTAAACTAGCCAATGTTTTCTGTAATAGAGACGGCGGCGCCTAGCAGTATATTTCTAGGACTAAGTAGGGTTGTTTGTGGTGCCATCTAGCTGTGTAAAGACTAATAAAAGTTTTCTGTGGTAAAGGTTGATCGTGTTCGTCTCTCCCTCGTCTCTGTCGCCTATGTCGCCTCTTTCTCAAACATACAAATCAAATAAATTAAGCAGGTCAAACCCAAACAGATCACGTTCGATCAAATCAATCAACCAAATCAATCTCAATCAATCAAATCATAATTTACAGTCGGCGAAAACTAGCTTACAGCTCAAAAGTACTGATTGGACTAACTTACACTTTGCTAAAGCCAACCAACCACAATTCAAAAATACCAAACTGATTTAACTTAATTATACAAAATCAGCTCTCAATTCAAAAAGTAGCAGTATGATTTAACTTACAGAGTGCAAAAGAAAGCCAATCTCACACTCATTGTAGTTACCCATCTAACCGCCCTTCGCATTAACTGCAGCATTGTTAGTGCAGGTCACACACCGTTAGGAAAAACAAGTTTATTAATAAAAATTGAAGGAAAGCTTAGCGTTTGAAAATATATTATTATTATGAGCAACAAAAAACATCATTTATTTAACTACATCGGTCTTCTTCTTCTTCTTCTTCTTCTTCTTCTTCTTCTTCTTCTTGAACAGTGATTCGTCGTTATTATCATCATGGTTTTGAGACTCGTCCTTCTCCTCTATCTCATCGCTCTTTTTTCTCTTCCGTGAATCATTACATCACCTTGGATGTGTTATACATTCAGCTCATCTACGTCATCGTTTCCATCATCATCTTGAACGGTTATGTTGTAATAGTTTTTTAACAAGTCAGTAAAATCTCTAATGTCCGCTGATGTTGGCTCATAAACAGGAGAATACATTATATTAATGCTCACTCGATGACGGTTACACTTTAAAGTGCGAAACGCGCGAGAAACGAGAATGTTGCCGGCCTTGGGTCTTGTGCGTGGGCGCATCGTCAATGTTCGGGTAGACTCGGTTATCTTCGGGGAAGTTTGGGGTAGGGGTCGCCGAAACAGTCTTCGCAGCCGTCTTAGGAGAAAACACCTAAGCCAAAAAAGGTGTTTAGATTTATAGACATGCCCCTAGGGAAGATATTAGAGTGCGGTTAGGTCAATACCCGCGCGCGAGTATTGACCTAACGACACTCAAACGCTAAACTTTTCTTCAATTTTTATTAATAAACTTGTTTTTCCTAACGGTGCTTGAACCTACACTAACAATGCTGCAGTTAATGCGAAGGAGCGGTTAAATGGATAACTACAATAAGTGTGTGATTGGCTTTCTTTTGCACTCTGTAAGTTAAATCATACTGCTACTTTTTGAATTGAGAGCTGATTTTGTCTGATTAAGTTAAATCAGTTTGGTATTTTTTCATTGTGGTTGGTTGGTTTTAGCAAAGTGTAAGTTAGTCCAATCAGTATTTTTGAGCTGTAAGATAGTATTCGCCGGCTGTAAGTTATGATTTGATTGATTGAGATTGATTTGGTTGATTGATTGAGATTGATCTGATTGTTTGATTTGATCGAACGTGATTTGTTTGGGTTTTTTCTGCTTAATTGATTTGTATGTTTGAGAAAGAGACGATAGAGACGAGGGAGAGACGAACACGATCAACCTCTATTACAGAAAACGTTCATTAGTCTTTATACCGCTAGATGGCACCACAAGAAACCTAATTGGTCCTAGAAATATATCGCTATGCGCCGCCGTCTCTATTACAGAAAACTAGTTTAAAAATATATCACTAGATGGTGACACAAACGAAACCCTAACTAGCTCTAGAAATACAACGCTATATGCTGCCACCGTTATTACAGAAAATATTCATTAGTCCATACACAACTAGATAGTTG
This sequence comes from Vesta saturnalis, assembly GCA_036346205.1. Taxonomy (NCBI): domain Eukaryota; kingdom Metazoa; phylum Arthropoda; class Insecta; order Coleoptera; family Lampyridae; genus Vesta; species Vesta saturnalis. Next base: position 1,728,290 of record JARFJB010001008.1, on the reverse strand, counting down.
CACAATTTCAAATTTCGCAACAAGGGGACCACGACAGGAGGGCACAGACCTAACACAAATTTTTATATTTGTCTTATAAGTTAGCATTAGGACCCCTTATTAGAATACTACTTCCATCCAGACATGGGGGCCAAGACAGGGGTGTGAAAGCCCAAAAGCAAGTTGCGAAGCTCTATACCTGTCTTATAAGTTAGCATTAGGCCTCTTATATCAAATTTCTCGCAATAAGTAATCAGAATGTAAACACTTAAATACAAATTCAAATTTCCCGGCAAGGGACCAGGGACTAAGACCCGAAAACAAGTTGCGAAGCCCTATGTCTGTATAACTATAGCATTAGTCCCCTAATTATAATACAAGTTCAATTTCCCATAGATGGCACTCAAATTCAAATTTTTGGTCGAGGCGTAGCCTGAGGGTAAGTTGCTAAGCCCTACATCTGTATTACAAGTTAGTCTTTAACGCAAAGGTCACTGTTTTGGAAGTTGATCAACCTGAAAATAATGAATAGAAAATTCATCCGCTCATGAGAAATTACCTTATCATTATCATCGTAAAGTAGCGTCACATTCTTGTTTCAATGTTTTATTATTAAATCTCTCAGCTACAGATGTTTTTACATCAGTTTATCTGTCATATAGAAATTGCTCAAGCTTCAGTATCCAGTAGCAAGAGAAAGAGGATGGACGCATACTTGGACGTACAAGGGCTTAGAGGTGTTAACAACGAATTCATACCCAAAGAGTTTGCAGTGGTTACAGATCGTGGAGCTTTATTACTGATACTGATAAAACCACCGCGTAGTTATTTTATATCAACACCCATGTCAAGTCAGATACGATTTTTGTGGAGAAAATATCGCGGTCTGAGATGGTGGCCGGGGTATGTACACTACAACGATTTTCGTGAGGAGCTGATAAGAGTGCTGCAGCCCTTTAACAAAATTCACGTTAAGGGCAGTGAAAAACAACAGTTTTTAAGGTTTCTTAACACACCAATAGTAAACCTGGACGGCTCTGGCTGCTCGCCGCTTAAAAAATTGAAAAGGGGAGCAAAAACATATAAATGTTTAAACCATAACATCGTTGAGACTATATATGCATTGGAATACGCCTTACTACTGCAAAACTGGACACATACCAATTCCAAAGATGTATGTGGTACAAGTGGTGAGATGTTTGAAATCGATCCCTAGCCACAAGAATGTGATCCGACCTGTATGTGCATCTAATTATCTGCCCAGGCAGGCACCTACACCGCGTAAAATTATTGTAAACACGAATCCTGCAAACAAACCAGATCAGCATTGGACCATTATCTACATTGACGAGAATGGTAATGGGGAATATTTTGATTCCTTTGAACGAGCACCGCTAGGTTACCGTTTATGTTTCCTTGAAAAGAATTCTAGATGATTCCGCTATAACAAAACGACGCTGCAGGATTACCATTCGGATGTATGTGAACTTTATACGTTAATGTTTCTATATTTTAGATTAAATAATAATTTACCAATGCTTGATTTCTTGTAAATAGGTTTTTGCTATACGCTTAATTCTAAATGATGAGATAATCAAGTTACTATATAATACTTGTTTTTCAACCATTTTGCTCTGATAAATAAAAGCGTTTTTAATAGTTTAGTTGTTTTAATTAAGAGTTCCGTAACATGATCAACTACTATTGCAGAAAAATTTTCTGAAAAAAAATCTGCAATCACAAGTATATTCTACCCTGTATTATCGTGCTTATCTCCATCAAGATAATCCTAGTTTGTTGTTGTCTTTTAAATATTTACTAAAACCAACACGCCCATCGTGCATTAACAATAACAGTTTGATTATATCTAATTTATGTCTAATTACCTGCGTACTTAATTGCAGCTCATTTATTTACTTTAAAGTAAAATCAGGTATAATTGGTGTTAACCGCTTAGAAAGAGAATCTGCTTGTGTAAAAACGCTAGGTTATAAAATGATTATTATTTCAGCTAATACTGGACCTTAATGTTTTAAAATATTTGAAAACATTAATTAACACGATGTTGACGGCTGCTACTTTCCAATTAATAATGAAGTTGTATAACTGTTAAATAATAATAAAACGCATTTTATAAAAACAATTTTATCATGTAGGTGAAATTGATTTTAAATGTATGTTGTAAATAACAAACATCGTTTTATATAAATGCATATAAGGTCGCTCAAAGTAGTGTGCGAAAGTGAAAGGTAAATACGGGTTGCAGTAAGTGTAGTAGAGATAATTAGGTTTGTATATTTACATTCTAAATTACTTAATAATAGGAAAGCCAATAGTCAGTTTTATATCAACTATCCATAAGTAAAAACACAAAACGGTTTATTGAACTGTATAAAATATTTCAATATGTAGTTTAGTTCTCCAACGCAGTTATTATTAGAACAATCGAGAGAAAAACACATCTGAAGGTATGCGTATTATTTTTTAATGTATATTTTACTTGATATTGTTCACAAAAAATGCCAATAAAGATTTTAATGTGTTATTATAGGAGGAGACTGTCATAAACCAATCTCGATCTCTACTCATTTATTTAATTAATTAGATAAAGGTGTGTGTTACGCTATTTGTTAAAATTAATTAATAGGATTGTGCGGTACGTATTTGTTGGATTTAAACTTCGTAGTTATTGATTCGCATGTAATAATAAACCGTTAAAGCCTTTTTGTCTTTTATTTCTGTTATTGCTATTTGGCATTTTTAACTGTGGCTGATTTTGAGCATGCAAGCTGTAATCAAATCAGTATTTTTTGAACTGTAAGTAACTGTAAGGTAAACGAGAGAGAGAGAGAGAGAGAGAGAGAGAGAGAGAGAGAGAGAGAGAGAGAGAGAGAGAGAGAGAGAGAGAGAGAAAGAGATAGGCATGCATGATCAACTTCTATTGCAGAAAATGTTCATTAGTCTATACACCACTAGATGGCGACACAAAGAAACCCTAATTAGGCCTACCGCTACCTTTATTACAGAAAAAATATTAATTAGTCCATACACAAGTAGATAGCAGCACAGATTCAAATTTCGCAACAAGAGGGCCGGGGCGCAGACATAACACAAGTTCTTATAACTGTCTTACAAGGCTAGGTCCCATTATTTTAAATTTCTCACCAAGGGGGCAACGACAAGAGGACGCAGACCCTAACACAAGATCGAAAGCCTACATGTTAGTTCCTACACTTGTCTTACAAGAACCTCTTTATTATTAAAAGTAATTTCAAATTTCTCGCGCAGGACCTGGTCCCAGTGATAGTTCCTACACTTGTCTTACAAGAACTACAAGAAACTCTTTATTACGAAAAAACATTTTCAAATTTCCCGCACAAGTCCAGGTCCAAGGCCAACCACTTTCTCAAGATTGTCCTGTTTCTAAAGCTAAACAACTTTCTCAACTTAAATAACTTTCTCAGGGTCAACCCCAAGGTCACACTGAGGTCAGCCACTTAGCTAGCCCTGGGGAATTCCCAAGGTCAAATGACGTCACAAAAAGTGAAAGTATTGTCCCTATTCTACTTCTATCTACATCCATAGGTTGTGATGTTGACGAAGATGAGGGTTAGTTGTAGGAGTGTCGCTTGTTGAAATAACGTCTCCAGGTGGCAATGTATTTTGCAAGTAATGTGTACTAGCCAAGTCTAGTGTTTGCATGTTATTAAAATTGCTTACCGGCTGTGTGAATGTTGCAGCTTGAGTATAGTTGCAGAACGGTTGGGTGGAGGCTAGGTGCGGGCCATTCATGTTGTAATGTATAGGCTGTTGTTGCATGGATTGCAATTGGGGCTGGATGAGCTGCCATTGCATTGGGTTAGCACTGTTTGAAAAATTTTGTGATTGTTGGTCATATCCAGAAAAGTAGGTTTGGCCAGTTATTGGGTAGTTTCGGTTATAAATTGTTTGAGAATTCTGCAGATATGATCCACCACTCGTTGATTGCATTATTGAGTTTATTTTACGTACGTTTGTAGTAAATTATTTAAAGTTAAAATTAAACACTTGTTGATACTAGAAAGATTATAACAGTGACCCAGAAGTCACTCCAAAATGAATTAGAGATAGCCTTGAATGATTTGCCTTTCCAAGAAGTTGAAAGTTGTTGGTTTATGCAGGACGGTGCACCAGCACATAATTCCAGAGTTTTCAGAGAATACCTGCCAGTTAGATTTCCAGAAAGATGTATTGACACTCATGCAAATGTACTGTGGCTAGCCCGTTCTCCAGATATAACACCTTTGGATTTTTTTCTTTGGGGATACATTAAAAATTACATTTATGGAAACGATATTGAAAACGAAGAAATTTTACAAAGATTGGTTCTCAAAGCGTTTGCTAGTATAACTCCTCAAATGCTGAAGAATGTTTTAGATGCTACAGTTAGAATATGCTATTTATGTTTAGAGAATAACGGGAATCTTTTTGAACATCTTTTGTGAGTGTATTAACCTTTAAAATAAATTTGTTTTTTATTTGTCCATTATTTAAAATTACATAACATAATTTTATAATAATTTTACGGTTTTCTAATGTTTCTAGTGTTAGTTTTAACTGTACGTTTTTGATGTTTTACACTGAATATGAATTTTGTCATCCGAAACGTATCAAAAATATAAAGTGTGATATATCGTTCAATTCAGAATCAAGGAGAGAATTTAAATATGGCAAAAATAATTTTTTCGTGTATTTAAAAAAATAAAGTTGATGATGGTTGCTAACAAACGAAACGTTGTATCAAAAATTGAATAACAGCATTAAGTAGAGCTAGAAAACTGGCAATGAAAATATGCTATTCTTTTCTTGGTAGCTCTTCAAATAAGGTCAGAAAAAAATAAAAACGAAAATTAGAAAATTCAATTTTTTTCAAATATCTCAAAAACTAAAAGTGATATTCGAGTTTTACAAAGACCATAAATACATCCTCTCAAATGCGTAACTTTTGTTCCATTTAACCGACCTTCCATCTCTTACCGTTTCCGAGATCCCCATAGTGGGCATCCTTATCTTGGTGTATATATATATATATATATATATATATATATATATATATATATATATATATATATATATATATATATATATATATATAATACATTTATACGTAAGTTATCTTTTCCGTTTTGCGGTTTCGTTTCATTCTTTCGTGTTTCACCCGGTAACAGTGATTTAGTTTAGGTCCCCTTTATATCAAATTTATATTGATTGATTTTTTGGATGTATTTATGAATTCTTCAAACATCACTTCATTACGTAATTGGGTGACAATATCTGTCAAGGATGTATAAACGTGGACAACGGTTTCTAAATTTCTTGTAATCGATTGTAACTATTTACTTGTCGGATTAAAACGTTCTAATAACGTGTTCCAAAAAATTATCATAAAAACAAATACGAAATTATTTATCTGGTCTATGGAACCTTTTGCTTCACTCCGAGTCGCAGCTTTCTCTGTATAACTTCCGCCCAACACGTAGCTAAACTTTTACAAGCATTGTATTTACTAGACCATCTAGTGCCATTTGCCCGTTTCAGCACTGTTTGGCCATTTTTCAAGCTACTAAATATTTCCCAGCTGAAAAAATCATAAAAATGAAAATCATAATTACATAAATAAAAGTTGACGCATAAAAATACCTGTTAGTAGAAGCGGCGAAAAATGTGAATATGGTCTGAATTGTATTAAAAAATGCTGAAGCTTCAGGAACACACTCAGCAGCGCATGAACCAACCAAATTTAGAGAATGAGCTGAACATGGGACATACATGGCCAGAGAACTGTGTTTGACTATTCGCGCTTGTAATCCAGTATATGCGCCGGACATGTTACTCGCATTATCGTACGACTGTCCTCTACAGTTGTTTATGTCAATTCCAAGATTTTCCAAAAATAAGAGAACTGCGTCCTCCATGTTTTCAGATTTATGGCCTACTTTTGGTAGAAAGCCCAAAAATCGTTCCACTGGAGTACCGTCTTTCACATATCTCAGAACAAGCGATACTTGATCGATGTGACTAATATCAGGAGTAGAATCAACGATGACAGAGAAATACTTGCGTTGTTTAATTTCATTTACAATTTTGTATGTTATATGTTTGGCCATCAAGTTGATAAATTCATCGCAAATTATTGACGATAAATATGACGTATTACCCTTACCAGGATTTTCGCGAGTAGCAATATGATTCGCTAAAAATGGATCAAATTCTGCCAGTAATTCCAGACACATCATGTAGTTGCCGTTATGGAACGATCCAAATCGTTCATGATGTCCCCTGAAAGCAAGCCCTCGACTGCTGAGTTTTTTAATCACTGCCAAGACTCGTTTTAAAATGTTGTTCCAATACTGGATTTCAGCATCAATTTGCGAACAAGGCGCATTATCTACCCTCGCAACAGCTTTACATCGATGTAACACGGCTTTTTGGCAAATGTGATGATCTTTGGAATTTTGATGCGAGCTCAGTATTCGATTAATATTTTTCCAATCGTCACATCGGTCTTCTTTCGCCAGCGAAAATTCGCCTCTAAACAATTGACATTCCATACAAAATAATGATTTCTTACTGGGGGAGTATATTAAATACTTTCGGTCATATTCTTCTCCGTTTTTTCAATTTTCGTTTGAAAGTATCTTTATTCAGAGATCGAAATTTTCCAGGTTCGTAAAATATTCTGGTTTCAGTAAAATCGCAATCTAAATTTTTATTAATTTCTCTGGCCTGTAAAATTTCAATCGTTGTATCCTTAATTATCAACTCCACTGGATCACTACTTACAAAACTAGAATGGGTAGCCTTTTGTCCACATTCAGGTAGTTTAAATGCTTCAGCAGTCGGCTCTTGTCGTATGCTGGAATCAGCACTTTTTTTTTTTTAAATTAGTGGTTGATGTAGACGGATATGGAGATGGATTATTCACAGAATCATCATCGGTATTCATAGCAACGTATGCATCTAAACAATAAAAAACTTATTGAAACGAAAACTGAAAAAAAATTAGGGTGAAAATTAAAAAATATGAACCTTCATTTTGAACATCGACGTTTCTAATTGTAGGAATTTCGTTCGCTAGTATATTGCTCTACTACTTCTGAAAATAAGTACTTATTCTCCTAATTTTTTTTTAAATTTCACCTGCTTTCTCTTGTCTCTCTTTCGCTTCTTTTCGGTATTGGGCGCCACTTAATTTTTTTCGAGTAGTAGGAATTTTAAAAAATAAAATCCACAACCACGCGCGGATGCCGGATCCAGAGCTAAAATTTGGGAGGGGGGTCATTTTTTCAAAAAAAACAAAAAGATAATACACAATTAAAAAAATTTAAGTAATTTAATTTATTAACTAAAATTAGAAGTTTATTAAATTATTGAAATTTTTATTAATTAAATGACAATGTTTATTCTTCTTCGTTATTTGTTTTGTTTTTAGTGTATTAGCGAATTGTGGTTAATTTTAATATAACGATAAACGGTTAATATAAAACACTTAATATAATATATCGTAATATAAATTTTAAATTATAATATTAATATATACTTGCGAGTTACGAATAATTTAATAGACTGTTACGTGCTTAATTGGAAAACGTTTCTTTTAGATAACGTTCGTCATTTTGTCAAATTTACTTATTAAATATAGCAATCTACTTTTCGGTTGAATGCTTCCAAATCACCATTTCGCAAATCTTTACGCATCTCTAATTGCATTTAAATTAACGTATGTAACTTTCGCACACATCTTTTACTTAGTTCAAAAATAAGTCAAATTTAATACCTTCAGCAACATCTCTGAGATTTCGGATCATTTAATATAAAGCAGTTAAATAGAAACCTGGGATCTTTTTAAGGTCAAATAATACAAATACATATAATAAATAAATATTTTCTGCACAATTTAGCTTTTGGCAACAATGATTAAAGAAAAATTTTCTCAAGTTTGTAAAATTGATTTTTAAGGTGCTGGCCAATTTTTGTCTTCCTGTTAAGAACGCCATTGATGGTGGATGTTGAGTTTCTATAGAATTTTTCATTTCTGGTTCTGGATGCTGAAGCATCATTTTTTTTGGAACATTGTCACTTAAAGTAATACTTGGTTATGTAAAAGTATTACTAACGCTTTTAAAGGCGGATATAATTGAAATTATTCATTCGTCCACATCTTCGATTTTCCAATATAAAAGCATTTAATACTAATTATTCACATATACAGACATTTCAATCGAAATTACGTTGAATGTTCACTATCGGCTCGTTTGTCACCTGTAAGAGCATCTCCGTACTACCTTCTTTTAGCATCTCCGTGCTACCTGTGTTTAGCATCTCTGTACTACCTACGTACGAACATCTCTGTACTACATACGTATGAGCACCTCTCTACTACCTATTTTTCTGCTCACATTTTACTGTTACGTTACATCCAAAATATATGGTTACCGCTGAAAGGCATAAGATTCTTGCTGACATCCATGACCATATACGTGAAGGCTGCTAGATCATTGGAATGGTACCCGAAATTCGCAAGATCAAATAAGTAATGGTTTCAACAATAACGGTCAGATATTTTTTCTTTCTTTATCACCTGGTTACATGATTGTGTTTTCAAGTTTCAATTACACCGAGGAGGTTCTTAGTGAATTCCTATAAGAAAATAAATGGACTGATATTATTACTGTTGTAATCAAATAATCGAAAATTGTTACCTCTTATTTACATTTATATATTTATGGTACTTCCAGCAGTACTTTCACAAAATTCCTTTTATCTAAAACGGTATATATATATATATATATATATATATATATATATATATATATATATATATATTCACTAATTCAGTTCTGAATATTTTGTACTCAATCATAATTAAAACTTTACTTGAATCATTGAAATAGATACCACACCTAAACAGTTTTAGCTTCCATTTTGACTAATTCATTCTAGCTTCTGTGGTTACATTCAACCAACGATTTAACTCCTACTTTAATTACAATATACCGGGTATAACGAGTATCTGTAGTACGTGAACTACTGCAAATGTTAAACATTTAATTTTGTGTGAATTTTTAATTTTTATCTCATAATCTTTATGTGTTATGTACATTACTTTTCTTGTGGACAAGGTTGTTCGGGCCAATTTACTTCTTATAAATTTCTTGACTACTTTGTTGATTATTGTTTTTTTTTGGTAAATCCGGTGCAGGCTTTACAGGGTTTACTCTCCTTTCAACACTAGTTGAGTATTTCCTTACTAAATCCTATGGCGCCTACTCATATCCGGTTCCTATCTAACCAGACTACTATCAATTTAAGCTACACCTCCAAAACAACCACGCATACGAGTGCTCTGCGGTCTTCCGACCGTACGCCTGAGTTTAGTCGAGCTCACTCATTCTTTTTATGGCATTTGATGGTTAGACACGTGACAAGACCTCGACGAAATAATGTTGTAGTTGTACGCACTACGCTGCAGCTGCAGAGAAAGATGAGAAACTACTAACTAACAAGTGAACGTGAACAAAACACCATAAAAATATAATCATGTTGACGATTACGTCATTACGTACCGTCCGACCGTCGCCGTGTCAAGTTTCAAGTAGAGACGTATATTGTAATATTGTACAATACGGGTTAAAAACAATCGTATCTTTTCGTGGAACATTCATACATTTACGCAGATAAAATATAAATTGATTTATATTTACTCGCTCGCGACTCGCCAACAATATTATCGCCAATAAGTAATCAGTATCAGTTTATAATTTATATTAAATCGATATTTAATATTCTTACAAATTAGATGGCAATTATGATTTTATGGACAGGTCAGGTGGCGATGTAGTTTAAGGGTACACGTTATATATGCGTTGTATAAAACAAAATATTAACTGTAAACTACATGTAAATATTAATTGTTTTATACATATTTAGTGCAAAAAAAATTTCTGTGAAAAAAATTGAAATGCTATTTATGCGTATATCGACTTTCAAGTAAACGTAAAGGACCTAATCTTGATGTTTGTCGGGGGAGGTCATGAACACCCCCTCCACCATGATCCGCGTCTGTCCACAACTGCAAAAATCGAAATCACTCGACAACTTTATTTTACTCATAACTCAGTGTCAATAAGATTACAAAAAAATACATGCATTCATACTCAGTCGGTGATATCATAATCGTATCGCCTTATTAGTGAGAAAAACTCGACGATTTTGGCTTATTCTTATTTAACGGCCGCTTATTTGTATTTCTCATACGTAGATGCGTTACGTGTAATAATGCAAGTTATTACAAGAAACAAGTAGCCAATAATTTCTATCGGGCGATTTGTCATCACGTGTTTTCGAACCGTTCGCGCAAATAGACATTTCAAGAATAGACGGGAAATGAGGCCAGAGATTTAAATTTCGTATTTTCAGATACCAAAAATGATGAGTACCCCATTTGGATGTCATAAATTTTTTTTTTTTTTGAGAATAAAAATAAAAAAATATAAAATATTTGCCGCCCCCTACAAGTTGCCTCCCTAGGCTCGAGCCTCACGAGCCTAGTGGTTAATCCGCCACTGATGTAGGATAAATCACATTTATTGCTTTGATCATTAAATGGTTAGTTGTTTTAACTACAAGTCCTAACAAGTAAATGTTCAGACACTTTTTACTTGTCAGTGTGAACCCCTATAAAGCCAAGAAACTTTAGAAGAAAAATTGATTATATGTTTCATTGATTTCACACAAGTCCATAGTAAAAAGTGGTAAGTGTCCAAACATTTAGTTGCTAAGGCTCGAATTACATATAATTATAGTGAATTGTGTATCTGAATCGATTAACTTGTTGCAACTACTGTTTTGCTTTTCCTTCCACTTTGATCACGTATAGTAGGTTTATTTGAATATTTATTTTGGCAGGCGATCTCACAAAAGCCCAGGGAAAACTGAAGGAATACGAAGTTACCTCTGATATTCAGTCTACGGCAGAAAAGGATACTTTTTGGGTAAATTGAAAAAAGTAGTTCGAAGACCTGATAAACCATTACAACAAATCTTTAAACGTATAAAGGAAAGGAGGTTTGCATCCTTATCCGTGAAGGGTGTTCTTCACATTTTAAATTTAATTAAGTAGCAATTAAACTAATGAAGCTAATTTGACATTATAAATAATTTATGTGTTGAATAGGGAATTAAAATTCAAATAAGCTGACAGTTGACCCCTAATACATTTAAAATTTTCAAAGGGGTGGCTACCCTATGCGAGGGATTGAAATTAGGGTAAATTTTTAATTGTAGAAGTATACTTGATGTGAAACAAAAATCGATGTGTGCAAGCACACATTTTTTTATTCTTCAATAGTTAGAGAGAGTATGTTGTCAACAATACTTTACATTCACTCTGTATATAATATTGTCATTATTAGTATTTTTTAGGTTTAAGTTGCTTTTTTTGTAATGTTTAGAAAATATTTTCTAAATATGTATTTGTTTATACTAATAGAATATTTTATTGCAGTATCATATATTTTTATTTTTCTACCTATTCACAAGTTTAAAATAAGTAACTTTATCGGTAATTTAGACGTCCTTCTTACACTCATTTGAAGGTAGCGCATGCAGTCTCAGATTACGTCTTTATGACGTCATTTAGATGTGGCATATAACCTCTGGGCGAAGTCACCAATAACGTCAAATAGCTGACCAATGTACCCCAAATAGTGACGTAATAAGTACGTCATCTTGCCATCTGGGCTATTATTAAAATAAAATTAGATAATTGATTGTGATCCTTAACCTGGATACAAGCTATGCTTCAGCAGGTAATTTTAGTTTATTTCATACATATATATTTTATAAGTGATTATACCAACTGTACAATGTAATAGGACTTATGATTCAAACTGATAACTGTAACCGTATTAAATAAACGACATTATTATTATTACAATTTGAAATCACTATGGTACTTATTGTAACTTTTATATATTCGAGAAAACTGAAGCAGGGTATTTGACAAGAGTAATACACGACTTTGGCCCCCTTTTTTATCATTGTTCCTTTTATTGACAACTGTCTACTACAATATACAAAAAGGGCTTCTGGCAAAGTTGTGTTTATACATAATTAATATCTAACAATAAGTCAATAACCAACACATGATTTGTGTTTTACAAAATACTGTTTTAAATTATCATTCCACTTTGTTTTATAATGGCATTGATCATATTTATAACCTGTACTTGAGCTATGTATTATACAATGCTGCTTTAAACCACATTTCCATTTTGTTACATAATCACAATGATCACATTTATAAACAGCACGATTTATGTATTCCTAAATGCTGTCTTAAATTATCTTTCCATTTTGTTATAAACGCCCAGTTATACTCAGTGGTTGAGCTGTGTTTAACAGTGTCGTTTTAAGATACTCATCCATTTTGTTATAAAATCACATTCATCGCATTTATGCTCAGGACTTGGACTGTGTACTACACAATGTAGTTTTAATTAACTTTTCCATATTGTTGTACAATCACATTGCTTACATTTATAATCAGCACTGGATGTGTGTTTTGAACTATGCTGTGTTAGATTACCCTTTTATTTAGTTGTATAATCTCAATGATCACATTTACAACCACTACTTAAACTGTGAGTAACACAATGCTGTTTTAAATTATCTTTCCATTTTGTTGTATAATCACACTGGTCATATTTATAACCAGGACTTGAAGTATGCATCGCGTAATGCCGTTTTAAATGCTCTTTCCGTTTTGTTATGTAATCACATTGGTCACGTTTATAACCAGGAACTGTGAATCACATAATGCAGTTTTAAATTACCTTTCCATTTTGTTGTATGGTCACTTAGTCACATTTATAACATGCTATTTTAAACTATCTTTCCATTTTGTTATATAATGAACACTTGATTTGTGTTTTTTAAGCAAGCTCTCCATTTTGTTGTATAATTGTAATAGTCACATTTATAACCAGTGCTTGAACTGTGTACTGCACTTATGCCGTTTTAAATTGGGTTTCCAGTTTGTTATATAATAACATTGATCGCATTTATAAGGAGCATTTAAACTGTGAGTAATAACACAATGCCGTTTTAAACTACTCCTCCATTTTGTTGTATAATCACATTGATCACATTTATAACCAGTGCTTGTACTGTGTATTACACAATGTGGTTTTAAATTTTGTTTCCATTTTGTTACATAATCGCATTTATCACATTTGTATTTAAAAGATGAAGTCTGACTTATAAGATTATAAGTTACGTTGCGCATCACTGTTGAGGATGAAGACGGCTGATTAGGTTCAATATTTGTGGCGGGTTTGACATTGTTTTGCTTTATATGATCTCGATCAGTTATACCAGGGAGTTGTAGTAATATTATACCTCCCTGAGCTATAAGATTTCTTAAACCCTCGTCGTCTTCGCCCTTTTTTTCAATATTCGCAGAATCATTCAAGTCATTGTCAATATTTACACCATCAGAATGGTAATCAATTTCGTTTTTATTAGATCCTTGTTTACAATAACAGTTTGTTGGTTAAACAGTAAATTTATTTCTCGTTCCTCGGTAGGTTCTACTTTTATAAGTTGCTTATCAATCTCATACGACATTTCTGAGAGATCGTACTGTTTTAAAATTAAATCTCATTAAAAATTTTTTACAGTAACCCACGAAAAACGCAATTTTGTTGGATAATTATGTGAACGTCGTTTCTACAGGGGTTTTCGTAAACTTGAGATCAGATGACACTGAGTCCGCACTTTGAATTTGAATATTTCTAGACCTAAACGTCTTCGTAAATGGCCGCGAAATAAATGGTTCACTGATCCATGACAAAAAATAGTAATTTGTTAAAGCCAGAGAGCGCACGTCATCAGCGTTTGATGACGTTCACATTTACAGTATTGCCAGATTGAACAGGAAATACTTAATTTCACATCGAATAATATTTCTTATTCAACCACAAATAAATATTAATTACTGAATTGTTGGTTGCATAAATAACGACACATATACTGGGATATCAACGATGAATGACCGAAAAAAAACTGCTTTTTACAGAATTTTTATCAAAAGTTTATTCCAAGTTACTAGTGAAATTAGGCACAAATATTTATTTCATCTTCGATTGACATTTCATAAACGTACATAGATTTTTCCTTTTTCAATTATTCCTTTATCTACATTTGTATTACAATAAAATAGTTTTTTTTAAAACTCATTAATAAATTAACCGGGACTTTCAAGGTAAATTTATTCGTGTATTTTATGCCTTTTTCGTAAATAAGTTTTTTTAGGTTATAATGCCTTTTACTGTGGAACAAGACAAGTTTATTTTGGAAGCTTATTTCCGAAACGGCGAAAAAGATGTAGATGGAAACTGGAAGTATTCAGTACGATTATGTGTTGAAGAATATCAACATCACTTTCAGAACATCGAATTAGATGATAATGTTTTATGCCGACACATTCGAAGAATTGTTAGTCGTTTTCATGAGCATGGTAGTGTTTGCAAGGGAAAATCTACGGGTCGCACAACTGTACTTACAGAGGAAGTAGTGGAAAATGTACGCACACATTTGGAAAGAAGTCCGACAAAACCTTTAAGACAATTGGCCCAGCAAACAGGTAATTTTGCATTATACAAATCATGGTTGACATGAATGTGTAAGCAATAAAATAAAAAGAATCTTAAAAACCAAAACATTACATAAGTAAAGTTAGATTGACAACATTGTACATATTTCAATATAAGCAATTGTTACAGGTCTTTCTTATGGTACATGCCATAAAGCAGTCAAACGTCAACTACGTTTTCATGCTTACAAAACAACGGTTATGCAAGAATTACCACCTTTAGATTCTCAAAAGCGTTTAGGATATTGTCGATGGTTCAACAACAACTTGAGAGATGACGAAATACTAAACTTAAGTTTCTTTACGGATGAAGCTTGATTCCATTTATCTGGTTATGTGAATTCGCAGACTTAGCGGATGTGTTCAGCAGAAAATCCACACGTTTTTGAAGAAACTACTTTACATCCTGTGAAAATAGGTGTTTGGGCTGCTATGTCACGAAGAAGAATTGTAGGTCCCATTTTCTTTGAAGATACAGTAACTGCGGCTCGATACAAAACTATTTTGGAACCTTTCATTGATCAACTGCACGATGACGAGCTCCAACATGGATATTTTCAGCATGATAACGCAACAGCTCATACAGCTAATCAAACACTGACTTTTTTACGTGAACATTTTGATGAAAGAGTTATAAGTGCGGGAGTTTGGCCCCCAAGATCACCTGACCTTACTCCACTGGATTATTTTCTATTTGTACATTTAAAAAATAAGATCTACAAGACACGCCTTCATACAGTTGATGAATTAAAAAATGCAATAACTGACGCAATTCAAAATATTACAGAAGCTTAATTAATAAATGTATTTGAAAATATGAAACGAAGAGTAGATGTCTGTAATGCAAACAATGGTGGTCACTTTGAAATTGTTTTATAGATAATTGCCAAGTTTAATTTTATTTTTCTATTTTTAACTGTACTATAAACATATAAAAGACTATTCATTCCAACGGGTAGTGAGGTGTGCGTCGGGATATCGTTATATATGTATGTAAATAATATGTGCACTAATTGAAAATCTTTACTCATTATTTACTATACTTTAGCTGAATTGATCTCATTTACATGCACGTTTGAGATCTAAAAAAACAATGCATTATTAATTCATTATTTACTGTGCCTTAGATCAATATATATAGATGTGAGTTATCTTAAAAAACAATAGGTGCATCATAAAGTAGACATGGTGACTAGTTCCATATGAGAAGGACTAAATCAGTGGTATATAATCTGAAATAAGTTTTTGTTAAAAAATTAGAATGCAATGCAAAAGTGATATCTAGCATTAAGTTAAATAAGTTGTACATCCAAAGGTGGTCAGCAAAAATGGTGTACCTGACTTGTGCTGAATATGTTGAATGAATGCATTTATAATAAACTATATCATACATTGATTTCTGATTAATGACAAATTCATTTAAATCTTTTAATGTCATTGTAAAGGTAACATCATCCAATATGACTCCTTTTTTTAAATATTCACTCTCAACATATTCACACAGTTTCTTCGAGTTCTCAGCTGTAATTTTTTTCAATTCTTCATTGCCAATTGCTTAACACCTTCCATTTAAAATGTCACATTCCTCACTGCTATCCGATTTTTCAATGGGATTTAATTTAGAGTGGTACAAAGGGAGACGAAGGACAGCATGACCATTTTCAACTAGTAGCTTGTCTAGAACGGTTTCTTCAGCAACACATTCTTGTAATTGGGATAATGGCATTGTCATCGTTCCTTCTTTTCTTTTTTCATAAATTGGTACACATTGTAGATAATTTGCCGCCCTTGGCTATGAATTACCTTTCGATTATTCATTTTCAACCTGACAACAAAGTTCATACATTATTGCCTATTTCAAACCACTCATGTCAATATAAACAAAAAGATCATTAAACGATCATCTAAACAGTTTTACTCTCTAAACTGTACATTATTCTCGTAACCAAATTGAGGTTAAAAAACAAAATTTGTTTTAAACATTACTTTTAGTATATAAAAGCACTTACAAAACTTGAATTTGACGAGTAAATACCATGTATTGGTTTAATACACCAGAAATACGCCTTGGAAATCCAGAAAATCTGTAATCAATTAAAAATGATAAATGATAATTTTTAACCAAATTTTTACATACCTTATAACAATTTCCCTTTAGTCTTAAGAAAGACTAAATTACAATTATTAAAGTTTTTGTACGTCTACATAATACGCAATTCGTCATTCACCAAAGTTTTTGTCATTTATGGTAGTATTTATTTTAAAATCTGCATTTACGTCACTGGGTATAGCACAATATTCATTTTAAGGATGCGGAACAGTAGTATTGTTCTAGGAGCGGCACGGTCAAACAATGATGATCGCACTGTATTTGTAACTGTTCTCACATTTTTTCGATAAGTAAATAAATAAACAAGCAACTAATTAAATGATTTATTAACAGATAGGTAAGCTATTTCAAAATTTTCACTAAAAAGCGTCAAAACCTGATTCATTTTCTAAATCTGATTCGTTATTAGTGCCATTGTCATCATTTTCAAAATTTATAATCAAAGGACGGACTTCTGGGCGCTCAAATATTCATTCCCTCTCATACCACCTAAAAATTTCTTGTTCGGTATGTTTTACAGGAGTAACCAGTAATGCCTCGTGCCACATATTCAGGCAGTCATCCTCACTGTTACCATCCCTGCCAATATTTTTTGCTATGTCTCAAATTAATTCAGTTGGGTTGAATATGCAATGGTAAGGAGGAAGACGTAAGACTTTGTGTCTTAGCTTGTTTATATGATCTCAGGAATTCCACTCTTTTCAAATCCACATTCGGTAGTTCCATGAGTGCACGTTGTGGATTATCCTTCATCCATTTAAGTCCAAGTACTTTGAGCAATCTTCTCAAAGAAGTGGTACTGCCGCTGAATAATTCCCTATCTTTTAGTTGGGGTCACAGGGATTGGATGGTTATGTGTTATTCTAAAACCATGCAGGATAAAACGTTTTTATTACATTAATGTATTTAATGATACATGTTATAAATAGTATTACGAATACCGCTTGTATTTAATGTTGCTGTGTTTGTAACTCGCTTAGAATCGCAGCGATCTTTCTTTGGCGACTTTAATTTCTCATTGTTTTTCTCTGCTTGAGAGATTCTGTTTACTGCCCTTAAACTGACGTTTAGAGCAGCAGCTACACGCTACAATAAAATACTCTTACAGTACAATTATTTTATATGTATTATCCAAATGTTACCTCTCGAACAGCACTTAAGCACAACAAATGCCCATTATTATCCCTTTCTTTCTCTAAATAGCTAATTAATGAGGGCATGAGTTCTTTTCATTGACTATCCATTTGCTTGAGCATTTTGGCAACCGAAGAATGAAAATACAGATCTCACTATTACAAATTGTTGACTGTTGATTAAAATTTTACATTGAGAGGCGTCTAAACCCAGCAAAAACAAGCTTGTGCACATACATTATTTTATCTCAAAAGTATTATATTAATTGGACTTCCTTTAGAGTTGTTTTTTTTACAAATTTTATTATACAATTTACGATGGAAACGTAGACACATAAGACATGGAGATGCGCCATTTATGACGTGCGCGCCACTTTGTTTGGCTTTAACTATAGTTCTTGTAACCTTTTCGTTGTGCGTCATCAATTGTGATGCTATATCCCTTTCAGCGTGAAGCTTCACGCGTGGAATTTTATAAAATTTTAGTTGTTGCCACGATCGTATTCAGCCAAATACGAAAAGGCTATGAAGTTAATAGCTATAACATTTAAAGAGAGTAGTAAAATATGTATGTAATTATCAAAAAGTAAATAGTTAAAGACATGTGTTCAATTATAGTTAAAAATCGTTTTTTTTTTGTAAATAACTCGAACAGAGATTTGATTTCCTATATAATACCAAAATTTTAAAAAAATCGTGTGGGTGGGTTCCAAAATCGAGTTTTTTGGAAATATTTCGAAAATGACACAATTTTCGAAAAAATTGCAAAAACACTTTTTGTGTGAAATTTTATTTGCTATCGACTGGTATTTTCACTTTTTGGATATGTTAAGTAGTTTCGGAGATATTTAGGAAAACTCGCTTTTTTAAAGTGACGATTTTATGCTAATATATTGTAAACCGTTTGTTGTACAATTATAGGGATAAAACATACTCACAATTATATTATCAATCACATATTAAAAGAAAAAAAAATTCTTAAATAAAAATTTGCAAAAGGTGTACTTACCCCCCAACTTTACCACTTTCCCCATACCCCACTGACCCCAAAAACAATCAGTCGCTTTGGGTAGTTGACATCTATATGTGTGCCATATTTCAAGTTGATATGATAAGTCCTTCGAAAGTTACGGAGTACACACACACACACACACACACACACACACACACAGCGATGCATAGACGCACGCACCACACACATAACACACACGAACACATGCACGCACGCACACCACACACACATCACACGACACACACACACACACACACACATCACGCGCACGCACACAAACACACACACGCACACACACACACACACACACACACACACACACACACACACGTACACACACACCACACACTACACACACACACACACACACACACACACACACACACACACACACACACACACACACACACACACACGATACACAGACACAAACACACACACACACACACACACACACACACACACACACACACAACACACACACAACACACCACACCACACACACACACACACACACACACACACACACACACACACACCACACACACACACACACACACACACACACACACAACACACCACACACACACACACACACACACACACACACACACACACACACACACACACACACACACACACACAACACACATACAAACACACAAACACAAACACAAGTACACATACACACATACAAACACACAACACAAACACTCAAGTACACACACACACACGCACACGCACACGCACACACACACGGACACACAATTAGTATGTATACCTTTGCTTTAGATTATCTTATATCTTGCGAAGTTGCTTGGTAGATCGTGGGACGATAACGTCAGGTTGACAATTGAATACCTCCGTTATCCGTTCCCAAGCCTTTTGCTTTTCTGCGAGTGTAACTGCGTCCGTTTTTTATTTATTTTCAATGGACACTCCTATCTCACAAATTAAATTTGTGAGTAATAGTTTTTCTGGATCGGTGTAAGGTGTAATTGATGTACTAAAGATAAGTAGAATATTAAGTGCAAATATTATATGTACCAACCTGCGCATTTTATTAAAATGTACTAAAAACGTAGTCTAATAAGGATTTATTTAATCTATGATTAAAATAAACAAAACGAAGAGAATAAAAACTAAGTGCAAATAAGGTTAGATCAAAACGTAATAATACGACACAGTGAATATGAGTTCCAAAATTCCCTAAAAATTTAGAGGGAAATCTATATTCGCCGAGATTTTCCGAAGTATTCTCTATGAAAGATATTTCTAACATATTAAGAAGGATTCCTTCGCCAAGGTATCCTTAAGGTCGAGGTTGAGATCGAACTATGAATACGAGCCTGAGTAAGCTACAGCCGGGCAAACATTAAAAATTAGTCAATGTTAAGGGAGGATTTACAATATTACATATTGTTTGACATTTTATATTTTATGTCATTATATCAACGTACATTGCGCAACAGTCACGCTCTTAAAGAACAGTGCCGTAATAACTATACTATACTATAAATTCACAATTTCCTACTACTAAGTCCGTTTGAACTCGTTGCTAATAATTTATGTTGTGTATGGGAGTTCTATAAAACTTAATACTGTAACTCAACTATTACAGTTCAAAAGATAGGTATACAAATTGATTAATACTAGACTTTGACCCTCTTTTTTATCATTGTTCCTTTTATTGCCAACTGTCTACTACGATTCACGAAAAGTGCTTCTGGCAAAACCGTGTTTATACATAATTCATTTCTAACAATAAGTCAATAATCAACACTACTTGATTTGTGTTTTACACAATGCTGTTATAAATTATATTTCCATTTTGTTTTATAATCGCATTGACCACATTTGTAATCAGTACTTAAACTATGAAAAAAAAATGTAACTTTAATAGTCTTTTGTGCATAGTCACATTGGTGTACATTTATAATTGATTATGTTTTACACTGTGCACTTTTAAATTACCATACGATTTTGTTGTATAAGCATAAAGATCACATTAATAGTAAGTGTAGAAATGATGTATTACAAAATGTTGTTTTAAGTCATATTTTTGTGTTGTTGTGCATTAGTTACATTTATAACCAGTACTTGAGCTATGTATTCTACAATGCTGCTTTAAGCCACGTTTCCATTTTGTTGTATAATCGCAATGATCACATTTATAATCAGCACCGGATTTATGTATTACTAAATGCTGTTTTAAATTATCTTTCCATTTTGTTATAAAAGCACAGTGATCACATTTATACTCGGTATTTGAGCTGTGTTTAACACAATGTCGTTTTAAGATACTCTTCCATTTTGTTATAAAATCACATTGATCACATTTATAGTCAGGGCTTGAAGTATGCAATATACAATGTCGTTTTAATAAACTTTGCCATTTTGTTATATAATCACATTGGTTACATTTATAATTAACACTAGATTTATGTTTTAAACTATGTTGCTTTAGATGACCCTTCCGTTTAGTTGTATAATAACATTGGTCACATTTATAATCAGCACTTAAACTATGTATTAAAGAATGCTGTTTTAAATTGCTTTTCCATTTTGTTATAAAAGGACAGTGATCACATTTATACTCAGGACTTGAACCGTGTACTACACAATGTCGTTTTAAGATAGTCTTCCATTTAGTTATAAAATCACATTGATCACATTTATATTCAAGACTTGAACTGTGTACTACACAATGTCGTTTTAATGAACTTTTCCATTTTGTTGTATAATCACATTGGTTACATTTATAGTTAACATATTTATAACCAATGCTTGAACGGTGTACTGCACAATGGTGTTTTAAATTGGGTTTCCAGTTTGTTACATAATCACATTGTTCGCATTTATAATGATCACTTGATTTGTGTTTCAAAGTATGCTGTTTTAAGTAACCCCTCCATTTTGTTGTATAATCGCAATGGTCGCATTTATAACCAGTGCTTGAACTGTGTACTACACAATGCTGTTTTAAGTTGTGTTTCCATTTTGTTACATAATCACATTGATCACATTTGTATTTAAAAGATGAAGTCTGATTTATGAGATTATAAGTTAAATTGCGTATGACTGTTGAGGGTGAAGTAGACTTATTAGGTTCAATATTTGTGGCGATTCTGACATTATTTTGCTTTATATGATCTCGTTCAGTTGTTATACTAACAAGATTTCTTAATCCTGAGACATCATCTTCCCCCTTTTTTTCAATATTTGCATAATTTTTATAGTCATTGTTAATATTTACACCATCAGAGTGGTAATCAATTTCTTTTTTTATTAGATCCTTGTTTACCATAACATTTTGGTTGTTAAATAGTACATTTATTTGCCGTTCCTCTGTAGGTTCTACTTTTATAAGTTGCTTATCAATCTCATAAAGCATTTTTGAGAAATTGTACTGTTTTAAAATTTAATCTCATTACAACAAATGTTACAGTAGGTAACCCTCGAAAAACGCAATTTTGTTAGATAATTTTTGTAAGGCAGTGACTATAGGCACGTGAATTGACGAATTATAACCTCAATGTGTATAAAAAAATGGAAATAAAAGGAAAAATTCAAATCCACGGTAACCTAGGTGGATTGTAGGGAAACGTAGCTTGGATCCTAGGTTACCGTAGATTTTAATTTTCCTTTTTATTCCCATTTTTTCAGACACATTGAGGTTATAATTCGTCAATTTTCACGTGCCTATAGTCACTGCCTTTTTTTGTAAACGTAGTGTCTACAGGCGCTTTCGTAAATTTGATTCGATGACACTGATCGTTCAAAAACTTGAATATTTCTAGAACTAAACGCCTTCGTAGGCCGCCGCGAAATAAATAGCTCACTGATCCATGTTTCAAAATGGTAATATGCTACTCTCACCCTTTTTGTTGTGTGGTATCAATAACCCGTTTTCAATATATCGATACTTAATGTGTGCAGTTTTATAAAATTTTAGTTGTTGCCGGGATCGTATTCAGCCAAATACGAAAAGGCTTTAGCTGTAATATTTAAAGAGAGTAATAAAGTATGTATATATTCATCAAAACATTTAAGTAAAAAAGTAAATAGTTACGACATTGGTTCAATTATAGTTAAAATATAACTAGTGTTTAAGTAACAGTGCTCTTTGAATTTTAATTATGGGGTTGAAAGAAAATATACATATATTTTCATATTTTAACAAACGTTTAATAAAAATAAAAATCTTTTTAATTAATAATAATTGGTTTATTCTCAATAGATAACACCCAATTACGTAGAAAAATACAAATTGATTCAACAATACCTAAATATACTTAAAAATACAATAATAGATATTATTTACCTAAATAATAACTATATTAATCCAAGGTTAGTAAAGTTACATTAATCTAGTAAAACTATATCAATTTTATATTTATATAAAGGAGAGGTGTCTCATGGCGAAATCGAGAATGGGGATATAATTGTTACCGTAAAATGCATCTGTTTCCCTTTATCTTAGTGCGAAGTTCCCACTTAAAGAAAAACGGGTTATAATATATACGTCTACTATATATTTTAAATGCAGGACTTAAAAACGTATGTCGATTCTAAAGTCAAAACGCATGACGCTGTCAAATGTCTTCTTGGCTGTTTAACCTCAAATTATTCTTCGTATTTCGTTTCGTATAATCGCATCGTGTTTTGTAGTTATAATAATTTATCTTTCGCTTCGTAATTGATTGTTTCCATTGCATTTGTAAACAACAGTTTTTTTCATAACTATTATTATTAATATTCACTATTGCGAGGTAAGTTTATAATGCAAAATGTATTTCCAATTCATTGAATGCATTTATTTATTTTGCAGTAAATATGGATGTCATTAATAGGTAAATCTTTGAAAAGCCAAATTCAAGTAATGTTAATGAATATACTGCATTATTTCGAGAGGGAACGCAGGGGGGGGGGTCAAGTTTTCCTTTAACTTCCATTATCCAGGTACGCTAATAATTTTCACTATTTAAATTTATATTTATGTAATATTATGTTGCAGCGAACTGCTCTCGCATGCGGTATTTCCGAGAAAACCGTAACTCGGATAAAGGCAAGAATGGCTTTCGCTTTTGAATCTGGGAAATCGGCGACTGATTCAGCGCAAAACCATAGGCTGCGTTTGAAGTCGACGTCAGAGGATGTCGATGAATACGTGGAAGACGTTTTGAAACGAAAGATTTACACTATCCATGCAACTGGTAAATAATTCAGAAATTATTGTTGAAATGGAGTTAATCACTGTTTAATTTTAGGCTCACATATTACTATCGAAAAACTCCAAACTGAACTTAAAGAAGATAAAATATTTACCTTCAGTAAAACGAGTTTGAAACAATTGTTACACAAAATTGGTTTTGAATTCAAAGTTGACGATGGAAGAAGGCGTTTAATAGAGCAGGTTCATATTGCTGATACTCGAGCAACATTTTTGCGAAAATATTTTGCTAATAAAAGTTGTGAAATTAGTTACGATCCTGTCTTTTTGGATGAGACGTGGATTTTTAGTCGAGGAAGCGTTCGAAAATCATGGTATGATAATGATTTGAAAAGCACAAAAAACAAACCGCTAGGAGAAGGGAAACGGTAATTAAAATAGTCCGATTTGTTAAAAATATTTTTAACCGAACAAATTTTAGTTTTATCGTACTGAGTGCTGGCAACAAGGATGGTTTTATACCTAATTCATCATTGGTATTTTCCAGTATAAGTTAGACAGCAGACTACCACGATAATATGAATGCTGATTTATTTAAAAATTGGTTTCAAGAACAGCTTTTACCAAATTTAGAAAAACCAAGTTAGATAATTCTTGACAATACCGGTTATCATTCTACATTAGTAGAAAAATTACCTTCAAGAAAGAAAATCTTCTTCAATTTTTAAGGAAACACAACATTCCTCATTCGAATGATATGCTGAAAGTGGAATTATTACAAATTGTCAAGGATTTATAAGTTCCAAAAATGTATGCAATTGATGAAATCGCTCATCAATGGGGATATCAAATTTTACGTTTACCTCCGTATCACTGCCAATTCAACCCTATCTAGTTAATATGGGCAAATTGTAAACAGTATTACAACAAAAACGTTGGAAGACAGGGCTTCAGGGACAAGAATGTTTTATCGCTATGGAAGGATTTATTAAACCAAGTAACTGGAGAACTGTGGCAAAAGTGTATTTTACATGCTGAAAAGGAAATGAGCCAGTGGTGGACGTTCAAAAAAGAGCTGAGGGAATGGTAAAACCTCTAGTAATCAATGTCGGAGAGTCGAGTGAAAATGATAGTGAAAGTGAAGGTGATGATTTTTAATTGTAATAAAAAATTAGAATCTTAGTTACTTTATAACATTATAAAGAATTATTATATTTCACAAATACCTCTGAAGCTGTACTTAGGTTTACATTCGTTATATATATACATATATATATATATATATATATTGAGATGTTCAGAAAGAGGTAATAGAAGTATCGGACAGCTTAAATAACATTTGGGTAATAAAAAGGGGTGATTTCTAGCTCGATACATGTGCAAGACACTATTTTATATAAATCTGGTTCACGATGTGATTAAAATAAATTTGTTTGGTATAAATTAGTCTGAATATTATTTACTTAGTTTGGTTTTATCATAAAAAGCAATTTGCTGCTAACAAAATTGTCAAGAATGTTAAATATAACCATTTTCGTAAAGTCATTTTAGTATTGCAATTATTGCAATAAAAGTCAAATTTTGCAAGGGTAATTTGGCAAGTGAACACTTTACAGGTGTTTAAACATGGACTATAGTTAGGATTATGTTAGGGATAGTGTAAGATTAGTTTTTGAATGCAGGAAATACAAAAATTTAGTAAAAGGGTTATAATATGGACAGTTTAGACATTTTTCGCACATATTTTTGGAAGCGAATTAGTGACAAAAATTATGTTACAAGTTTAACAATAAGAACAACATTTAGAACATTATGGCATACAGACATTTATAGTGCCGTACATTTATATAGTGAAACATTTAATAAGAGTGTTAGACGATGAAACTTTTTCAGTGCAACATTATATAACATTATGCATTGCAAATAGTTAGTGAGAATAATAAAGACAAGAAGTACAAACCTTTAACTTAACATTTCAAGTGATAAAAACATTTTTAAATATGAATTATTTTCATTTTTAGATTTAAGTTTGGTTAGGTCATAATTTTTAGGTTTTTTACATAATTTTATACTTTTTCCACATTATTAGACTTAGATTTTGCTCTTAAAGCAAATAATAGTTGTTCTTTCTTAATATGACACAGTTTTTATAAGGATACAGCGCTTTTCTCCGCAAAATTATGTTAAATCTGAGGTGAATTTAAGATAAAATTACAAAAGCTAAAAATTTCTTTAAATTAAATATTTCTAACACAAAAGATATGTATTCTTGTGTAAAATGTTCTCAGAATTTCATTTTTGCAATTAGTTTTAGTATAGCTTGTAAGTGGAAATAGTTATAAGCTTATTTAAGTTAGATTAAGTTACTTCGTATATTAATGTTAGGAATTATAGCTTGTTAGGTGTCTTTTTGTTCAAAATTTTACGTAGTTTTCATTTCCGTTTTTAATTTTTAATTCCGATGATGTATAAGAAAGTTACGGCCAAATTTACATTTGAGTCCAATTTGTAATTTAGATCCACCAATCATAGCCCTAGTTACTTTTTCAATATGGCTGAAAAAAAAAATGAATTTTTGGTAACAACCAGAAACATATAAAAGCAAGTGCTCAGGAAATCAATCTCTCTCTAGAATTTGTTCAAAAGTGTAAAAGGTTAAAACAGTGTTGTGAAATTTGTGTTAAAAAGTAAGTTCATAACCTAATTTAAATTCGTCAAGAAGTTTTACTTTACGAAGAATACGTTCGAGAGCACTTGTTTTTATATCGACGGTTTGAAATAAATAATTCGGTCTCCGATACCTGTCGTTTTCGAAAAATATTTTTGTACGTGTTAATTTGTGTCACGATTTTGTAAAGATTTGCTTTTGTGTTTTCCAACTTAAATTATTTCCGTTTATACCAAATTAAAACCCACTTTTATTTGGTCAAAGTTGTTTTATTTCTTCGGACAATTTCTTTTAAACAAAAATTGAATCGGTAGCTAAAAATAAAAGTGTTATCAACAAAATTTTGGATATTTAAACATATTTTAAAACGATATCACTCATTAAGCTTAAAATTATTTAAATAAAAGTTACCGAAATAAAATAAGTGGTTGGAGTTTGCCGATTTTGGAGAAAACATCTTTAAGTTTGGAAGTTGGTGTCTTAGACAACCGAGAATCGAGTTAGCAGTATTGGGTGATGGTAACAACTGTAATCGAGTGGACATTGCCTACATCCAGTTGGAGTATCCGAAGACATCAATCTACCGGGAGGACAGTATATGTGAGTCACAAATTTTAATAACCCTACGTATTGTGAACATTCATTGATAAAATTTCCTGCAATTTATATTTGTTACATATATGTTTTTGGTTAAGAATTTTAAATATTTACTTGTGTAAACACCTGTAAAGGTATTCATTTATTTTCTTTTCTAAATTTTCATTTTGGATATAAACATTAATTTTCTAAATTATTTATTTGACATCTTTGACAGTTTTTAATTTCACTTAAATTCATTATGACAGTTTTTAATTTCACTTAAATTCATTACAACGCATGCGTTGATAGCAAATTACATTCAGAATTATTTTTATACTTCCAATTCAATTATATAAAGGGTATTTCATATACACATTTCCAGATTCAAATTTATAACTTCAAACTAAATTCCCTGAACTCTATCCCCATTTGAGATCTGAGCTAGTCCGGTGCACATACATAAAATATAAAAAAAGTTTAAATATTATTTCAATCATATCAATTACATACAACATTTAAATTACCTCAAACTAAATTATATTTTATTCCTCACAAACTTATAAGTCGTCAGCATCTCAATATATATATATATATATATATATATATATATATATATATATATATATATATTGAACTAATATTTTTAATTTAATGAACTGCCTAACTAGCTTAACAGTCGCATATAAAGACTCTTCAAAGGGGATAGGGATCAAATTTAGAAGACACTTAAAAACTATATGAGAAAGTAAATTATTAGCTCGTCGATTTATATTATGATTTTGAATTTTTATAATTATAATTAATGTGATTAATTTACATTGAGTTGTCGCCAATTTATCTTTTATTACATTCAACTCGTTCAAAGAAATAGAAATATACTTTTTAAATTGCATCGATATATATGTGCAACTCCCTGTACATAAAAAAATCTCCAAATGTATAATATCTGAGCATGCACTATGAATACGCATTCAAATGACCTTTCAGTGAATGCAAAATGAAACCACGCCATATACATGTAAGTATAATTATGTCTGAATTTAGTAAATATTATAATAACCATTTATTTTTAGATCAATTAATGTTCCCTTTGGACATGAATACAAGTTGTCGCACATCATGTTTATTACAAAGAATGGACATAATTAACACACAAGTAAAAATATCAATGTCAACAATTACATAAATAAAATTGGTACACTCACTCAAAATGGCCTCTTTATCTTCTTTACGATGCTGAAGTTGACCGTTGAAAACAGCTGCTTTGAAATCCAACTCTGCTTTTTTCTTAATGGTTATTTGTTTAGGTAAGTTTCACTAATATTTCTTCTTATATGATAATTCTTTATTTTCAGGATCATCATTTATTAATTTTTGTTTCAAAATAATTTTTGAAATGCATCATTAGTTTGAAGGTTATTTAAATTAAACACGCTTCCAATAATAAACATATAATAACAGAAAAACGGAAAAACACAACTAACAAAATCCATATCAAAGAAAAAACAAACGTAAAAACAATATCGAATCTCCGGAAAATATTTTCACTCGTAGCTGTCGATAACAACCGAATTTATTTAGAGGTAAACTAACCTTATCTTTATTTAACGACAAATGAATATCACTTGTTTTAAACTGCCGATACTAAAACCGCACTTAACTTTTATGAAAGTGACGTTATTTTGTTTAAAATATTTACGAGAAAAAATTTTGCAACATCTTGCTTAGGAAAGGTGTTGGAACAGAGAGAACAGAGAGAGCTACTAATCTTCCAGCACTTCTATTTATATGCAAATCGTTAGAAACCAAATTCATCATTTGTTATCAACAACTATTTCAAATATTTCCTTAATTCTGATTGGCTAATGCTTTTCTTATTTTCAATTTAATTTCAAAAGCTTATAACTCTTGAACCCCTTAATCTATCTTAAAACTAACAACATTTTTGGAATCTACACAATTTTTCGAATAAAATAAGTCCTTATACGAACTACTTGCTCCACTTAATAAACATGTTAATTTTTACATTGATTTATTGATTTTATACTAATTTTATGCACTTTTCAGGCCTGGAATTGATTTCCACATGAATATGGGATGCTACTACATGTAAATACACATCCTTTAAACGCCTATGGCCAATTTGAAAGGAAAATTATCTGAAATTTTCATACACTTTTTAAAACTAATTTTGGTAAAATAGTCACTAATATAGTGATTTGTGACTTAAAATTGAGGCTACTTTACTATTTTTACCTCTTATAATTTAATTAGGCCAATTGGTCCCATTCTATAACAATTTTTCTGCGAGGAAATAACATAACCTCAAATCAATACAGTAATTTTTAAATGAATAATTTTACATTCTTGGGCACTTTAAATGTTTGTGAAAGTGTATATCCTTATTGTTTATGTCTTATTTTAATTTATTTTCACTCTTTTGGAAGTTTATAAGTTCTTCTAAGGCTTGTATAGAATTGTTAAATATCACTAATTTAATTAAAAATTATTATTAATTTTATTAAATACATAAATAAAAAGTTTACCTCGAGTAGGATTTGAACCTACGACCTGTACTTTGCTAAAGTACCGCGCTAACCAACTGCGCCACCAAGGTTCAAGTCCCAATCGATGTAAACTTTTTATTTATGTATTTAATAAAATTAATAATAATTTTTAATTACATATTTACCTTTGAATTTATTCGTTCATAACAAAAAACTTATAATAATCACTAATTTAAGTCTGTAAATGTTAATTATTCACAATTACTCCAGAACTGTTGGATTATTGAAGTCTTATTGTTAATAACCAGTGTATTTATCCTGTTTTTCTTCAATTTTAGCACTTATATTTCGTTTTCGGACTAACACGAACGTTTTCACACATCTTGTCTGCGTACACTGTAGTTGTGACATTGATATATGCCTAATACTAGTTTTAACATCACGTTTGTTATCTACAGCCTGTGATTTGTGTCTTTTGGGAAAATTAGACTTAAATAAACCTAGTAACTAATAATGAAATTGATTTATTGCATTACGATACCTAACATACCTTATACTCATGTGTAATATGTTGTCGTTTATTATTATATTAACATATTATTATGAATTATATAAATTTAGATCCAACTCAATGTTAATTAATCGTCCCTACCTAATATTATATATCTCGAAATGTACCATTTGTACAAATTAATGAAATTTCTTACTATGTGAATTACATAGCTATACCAATGTAATTTATATATATATATATATATATATATATATATATATATATATATATAATATACACGAGCCCCATCCAACTTCAGTTGGCCCACTTAAGAATTCCTGAGATTTCGTGTTACATTTCACTCAAATTTACAAATTATGGATTTTATCTTATAATTTTGACTAACTATGCAGTGTGTGGCACGAAGGCCTTGCATTAGACTTATTGGTGAAACTACTGATACTTGAAAATTTGTACATTAATATTTTTGGCCATGCTGAATTCAATGAAAATATTTGTAACTTTATAGGACTTCCGGTTATACCAGAAGTAACCATCAACTTGTTTATTTTAAATAGAATGTGGTATATTTTAGTTGAAATTCGTATTCTACATAAAATTCTGAACAAATTCTTATAAGGATAACATACCTCAAAAATGAGCGGTTTTTGAGTTATTTTACATTTTCTGAATTTTTTCAAAATCATATGCTCATATTATTTACGATACCTTATCTAATTGATAATCGTTTACTTTCATATTTTGACCAAACAATATCAATGTAGACGAAACATTGTGGATAGGAAATTATTTTGTTAATTTATACAGGGTGTTGAAAATCCAGCTACCAATTGTAATAAATTCAAACATTAAAAACTTGCTCAACTTAAATGGAACAGCCTGCATGTTATGGTGCTATGAGATTTCCTTTCGATTTATATTGACATTCCCTATACCTAAATCGGGCCATTTTCAAGATATTTCGGTCTTTTGAATAAATGTATAAAACCTTATAGGTACTCAAATCTAATAACATTATTTGTCATAAAGTGAAAAGTAAGCTGTCGAAATTCGTTACCCTTATTAATTTTTTAATTCTAGCAACGCGGTGTAATTAATGTGACAAGCTATTTTGAACTATCAAAGTACTAATAAGTTCATAATTTATTGAAAATGGCACATAGAAATTATACCAATGATGATTTTCTAAATTTGATCCTAATCCATGAAGAATGTAATAGAATTGCTAGCCGAACATGTCGTGTACTTACAGAAAGATTTCCGGAAAAACCGAAGCCAACTTGAGATACCATCACAAGACTTTTAAAGAACACACCGTCCAAAAATTGCAAAAATTAAACCATTAGTTGATGATGAAGTTAACGTGGCAAATGTGCCGGGATTCTTTTCTGCATATTGAGATGCTTCTATTAGAGATTGCGAAATAAGCTTACGATTAACGACAAGAATAATTCATAGGATTCTTAAACAGTATTAGTGGAAACCTTTCTCTTATCATGTTGTGCATCACTTGCTGCCAGAAGATCTCCCTAAGCGCGTTGAATTTTGTAAATGGTTCTTGGAAGATGAGAATTTTGCTCAAAGAACAATTTGGTGTGACCAGGCAAAATTTTGCAAAAATGGAATTTTCAATCGACATTTTTGCTCTGACGAAAACCCTCACATGACAAGAGAGCGCTATTTTCAAACAAGCTGGTTACAACATCCTTCAGGATGTTATTTTGCCATCGTTAAACAATTTAAATGCCGAAGAAAGAAGTCTTGTATGGTATCAGCAGGACGGGGCACCGCCACACTACTTACAAATT
This sequence comes from Vesta saturnalis, assembly GCA_036346205.1. Lineage (NCBI taxonomy): Eukaryota > Metazoa > Arthropoda > Insecta > Coleoptera > Lampyridae > Vesta > Vesta saturnalis. The sequence continues at coordinate 1,696,112 of JARFJB010001008.1, read as the reverse complement.
AATGCTGATTTTCTGTACCAATATTTTGAGGTTAGGTGGATAGCCAACAGGGGACCACATCATTGGCCGACGAGATCCCCTGATCTCACGTCCCTAGACAGTAGTATTTGGGGACATATTAAAAATGAAGTATACTCGGAACCAATTACAACAAAGGAAAATATGATACAGCGAGTATTACAGGCTTTAATAATTGCGATACCCAAAAACTTAGTACGTAAAATACATGCTTAGAAGTAAATGGAAATAATTTTGAACATTATTGTAATTAATATTTTTGAAATTGTTGTTCTTATGTTATTATTATTACTCTCTGTAATTATGTTATGTTATATTGTTTTTTATTGTTATTCTTATCTTGAAAATGGCTTGATTTTAGGTATAGGGAATGTAAAATTTGTTTAGAACTTTATGTAGAATACGAATTTCAACCAAAATATACCACATTCTATTTAAAATAAGCAAGTTGATGGTTACTTCACTTCCGGTTAAACCGGAAGTGTTATAAGTTACAAATATTTTCATTGAATTCAGCATGGCCAAAAATATTAAAGTGCAAATTTTCAATTTTCAAATGTCAGTAGTTTCACCAATAAGTCTAATGCAAGGTCTTCGCGCCACACCCTGTATGGTATTGAGGATAATATGATTGCTATTTTAATTAATAAAACCCTGAAATGTCAAAAAAATTTAACAATATAGAAAATAACAATTTGCATGTATACTTTATTATTACAAATTTGACGGACAAGAATCCAGTAGGCACTACAGTTGTTATGGAAACGTTGTTATCAATTGAAATAACATTAGCTAGTGTGTCAAATGTAAAAAAGTCATTTATTACTTTAATTTTTTTACAAAAATGGGCAGAGGAAAAGCAATTGATGAAAAAGTTCGATCAATTATAGTAAATTTATACAAATCGGGAAAATCAAACGGCGAAATTGGTTTATTGCTTAGTTTATCTAGATAGTGTTCGAAATGTTATCAAATTATACTTATCAAGCAGTTCAGTTGTTCAAAAGGCCCGATATGTGAAAAAATCTAAAATAATAGACGCGGATAGAAGAGCTTTGGCAAGGATTGTGAGAAACAATAGGCGTGCAAATTACGGAAAAAAAGGAAAAGGCAACGTATTTCATTCCCTCCCCAAGGGGGAGGGCAGGTTACTCGAGCTTCCCGAGCTCCTTCAGCCACAATCATGGATTCCCAGCATACATACATATATTACGTATATATGCATGGTGGGATTAAGGATAGGTGTGGTTAGGATAGGATCGGAAGGAACGGAGTTAGGGTTCTGAGGGGGAAAATACTACCCCAGCATTCGCCTAAGTAGCCGCACATGGTGTGCATATACGCAGTGACCATGCCGCTACATGTGTATGAGGAAAACTCCCTGAAAAAACCTCATACAAGGTAGACGGTAACGGGAATCGAACCCATTACCTCCCGAATGCTAAGCAGGTCGTGTCATCACTACACTACCAGCTCGATAAAAAAACATTACGGAGAATTGAGTATGCTATGGAGTAAGGCTGTTGGAAGACGTGTATGTCGGTCTACGTGTCATTCTGAAACCAAAAAAGAGGGATTCGGTAAGCTACGATATTAATCTAGTAATTAAAAAGCAACAAAACTGTTTTTCTTTTAATTCAGGCCAAAGAAAAGGCACTGCTGACCTCAAAACAAACGAGACAGATTAAGATGGGCAAAAGAGCATCAAAATTGGATTATTCAACAGTGGAATAGCGTACATTGGAGTGACCAGTCGAGATTTCAGGTTTGTGTGGGTGATAACCGTAGCAGGGTTATTCGTAAAAAACATGAAGCATATCATCCGGACTGTATAAAGAGAAAAGTGAAGTTTTCAACTGCTCTAATGGTCTGGGGTTCAATGTCGGCCAGAGGAGAAGGAAAATTGTACTTTATCGATGGCATTGTAAACACTGAAAAATGTTTAAGTATTCTTAAACAGTTCTTATTGCCCACTGTGGAAATCAGCAGAAATCGGGGATATGACTTTACATTTCAACAAGATGGCGCAGCATGCTACACATCCAAAAAATCTATGAAATTCCACTGTTAGCATAGGTGTCTAGTAGCCCTGACCTTTCGCCTATTGAGACATTGTGGTACGTTATGAAAAAGCAATTATGCGCTAATCTGGCCAGAACTGTGTAAGTACTCAAGCAAAGGCTGCAGGAAATGTGGGATAATTTTACTCCTTATGAGTGTCAAGCACTAATAAGTAGTATGTCTAACCGTATCAAAGCAGTTATCAAAAATAAAGGTGATGTTACGCAGTTATAACGAAAGCTACACCGTAGAGCTGAGAGTACCAAATGTTGTTTTTGCTAATTTAACTTGAATAATTGAAAATATGTAAATTTTTGTTAACTGGGCCAACTGAAGCTGGACGGGGCTCGTATATATATATATATATATATATATATATATATATATATATATATATATATTGATGATGTTTATAAATTACATTAGTATAGCTATGTAATTCACATAGCGAGTAATTTCATTAATTTGTACAAATGGTACATTTCGTTATATATAATATTAGGTAGGGATGATTGATTAACATTGAGATGGATGTAAATTTAAATAATTCATAATAAAATGTTAAAATAATAATATGCGACAACATAAGTATGAGGTATGTTAGTTATCGTAATGTATTAAATCAAGTTCAATTTTAGTTAGTAGGTTTATTTAAGCATAATGTTCCCTAAAGACATGAGGTACAGGCTGTAGATAACATATGTGATGTTAAAACTAGTATTAGGCATATATCAATGTCACAATTTCATTGTAAGCAGCCAAGAATTATGAAAATGTTCATGTTTGTGCGAAAAACGCATATAAGTGCTAAAATTACATAAAAACAGAATAAATACATTGGTGATTAACTATAAAACATAAACAAGCCAGCAGTTCTGGAATAATTGTGATTAATTAACATTTACAGACATTAAAGTAGTGATATACAACAATTCGATATAAGTCTCAGAAGAACTTACAAACTTCTAAAAGTGTGAGAATAAATTAAATTAAGACATAAACATTAAGAATATACACTTTCACAAACAATAAAAAGTGTAAAATTATACATTAAAAATTATTGTATTAATTTGAGGTTATATTATTTCCTCACACAAAAATTATGTAAAAATTGTTATAGATTGGGACAATTTGATCAAAATAAATTATAAGAGGTTAAAATAGTAAAGTAGCCTCAATTTCAAGTCACAATTCACTATATTAGTGACTATTTTACCAAATTTAGTTTTTAAGGGTGTATGAAAATTTCAAATAATTTTCCTTTCAAATTGGCCGTAGGCATTTAAAAGATGTGTATTTATATGTAGTAGCATCCCATATTCATGTGGAAATCAATTCCAGGCCTGTAAAATGCATAAAATTAGTTTAAAATCAATAAATCAATGTAAAAATCAAATTGGTTAATAATTGGAGGAATTACTTCGTGTAAGGACTTAATTTATAGTAAAAATTGTGAGGATTCCGAAAATGTTGATAGTTTCAAGATAGGTTTAAGGGGTCAAAAGTTATGAGCTTTTGAAATTAAATTGTGATTTAAGAAAAGCATTAGCCAATCAGAATTGAGGAAAAATTGGATGTAGTTGTTGATAACAATCGAAGAATTTGGTTTCTAACGATTTGCATATAAATAGAAGTGCTGAAGGATTAGTAGCTCTCTCAGTTTTTCTCTGTTCCAACAACTTGCTAATCAAGATGTTGCCAAATTTTTTCTTGAAATTATTTTAAACAAAATAACGTCACTTTCGATAAAAGTAAAGTGCGGTTTTAGTATCGGCAGTGTTAAAAACAAGTGATTTGTCGGTAAATAATAAATTAAGGTTAGTTTACCTTTTAAATAAAAATTCGGTTGTTATCGACAGCGAGTTGAAAATATTTCCGGAGATTCGACATTGTTTTTAAGTTTGTCTGTGTTTACGTTTGTTATGGATATTGTTAATTGTGTTTTCTTCGTGTTTCTATTATTATACATTTTATTTATTGGAAGCCTGTTTAATTTAAATAACCTTCAAACTACTCATGCATTTCAAAAATTATTTTGAAATAAAAATAATAAAGTGTGATGATCCTGAAAATAAAGATTTATCAATATGAAGAAATATTAGTGAAACTTACGTAAACGTATAAGCATTAATATAGAAGCAAATTTGGATGTTCAAGAAGCAGATTTGGATTTCGAAGGAGCTGTTTTCTACGGTCAGCTACATCAGCGGGAAGAGGATAAGGAGGCCATCTTATGTGAGTGTTATAACTTTATGTACGTTATTGTTGACATTGATATTTTCATTGGTGTGTTAATGATTTCCATATTTTGTACTAAATAGGATGTGCGACAACTTGTATTCATGTCCAAAGGGAACATTAATTGAGCTAAAATTAAATGATTATTAGAATATTTACTAAATTTAAACATATTTGTACTTACATGTATATGGCGTATTTTCTTTTTACTTTTAATGAAAGGTCACATGAATGCGTATTCATAGCGCATGCTCAATTATACATTTGAAGATTTTTTGTTATGTACAGGAGTTGCACATATATCGATGCAATTTAAAAATTACAATTCTATTTCTTTAAATAATTTGGCTATAATAAAATATGAATGGGTGACAACTCAATGTGTATTAATCACGTTACCTATAGTTATAAATATTCAAAATCGTAGTATAAATCAACAAAATAATTATTTACTTTATCACATAAATTTAAAGTCTCTTCTAAATTTTGAACCCTATCCCCTTTGATGAGTCTTTACATGCGACTGTTTAAGTTAGTTTGGGCATAATAAAAATAATAAATATAAAATCATATAAATATTAGTACATTGCGATTGTTAAGCCGATTATTAACAATTATTATTAACTTTGTTGAATCTTTTATCAGTTCAATATATATATATATATATATATATATATATATATATATATATATATATATATATATATTGACAAATTGAGGTTTTTAAAATCGGTTATATTATTAACTAATAATAAATCTCATTTTTAATAACCAATACTGTGTATTTATTTATGACAAAATCAGCTTCGATAACCAAATTACAGTCTTGACTCTTTTGACGCAAAACGATCCCCGCAATTAACCAAACTTTTCGCACTTCATTCGGACACTGCCTACTGCTAGCTAATTCGCTTTTTATTGAAGATTATTGATATAATTAATTTGTAAAACAGATCCAAAACGAAATTTTGTTGACCCGGTCTCGGTTCTGATAATCGTTTACAGTTGTACAATATATTTTTATCATATGACTATCCACACTCGGTGGACTTTGCATGCCAGAATAAGTGCGAACAGACCTTAAACGAAATTCGATTTTATTTATACGAGTGGATGGGGATTTTTAAGACCTTTAGGATGCTAAATCCCGAGATATTCCAACAATAATTTTATTTAAATTTGACAGCGCGGCTTAAATTTGAAAATAACCTAGAAACATTGACGATATTTTGTTGGTATTTAAAGTTACTAACTATATGAACCAATAACGACATATGTTTTTAAAATCTTAAACCATGCTTTACTAAAAGATGAGTCATAATACACCTTTCGCGGCCCGACTTTATCATTCCACTTTCCTAAACTTTTCATTTTAGCGTAAGCTTAGTCCAGTCAAATGGTGTTAAATAGGGTTTGAAGTGGAAAATTCTGGTGTAATTGGTTTTTATTTCTTACTTTGTTTTGAGGGCCTTGAACACGAATCTGAAGTTGTCCAACAATATTTCATTCGGAAAATATGAGAAATCTTAATAAAAGATCTGAAAAGCACGTTTTTTGTACGTTTTTGGCTTAAAACTCGGAAATAAAAATTTTTACATAAAAAATTAACGTTTAATAAATTAAAGAAAACTGAATTTACTCTGGAACGATCTCCCTGGTTCCTGTTTTCCTCTCACTTATGGTATGAGAAAATTTAAGGTAGCTGTTCATAGGCATCTATTGGCAATTGATAATCCATCCTCCTAAGTGTTCCTGAGTGCTTTAGCACGATAGGCCTAATTTAGCCTGTTCAGGTCCACAATCATAAAAAAAAAAATTTCCTACAATTTTTTTACATATAAACTACTTATTATCATACGACAGTAATATGCAATACTGAGGTTATAATAAGTATTGACAAGGAAAACAAATTTTACTTTCTGTCTGGGAAAATAAAATAACTACTACATACGAGGGCGGTTTGACGGAAGAGTGACTTTTCAATGAAAAAGTTACATTACTGTAAAAAAAGTATTTTATTTTTCAACATAATCTCCTTTTAACTCTACACACTTAGCCAAGCAAGTTTCCAATTTTTTCAAACCATCCAAAAAATAATCTTTCGGAAGTTCCGCAAGATACGCGTTTGTCTCTGCCATCACCTCTTCATTTGTCAGAAATCGCTTTCCACCAAGCCATTCTTTAAATTTGGGAACAGAAAGTAATCGGAGGGAGCCTTATCAGGTGAATATAGCGGATGAGGCAATAAATCGTAACGCAATTCGGCTAATTTTTCTGCAACAATAGCGGACGAATGGGCAGGCGCATTATCGTGTTGTAACAAAACTATTTTCTTCAACAAATGCGGTTGTTTTTTCTTAAGTTCAGCATCAAAACGTGTCAGCAAATCAGCGTAATATTGGCCAATTACCGTTTTCCCTTTTTCTAAATAATCAATAAAGATTACACCTTTGGAATCCCAAAACACTGTGGATATGACTTTATTGGCCGAATTTTTTATGCGAGCGAGCTTTTGATCAGCATTAAGCAAACGCGGCACATATCTCGCAGATAGCTTTTTCATATGTAAAATTTCATGCAAAATATTGCATACCCGTTCGGTTGAAATCTTTACTTCATTAGCTATCTCACGTACTTTTATTCGACGATCGCTAAGTACAAGGGCACGGATTTTATAAACCATTTCTGGAGTAGTTACAGTAAATGACGGTCCCGGACGTTCAGTACCATCCGTGCTCCACCACTTACAAATCATTTCATGGGACGGAGCACTTTCAGGATAATATTTACGTAACTTTTTCTCGGTTTCTTTAATTGTTTTTCCACGTAAAAAATAATGTTTAATTAACACTCGAAAAAACTTTTTTTATATGAGTATTAAAACTAATCTATCTGTCAGATTTATGTAAAATTTTGACAGATGACATCAGAAACATGGCGAAAACTACCAATATAATCACCGTAGCGAAAGTGTTACCAACCTCTGAAAAGTCACTCTTCACTCAAACGGCCCTCGTACATACCTAAATGCACATATCTCTCACATACCTGTTATTTATTACCAATACAGTAATATAGTCCGTAAAATGAATGATTGCGAATTTCGGCTTAGCGCTTTATTTGGCGTGCACACTCGTAGTTTGTATTTATTTCGTTCTAACACAAAATATTTGGAAATAGAGAGAGTGGAATGCTACATTATCATCGCTGCGGGTGGTGAACTAAGACGGACACTGTATGTTTAAAACATCTGTATTTGTGTCAGTTCTGTTAGAAAGAGATAGTAATATTTGTTTTAGGCGTCTCTTTAGAGACTAAATTGTCTGTTGTAATCATTTGACAGTGGTATTCAAAAGTTTATTTCGCGTGTTTGTAACTAACAATTAAATATGTTATATTCCTTCAATTTACAAAAAAAAAAAAAATAAATAAAACGTAATTGAAAATATAATAATATAATTTGTTTCTATAAACAACCTTACCCTATAATTAACTACTTTCTAAATAAGTACATTAAAGAATGTGGGTGATTAATATATCATTATTTTATACAATGTAGCAAAGTCTACAAATATGTATGCAAATAATTTAATTTTGTTTAAATCATTTATAATTTTAAATGTCAGTATTTTGCAATAAATGAAAACTACACGTAATAACTGTAAATAAGTATGTAGTTTAATACGCAGTTTTAATTAGAAGAATGTAATATTTACATAAAAAAGCTTCTTTACAATTATATTATATTTTTTACACTTTTTGGTGTGTCGTCTTGCCAAGATCTCTTCTGCGATCCCCTATAAAAGATCCACGTTTCATCTATAAATACCGTCTGAAGTGATGAAGCTGATTGCATATTTTCATGGTATTTTTTTAGGAACTGCACCCGTGCTGACGCCACACTTGATTTTTCACAAAGTGCTCTGCGATTGCAGTAGTGTTTATATTTAAATCCTATACTATATAAAATCTTACTTATAGTTGGTCTGGATGCTGTCAGTAACCCTTTTTCTTGTAATATATTACTAATTGTTTCCAATGTAACCACTTTCTTTTGGGAATACACGCCATAAATAATGTCTCTTATGGCAAGTTTCAGCCCTTCTTGTATATCATCACTTTTACACTTAGTTCAAGGTTTTCTGATAGTTTTTGGTAAAGAAATGTTCCGCTTTTTACGCTCGACGATTTTGTGTAACGTATTGAGCCTGATTTTTAAAGCTTCTGCGGTTATTTTGTTCACTGCGTCAACATTACATAGAGGACCAACATAATCCTTTTCGCGACAAAAATACTCATTCACATTAAACACGAGTTCATGGCAACGTTCGTTTAAAAACTTTCCTGGCATTTTACGGTTGTTACAGCAATAGTATACAAACAGTACTAAGGCAAATTTGAAATCTGTTAACATTACTCCATTGTATAAAATAATGATATATTAATGACCCTACATTCTTTAATGTAGTTATTTAGAAAGTAGTTAATTATAAGGTAATTTTGCAGTTGAAAAATATCACGAAAATTATTTACCATGTTGTATTCAATTTAATAACATAATTGAATTCCAATTCAAACTGGAAAAAAACCAAATATGGACTGGTGCCAGTAACAATGCTAGAGCTTCCAGCACCTGGAGCAGACTTGAAATTTATTTCTTGCAAATGCAAGAAGACTTGCCAAGCAAACTGTGGATGCAAGAAGGCAGGCCTCAAATGTTCCAACATGTACGTCAATTGCGAAGGCTCGTGCAACAACATCCCACTTGCCGAAATGGTGGAGGTTGAGGATTTTGCGCAAAAACCATGAGTCTTACAAGCAAAAGATGAAGACGTAAATTGTAGAAAGGATTAGTTTTTGTGAAAAAATTTTTATTTCCAGGTTTTAAGTCATATTTGTCGAACGAAATTTTGTTGGATAACTTCAGATTCGTGTTTAGCGCCCTCAAAAACATAAGGCAAAAAATGAAAAAGCATTACTCCAAAACTTTCCACTTTAATCATCATTTGATTGGACTAATTATGTTTCATTTGTTTAACCGCTGAACTTACACTACTTATCTCTTCTAATTTTATAATTATTGGTGTTAGACCTGTAAGAATGCTTGATGCATCAAATGAAATTTGTCGAAAACCTTTCGATATTTTAATTCGTTCAAATTTCTTCTTCAATAAGTGTTCTGCCTTTCACTAGTAAAAGAAAGTCATCTGCATATGCAACGGCCTTTGTTCTATTTGAAAAATAAATATTCAAAAGAGAATTACATTGAATATTCCAATAACCTGGTGTACTGCAAGATCCTTTCGGACATCCTTTGCTTATATTGCGTTTAACAATGACACCATTACCTTCTAATGCAGCAATTCTATCTTTAAAATAATGTTTAGTGAGTTGATACAAGATATTAGGACATTTAAACATTCCTAAAGAGTTATAAATAGCTGGTCACTATGCTGCATCAAAAGCACCCTTAACGTTCAAACTTACTATAACTACATGATTTTTATTTTCTAACCTTTCCTGTATAAAATTTTTAGCCATCAAAATTGCATCTACTGTATTTCGTTGTGTTGTAAACCCAAACTGGTTCTTATTCATCTCTCCCGTGTTGTATATGAGTACAAAGGAGGCACTAGCGCCGCCATCTCGGATTTTGTGGGGCACCTTCCCCACCACTTTTTTACACGTCTACGTGAGAGGCGTATTTTTTGTCGGCTTTTTTTTGTGCCCACGTGGGATCGCATTTCTTTTCACTTGAGAATAAAAACAATTAATCTGTTATTAATTAGAATCCGTTTTTATTAAATCAGATTGCATAATTAGTATTCCACTTCTTTTAATCCCATCTAACGCTTTTGACCTAATTTATTTATGCATTGGGGGTTGCATTCTAATAAGGAGTCCTAGTCTTGTAAGACAGGAATCTGTTCGCGGGCCTCTTAATATGTGTTTATTATTATTAAACAGTTATACCACTTCATTGTGAATGGAAAGTGGCAATCAGTCGTCGACATCTTGTTAATTAATGTGTTTACAAATCTTTTAAAAATTTGCTGCTGCAAAAAGCGTTAAGGTCCAATATTAGATGAAATAATAATAATCATTTCTACCCTGATGCAATAGCGCTTTTTTTATACAGGCAGATTCTCTATCTAAGCAGTCAGCACATATACATTCGAAAAAATTATACCTGATTTATTTGTATGTTCAATTACTCACACACACACACACGCGCGCGCGCACAAACAAACACACACACACACACACACACACACACACATACACAAATATATAAATAAATGAGCGGCAATTAAGTAAGTAAGTAATTAGACATAAATTAGATATACATCAAGACTATTATTGTTAATGCACTATGCGCGTGCTGGTTTTAGTAAATATTTAAAGGACAACAACAAAAAAGGATTATCTTGATGGAGATAAGCACGATAAAACGGAGTAGAATATACTTGTGATTGCAGATTTTTTTTCACCGAAAATATTTCTGCAATAGAAATTGATCATCCACTGAACTTGTTACGGAACTCTCAATTAAAACTTTACTTTACTTTACTGTACCGGAACCATCTAGAATTTTTCTGTAGAAAACGTAAATGATGTCCTTGTGGTGCTCGTCCAAAGGAATCAAAATATTCCCCATTACCATTCTCGTCAATGTAGATAGACGATGATCTGGTTTTATGTGCGTGCCTGGGCAGACGATTAGGCTTGGAATTGGTATTTGTCCAGTTTTGCAGTAGTAGGCGTTTTCCAATACATACATAGGCTCAACGATGTTATGGTTTAAACAGCTATATGCTTTTACTCCCTTTTTCAATTTTTTAACCGGGGGGCAGCCAGACCAGCCCAGATTTACTATTGGTTTGTTAAGAAACCCTAAAAACAGTTTTTTTTCACTGCCCTTAACGTGAATTTTGTTAAAGAGCTGAAACACTCTTATCAGCTTCTCCCGGAAATCGTTGTAGTGTACATACCCCGACCACCATCTCAGACAGCGGTATATTTTTCACAAAAATCGTATCTGACTTGACATGGGTTTTGATATAAGATAATTACGAGGTAGTTTTATCAGTATCAGTAATAAAGTTCCATGATCTGTAACCATTGCAACCTCTTTGGGTATGCATTCGGTGTTAACACCTCTAAGCCCTTGTACGTCCAAGTATGCGTCCATCCTCTTTCTCTTGCTACTGGATACTGAAGCATGAGCCATTTCTATACGACAGATAAACTGATGTAAAAACATCTGTATCTGAGAGATTTAATAATAAAACATTGAAACAAGAATGTGACGCTACTTTACGATGATTATGATAAGGTAACTCCTCATGAGCGAAATGCATTTTCTAGGCATTATTTTCAGGTTGATCAATTTCCAAAACAGTGACCTTTGCGTTCAAGACTAATTGATTAGCAGTAGAGTAACTTTCGAGGAATCTTATGCGGTTTCTACCTATTATTTACAGATTGGAAAAATTAGACAGGTGTAGGGTTGCGCAACTTGCTCTCGGGGCTTTACCCTTTGTCGAGGCCCCATTGGCGGAAAATAATACAGATGTAGGGCTTAGCAACTTACTTTCAGGCCCACGCCCCTCGACCAAAAAATTTAATTTGTTTGCAGTGCCATCTATGAGGGGAAATTTGAACTTGTATTATAATAAGTGGGCCTAATGCTAACTTATAAGGCACACATAGGACTTCGCAACTCGTTTTCGGGTCTTAGTCTCTGGCCCGGGAAATTTGAATTTGTATTTAAGTGTTTACATTTTGATTACCTATTGCGAGAAATTTGAACTTGTATTCTAATAAGACGCCTATTGTTAACTTATAAGACAGACATAGGACTTCGCAACCTGCTTTCGGGCCTTCAAACCTCGAGAATGCTGCGTGGGTCACACTCGTCAATGTTCGGGTAGAATCGGTTATCTTCGGGGAAGTTTGGAGTAGAGGTCGCCGAAACAATATTCGTAGCCGTGTTAGGAGAAAATTCCTTAACCAACAAAGGTATTTAGATTTATAAACATGCCCCTAGGGAGATATTAGAGTGTGGTTAGGTCAATATTCGCGCACGCACAAGACCCAAGGCCAGCAGCATTCTCGTCTCTGGCGCGTTTCGCTCTTTAAAGTGTAACCGTCATCGAGTGAGCATTATTATAATGTATTCTCCTGTTTATGGGCGAACATCAGCGCACATAAGAAATTTTACTGACTTGTTAATAACCCATTACAACATAACCGTTCAAGATGATGTTGGAAACGATGACATGGATGAGCTGAATGTATCTCACATCCAAGGTGATGTTGATGATTCACAGAAGAGGAAGAAGAGCGATGAGGTAGAGTAGAAGGACGAGTCTCAAAACCATGATGATGATAGCGACGAATCACTGTTCAAAAAGAAGAAGAAGAAGACCGATAACGAATGTGATTAAATAAATGATGTATTGTTGTTTATAATAATAATATATTTTCAAACGGTAAGCTTTTCTTCAATTTTTATTAATAAACTTGTTTTTCCCAACGGTGTTTGAACCTGCACTAACAATGCTGCAGTTAATGCGAAAGGGCGTTTAGATGGGTAACTACAATAAGTATGAGATTGGCTTTCTTTTACACTCTGTAAGTTAAATCATACTGCTATTTTTTGAATTGAGAGCTGATTTTGTATGATTAAGTTAAATCAGTTTGGTATTTTTGAATTGTGGTTGGTTGGTTTTAGCAAAGTGTAAGTTAGTCCAATCAGTATTTTTGAGCTGTAAGCCAGTTTTCGCCGGCTGTAAGTTATGATTTGATTGATTGAGATTGATCTGATTGTTTGATTTGATCGCACGTGATTTGTTTGGGATTGATCTGCTTAATTGATTTGGTTAATTTGATTTGATTAATTGATTTGTGTTTGAGAAAGAGACGATAGAGAGACGAACACGATCAACCTCTATTACAGAAAACATTTATCAGTCTTTACACCACTAGATAGCACCACAAACAATCCTAATTAGTCCTAGTAATATACGGCTAGGTGCCGCCGTCTCTATTACAGACAACATTCGCTAGTTTAAAAATATATTACTAATGGTGCCAGAAACGAACCCTAATTAGCTCTAGAAATATAACGCTAGGTGGTGCCACCTTTATTACAGAAAATATTCATTGGTCCATACACAACTAGATGGCTACACAAATTCAAATTTCGCAACAAGGGGGCCACGACAGGAGGACACACCTAACAGAAGTTCCTATATTTGTCTTATAAGTTAGCATTAGAGCGCCATATTAGAATACTATTTCCAGCCAGACATGGGGGCCAAGGCAGAGGTGTGAAGGCCCAAAAGCAAGTTGGGAAGCCCTATGTCTGTCTTATAAGCAATAGACCTCTTATTAGAATACAAGTTCAAATGTCTCGCTAAGAGACCAGGGACTAAGACTCGAAAACAAGTTGCGAAGCCCTATGTCTGCCTTATAAGTTAACATTAGATCCACTTATTATAATACAAGTTCAAATTTCCCCCCATTGGTGGCACCGCAAACAAATTCAAATTTTTGGTCGAGGGGCGTGGGCCTGAGAGTAAGTTGCTAAGCCCTACATCTGTATTACAAGTTAGCATTATACCCCTTATTACAATACAAATTAAAATTTTCCGACAATGGGGTCTCGACAAGGGGTAAAGCCCCGAGAGCAAGTTGCGCAACCCTACACCTGTCTAATTTCTCCAATCTATAAATAATAGATAGAAATCGCATACCATTCCTCGAAAGTCACTCTACAGCTAATAAATTGGTCTTTAACGCAAAGATCACTGTTTTGGAAATTGATCAACCTGAAAATAATGACTAGAAAATGTATTCTGCTCATGAGGAATTACCTTATCATTATCATCGTAGGGTAGCGTCACATTCTTGTTTCAATGTTTTATTATTAAATCTCTCAGATACAGATGTTTTTACATCAGTTTATCTGTCATATAGAAATTACTCAAGCTTCAGTATCCAGTAGCAAGAGAAAGAGGATGGACGCATAATACTTGGACGTACAAGGCTTAGAGGTGTTAACAACGAATTCATACCCAGAGATTGCAGTGGTTACAGATCATGGAGCTTTATTACTGATACTGATAAAACCACCTCGTAATTATTTTATATCAAAACCCATGTCAAGTCTGATACGATTTTTGTGGAAAAAATATCGCGGTCTGAGACGGTGGTCGGGGTATGTACACTACAACGATTTCCGTGAGAAGCTGATAAGAGTACTGCAGCCCTTTAACAAAATTCACTTTAAGGGCAGTGAAAAACAACAGTTAAGATTTCTTAACAAACCAATAGTAAACCTGGACGGGTATGGCTGCCCGCCGCTTAAAAAATTGAAAAAGGGAGCAAAAGCATATAGCTGTTTAAACCATAACATCGTTGAGCCTATGTATGCATTGGAAAACGCCTTACTACTGTAACAACCCATTTTGAGTTGTATTAAAATATATCGTAATTTGGGTTCTTCGTTCGTTTAGCTGTAAATATAAGAAAAACTTTATTAATTAATGAATTTCAAGTATGAGGTAGGAAACTTAATTTGCATTTTGGTGTAACTTAAGTGCATATCTTCTTAAAGGTTTATACTCGCACGTCTTTAAATTATTTTTATAGTTCTATATCGTTGACTTAATCCTTTGCGCAAATCTTCTCTCGCACGGCTACATCGTCTGATATTCTAAAGCGTCTATTTTAGCACTTCATGTAGTACGTTGTGAGATGCATAAAGCTTTTTTTGGGATTCCCCCTAAATTTTGTTAAAGTGTCATTGATTTAATGGTAAGATAAATTAACGCATTATATTAAAAATTAAAACATTTGCTCTTTTCAGGCACTTTTTACTTTTTTTTTTTATTTTGAGTTACACTTTTATTACTGTTACTTTTCTACTTTAATTACATTTTAAGTACGTTTAATTCTATTTTTACGTACGCTTTCATTTTATGATTGCAATTTATTATTGAAAAATTTCAAGAAAGTGCAAAAAACGGGTTATTCAATTTCATGAAGATAAATTTTATAAGAAGGAATATTCCATTCATGGGTGTGGTTAAAAGCATTATTTCAAGATATTGCGCAATAGTGGTGCAAAGATGACATCACCATGGTTGACATTTCCGTAATCGTTTAGATACCAGAGGTTATTAAAAAATTTGTGTACAAAATTTTACAAAAAGGTATTTATGTATAACAATTAATTAGTAATTTAAGGCTAGTTTTAAGATATATTTTATTTAACCCTATCATTTTAACTGTTAATAAACATAGTCTGTATATTTTTTTATTTTTTACATTTTGATAAAATTTTTATTGTAAACAACCTCGGTTTAGTTATTCCGAGCATAATCAAAAAATAACTTGGCGTCGGAGATTATTTTTATTATTGTTAAATTGCATTTTCTATATTTACATTTAAGTGGAAATAACCAAGCAGGATTTTGTGGTAATTAAGCAAATCAAAAGATTGAACCACCCTACGTTAATCTACCGACTGAATCAAAGGCATTATTTTTGGTGAATGGTTTGTATCTCCAGTTAGTTTAACGATTTGTTTTTGGAGAACTTTTACACTCATTTATTTAACCAATTTACTTATTATTAAATTATTACCATTACCACTATTTTATACGTGGCACCATTACATCTTTATTATACTACTGCAAAACTGGAGAAATACCAATTACAAATCTAATCATCTGCCCAGGCACGCACATAGACCATGTATAATTATTGTAAACACGGATCCTGCA